>JALGBA010000123.1:0-425218 GCA_023970755.1 Azemiops feae | reverse complement strand
AATAGTTCTGCTTTCTCCCTGTTGCTTGTCACCTTTTTGCCACTTTCACCCACTAGTGGACAAATCATTTCCTTCACTTTTCTCTTGTTTTTTACATGTTGAAAGAAGCTTTTTTTGTTATTTTTGACTTTGGTCGCAAGCCTTAGTTCATTATGAGCCTTAGCTTTCCTCACTTCATCTTTGCAGGCTCGGGCTATTTGCTGATATTCTGTCTTAGTTATGTGCCCCTCTTTCCACTTTCTATACTTGTCCCTTTTATCTTTCAATTTATCAGAGAGTTCTTTATGCAGCCATGCTGGTTTCTTTTGAGAGCTGTAATTTTTCCTCTTTGTTGGTATTGTGCTAGACTGGGCTTTTATTATCTCACTTTTCAAATTTTCCCAAGCTTCTTGAGTTGTTTTCCCTTTAGGATCTCATCATGGAACCTTCCACACCCTCTCTAGTTTATTGAAATTAGCTCTCTTAAAGTCCAAGACTCTAGTTTGACTGTGTTCTATTGCTTGTGCTTCCATAATGTTGAATTCCAATATTGCATGATCACTTCCTCCCAAGGTTCCTGTGGCTTCAACACCTTCTATCATTTCATCCCTGTTAGTGAGAATTAGATCCAAAATGGCTAATCCCCTAGTTCCCTTCTCTACTTTTTTGGAGACAAAGTTGTCTGCTAGGTTTGCAAGGAATCTGTTTGATCTTCCACTTGGTGCAGAGTTTGTCTCCCAGTTGATGTCAGGGTAGTTAAAGTCCCCCATTACTATTGTGATGTGCTTCCTACATACCTTAGTTAGCTGACTAGCAAAAAGTTCATCTGTTTCCTCTGTTTGGTTGGGTGGCCTGTAGTATACACCTATGGCAATGTCATTTCTCCCCCCTTTTATATTGACCCAAATGCATTCAAGACAGTTTTCATCATTGTTGTGCTCTAGTTCTGTAGAGATGTAGTTATTTCTTACATATAGAGCAACTCCACCTCCTCTTTTATTTGGTCTGTTTCTTTTAAATAATTTAAATCCCTCTAGCCTTGTGTTCCATTTGTGGGTTTCATCCCACCATGTTTCCGTAATGGCAACAATATCATATCTGCCCTCATTAGCCTGAATTTCTAATTCACCCTGTTTGCTGTTCATACTCTGTGCATTGGTATATATGATAACAAAGATTAGAGGAATTGATCTAATTCCCACGTAGCAGATAGACAAGTGAGAGGATTGAATGATGATGAGGTTTAGAAAACAGAATTAAAAATTACAGGAATATAATTTGCTTTGAGAATTTTAATTGCACCAATTTAGTATGAGATACTGGCAGAACACAAATATTTTTTGTAGGTTGTATCGCACTAAGTTTGTACAGTTTTTTTTTTTACAAACATTCATACTATAACTATGATTTGATTAATTTTTGGCTTAATGCTGTGTAATATCAGGCACTGTGATTTCTGAACATATTTTACTGTAATCTGTGAACCTGGGCATTGTGGCTTATTGAACAGATCATGGTTAATGCACATCATGTCTTAATACATTAAATGAAGCCAGCAATTGAGCTGAAGCCAGATATGGTTATACTTAAGTAAATCTACAAAAATCAATGGAATCTGAATTACTTTCGACTGAATCTTCTAAACCTGTGTGTTTCTGTTTTCCAATTTATTTGTTTTCTTGCATTGTGCCATCAATTTCATGGAGAATGCAGGAATATTTTACACAGCAAACAAAGGCAGAATAATCTTTTTTTTTTACATTGGCTATATCCAATGAAATTAATTAAACTAACTGCATCTAACTATTTAAGTTGAGTTCTGTTAGAACATAAGTAGAGTATCTGCCATGATTCAGTTTCAAAGGAATGGAAGCCAAATGCAAATTGAAAAATGAGCAACCAAAATTTTCTCCAGTAGAATATTTTCAAAGACATTGCTTCACCTGCCTCCTCTAAAGCATTGAAAAAAAATTCCTTTATTCCATTATTTATTACTAAGGCATGGAAATATCTGCACCATAACTATAAATTTGAGAAGTATAAAGCTCAGTCAAAATTATTTTGTGCTAAATGTAAAAATGAAACAGCCATCAAAATACTCAGAAGAGTTTTCACAACACTATGTTTCAGTGTTAGTTAGTTAGTTTTAACTATGGGTTAAAAAAAAATCTCCTTAGTATTTTTTAAAAACTAGCCTTTAGATCAGGGGTGTCAAACTCACAACATCACGTGACGTGTCGTGACGTATCGTGACTTTTTCCCCATTGCCGGCAATGGGGTGGGCTCGGTTTTGCCATGACGCATCCGGCCCACAGCCGGCAGTTTGACACCCCTGATTTAGATAATCAGGTTCCCAGACAAAATGTCTTAATATTTTTTTATCTTGCAAATACAAATGGATTTTAGTTTAAGAACTGCATCAACTTTTTCTGTATAATTTATGTACGTGTAGTGTGTGTGTGTGAGACAGAACGAGGGAAGGGGGGAGAAGAAAAGTTAAAATAAGTAAAGAGAAAAACAATTTTCAATGAATTTTGGAAACTCTTCACTGTAACAGAAGAGAGGCAGGAATATATGTGTGAAAGGTTATGACGAATGTTATATATGCATACAGGAGGAAATCTTTTTAAAATCTGTCTTCGTAATAAAGTATACCTTATTCAAAAATGTAAAAGAAAATTACTAATGCATTGTTAAAGGTCTTGTTCAAATGACTGTGAAATTATCAGAACAGTTTATTGCTTGTCATTGAGAAATTGCAGTGTGGTGAGAACTAGTCTTGGCATGCAGTTCTCAGATTGCAAATCATGAAATCCTGGGCTATCTACATCACAAAAGTGGACATTTCTTTTTAATCTTCTCCTATGTAAAATATTTCCAGACTGTAGTAAAGATATCCATTGTGGAAGGGACTATGCTAAATGTTTCTCTCTGATAAATTGGTGTATTTCATGTAGGGAGCTTATTACTTCACAATCACATAATGTGAGCCCTAGAACTGAGTCAATATTTCTAATAAAATTGCTGCTATAATGGCTGAGCTTACCATCATCACCTGTTGCTATTAAATTATTGCATTATAAGATACACATGCACTAGACGTGGTCTGTCATCCAATGCATGACAAAGATTTTCTTATTACTAATATATATATCAGAAAAACTACCTGGATCTAGGAAATAAATTATTGCTATTTCTCATTGTTATGCTTGTAATTTGTTTTTGTTTTGGGGTTGTTTTTTTAGTTTGTCATTTTGAAGTTCCTAGACATATTAGACATCCCATAATTCCTGTGTTGTCTGGGAGCTATGGACCTTACCGTCTATCCAGTATGCCTGGAATGCTTGAGGTTGTTGAAAGCAGCTCTAGCATTTTTTTGATATACTTATGAGAATGTAGTGCTTTATTTCTTCGGAGCTTCTGCTAAAAGCAATCTATTTAGCATCTCTGGGAAATCTGGGTGGGAACTGAAAGAAGTTTCCGTAAAAAAGCAGGTGCAAAGCAACTTGTTGTAGTTCTTGCTGTTTGATTGCCTGAAACATGTCTCCCTCCAAATATTTCAGAAAAATAGAGAAGAAAATCACATGTGTTCAACTACAGTAATTACTCTTTGGGATAAAACATACCCTCCTTCCAATTTAAAATCCTATCAGAATATAGTGAAGACTCTTACATTTCTAAAGCCCTGCCAGGTTGTATAGTAGTAGACAACTTGAGAAAACGTTAAAGAGAAATGGAAGATTGTAAGCTCTCCTGTAAGCTAATTGTCACTATCAGAGAAAACATTTGAGAGTATTGGCTGAAGAACTATATTCAGCAAATAAGTATCTCCCCATACATACCTTCAGTTTCCTGAGATCTATTTGTGCATTCCATATACAAGGAGATTTTTTGTACACTTATGGTTTTCACCAAACGTTTGCTTAAACTCTGAATCACTTGAACAGCCAAGTGGAGAGTAGCAAGTTCAACTGCCAAATGGTCGTACAGCAGTGATCAGATTTTTGGTCTTGCCTCATGCTCATCTGCAAAAATGTGTAGGTATCCTATTGGTTATATGGGCACACTGGGAATGGACTGGTGAACAGCAATCACTTTGGCATAATTATCTGTGGGGCAAAGGAGATTTCCTTTTGTCAGTGGTAGCTTTCAGACTTCTCTAAGAAAAACTCCAGCCTCTTTGGTATAATCTAAAGAATGAATGACAATGCTTAGATGGCTCTGGGACAATTTAAGATGGGCTAGCAACAGTCGAAAGTAGTTTGATACTGAATACCAAATATGGAGAAAGTTACAGCAATTTAGGCATAAGAAGTTTCCTGTGGATTTTACTCCCTGGTCATTGCTGACTATAGGGGATGGAATTCATCTCTGTTTCAAGGCCATTGAGTCAGCTCTGTCCAAAGACATTTCCAGGGTGATGTGGCCAGCATGACATCATGAAGTGCTGTTATCTTCTTACCAAAGTGGTACCTCTTTATCTGCTTTCATTTGCATGCTTTCAAACTGCTAGGTTGGCAGGAGCTGGGGTGAGGATGGGAGCTCACCCTGTCGTGTGGCACTTGGGTCACAAACCTGGGTTACTGGCTTTCCAGCCAACAAGCCCAGTGTCTTAACTGCTGAGCCACCATGCCACCCAATTTAAGCATAAGATTTTTTTTTAAAAAAATAGATGGCTCATTAGAATTAAAGAGACTGCTGAGTTGTGCGATAGGGCAAATGCATAATTTCATGGGAAAATGGAATAGGTGGGTGCAAAAATATTTTTGCCAATTTATTCTTCCTGTTTCTCATTTCAGATAAATGTTTACACCTACTCCATGGGAATGTTTTCTTGGGATTATATTTCCCAATATTCATGATGTCCATCTACTGAGTATTTTCTAAGAGTTAATTCCAGAATCTCTTAAACAATGTCTCTTCTAATTCCCAGAGTATATATGATCTTCTGCAGCTGTATGACCATTCTGAATTAAAATCAATTCAAGAAGTCTTTAAATGCATCATTGCATAATTTGTTTTGTGAAGTGCCACAAAAATATTTTTTGTTTTCCTACAAAAGACAACCCCTTTCAAACCAGTTTGAAACAGAGGTTCTGTATTAGAATAAGGAAGAGGAATTCTATATCCTGTACAAATGCTCATGAGTCTTTCTGGACATATATTTAAATAAATTATATTTTTAACATAGAAATGCATTGCAGCTGAAAAGTCCAAATTCTGATGAAGCTATCTTTTAATCTGTTTTTTTTTTTAGAAGATAGAGATCAAGTTAATTTGTATTGGAATTTACAAAGAAATTAGAATTAGTTTATTCAAAAGTTGAATATAAATAGATACTGTATATCACCTCTGAAACATTGGGCACAAACAAATTTGTAAGTTTTCCTCCCAAATTAAGCTATTATACGAAGGCATTTCTTGGTTACAAACATGTAATATGAAAAATGAATAATATCTAAGTAATAACCATTGTATTGTTATTCAATATATATATAATCATTACGTTTTATCAGGTATTGGTCCCTTTGATGCTAGTTCCCACACACAGATAGACATAGAGCAGCTACTGTTTGACCTTCATGGTGAATAAAATCCATTTGGAAATCATAAGATAAATACTATGCTGTGATTAATTTTATTGATATACAAATTTCATTGTGGAAAGCTTTACAATCCATATTTATGCATATATATGTATTTACACACGTGAGATATTCAAACTGAGCATTGCAAAGTCACATTCTTGAAGGTTGTGATTGATGGTTACAGGAATACAGCTTTGAAACAATTAATGAGCTCTGTGCCAAGGATTAAGCCTGGACAATAAAAAATAATTAGGTATTTGAAGCAAATCTTAACTGTATCAAAGCCAGGAGAAGCTCTGACATTTTACACTGCAGTTTAGAGGTAAGCATAAAATTCTGATAATCTAGACTGGAAATGATTACTTGCATAATTCTGCTATAGTTAGTCATCTGGGAATTTCACAAATATTTCCACAGTTGCAGAATCTTCTCCTCTAAATACTCAACTTGCCTGAAAACTTAACATGTCTTTAAAGACTTTTCATTCTACCAAGCTCTTTTAATTGATCGCATTATAACCATATGAAATCTACACAAACATATATACATTATTTGAGGCTATTTTTATGATTGCATGAAACTATATAAGGTACATGTGAATGCATACTGCATTGCTTTAAAGAGTTTTATTCTCAGCTGTGAAATCTTGTTTAAAAGGAGGGGGATAAATATATTGTTCTAAAAAAGAATACAGGGAAGATGCTGTTTCGAAGAGTTAAACCTTTAAAGCATCCTCTATCTGGGAATATAACTTTTTCAACAAAAAAAAAAACAGGGAGAGGGGATAGTCCATTTTATCCTTTCAAATAAAAGAGGAATCATAACACTTGGTAAGCATATTGTGTGCCCGTTTGCGGTAAACTACCAGAGTGGAATACACTCACACACTCATAATCATTTCCAAAAACCAATAACAAATTTTTAAAGCAGTGAATTGACACTCATTCCCAGAAAAATGAGTATGGGTGGAAATCTGAAATATCTCTAACTTTTTCCACTTCCAATGCACACTATAGATTATGATTTATAATTTTATGGATGCAATCCAGTTCTTTTCCAGTATTGGTAGAGAATGAACAGAAGCTGAATCTATGGATCTAAAAGAAGGATCATTTGTGCATCATCCCCATCTGAAGACTCACAGCATCACCAGTAAGGAATGTCCCAGCTCATAGACCAAGTCCGTGACTAACCTGGAGACTAGAGAGACTAGAACTGTATAAATCAGGGGTAGACAACCTTGGCTCTTTTATGACTCGTGGACTTCAACTCCCAGAATTCCTGAGCCAGCCATGCTGGCTCAGGAATTCTGGGAGTTGAAGTCCACGAGTCATAAAAGAGCCAAGGTTGCCTACCCCTGGTATAGATGATGTTCGAAAACTTGAAAATGAGTTGAGGTTATTGAAGCATGCTAAGAACTACCAAATAGATTTCTTGAGATATGTTGAAAAACAAAAACAAAAAAGGATCCGCATATCAGCTGCTCAAGAACACACACACAAAAAACCCCCTGAAAGATAACAAAGAAAATGCAGAATTACTCAATTCCTATTTTGCTTCAGTCTTCTCCAGTGAGGCTTTTTTTTCATCAGGCAGCTGATGAATGAATATATAAATATTTTATAAATTATAAATAAATAACTTATAATTTAATGCTAATTTAATATTATTTAATATAATAATTTAATAAATAAATAATCCAGGGTGAAGCAGCAGCACAGAAAGTTGAAAATGACAGTGTCCTGAAGAAACTTGCTGATGGCCTGGCTTGATGTATTATGCATATCTTGTATTTGTGTGTATTTTATATCATCTTTGAGACATCTTGGCAAATGATGGAATATCAGGGAACTTGAAGACAAAAGGGAGGGGAGAGTAGATAGAGGAAACTACAGACCTCTCACTTGATATTAATACTTGGGAAGATTCTAAAACAGATGGTAAAGAGATCAGCTCACAAGCACCATGAAAACAATCATCAGACATCAGCATTTTTTACTAGATTTTCCTAGTAAAAAATGTATCAGCTTAATGTTGTCTTATTTGTAATGGGTGTTTTGATTAGTAGAGTATGAGAATGCTGTAGATGTCCCAAAGCTCAATTTCAGCAAAGCATTTGACAAAGTACCCTGGGACATCCTGGTTAGCAAGTTAGTTAAGTTAGGCTAAATGACAGAACAGTTAAAGGGATGCCAACCTGTCTTGCTCATACTCAAAGGGACTCAACCATGGTTGTTCATGAGTTTGAAGTGAGTTATTGAAAGGGATGCTACAGTCTTTAATCAAGAGCCCTATCCTCTTCAATATTTTTATGTGACTTGAATTAAAAACATGGAGGAAATCCTTATCAAATCTGCAAATATCACTAAATTAGGGAGGATAGCCAATGCTTCAGAAGACAAACGAAAAAAAAACAATCTTGATAGTTTAGCAAAATAGTTTGAACCCAATATAAAGAAATTTAACAGAGATCAATGCAAACTTTTTCAAAATTCAGAAGAAAAATCAAATGAATAGTTAAAGGATGGAGATGCCCTGTAGTTGTGAAAAAGATTGTGGAACAGAAGAACTATAAATCAGCAATGTGACAGAGCTGCAAAAAGGCAAATGCAATGCTAATATTACATGAAAAGAAGTATAGTTCCCAAATTAAGGGAAGTGATCCTTCCATTTCATTGATCAGGTGCCTATTGTGCTAGTTCAGAACATGACACTTTAAGAAGGTTTCTTGAAACAAAAAGTTTCAAGAAAAGGTAATAAGGATGAGTGGGTACTCAAACTTAAGTCTTCTGAAGAATGGTTGAAGGAGATGGGAATGCTTTGTCATGAGAAGAAAAGATTGATATGACATACGATAGAATTCTCCCGATACCTGGAATAATGTCACACTGTGTCATTCCAGACTAGAGGAATCATGAATTTGTTATAGATATTAAATGTTAGGAAGCAAAAACTTTCTAACAGTCAGAGAAGTTCAACAGTGAAAAATGATGACCTAAAGATATAGGCTACTGGTTGTCCTCAACTTACAACCACAACTGAGCCCAAAATTTCTGTTGCTGAGTTACATAGTAAGTAAGCTTTGCCCCATTTCTTGCCAGAGTTGTTAAGTGAGTAACACAGTTGTAAAATGAATAGGGGCTTCTCCATTGACTTTGCTTGTCAAAAGATCACAAAAGTTGATCACATGACCCCAGGACACTGGAGCTGTCATAAATACATGCCAGTTGTCAAGAGTCTGAATTCTGATCATGTGACCATTGGGATGCTGCAACAGTCATGTGAAAAATGGTCACAAGTCACTTTTTCAATGATGTTGTAACTTCAAATGGTCACTAAATGGCTATCTTAAAATGAAGGCTCGGCAACCATTTCTTGGGGTGCATTAGTTTGAATTCCATCATGGATTCTTTGATATTTTTGGGGGGAAACATTTAAGAAATCATTCTTCTGACTATGACATTGCTTGATTGAAGGCTTCTAGCTTTTCTCAAATTCTTTTCATGTCATATATCTTGTTTGCAAAGAAATTGCAACCATGTCTTCTGACAAAGGAGCAGTGAATTGTGAACCATGTTTTAAGATACCCAGGCCTATCAGACTTTAAGGATAATGCATTCACTATTCCCTCACAGTGATCAGGAAACACAATTTGTATTTCAGAGGAGCTTTTCTGGCATTATAAACCTGCCTGTGGGTGAATCCTTATTAAGCTTCTAAAGAACTGCCATGTTCGTTAGATTTATCTACTGTCAGTAATAAAGAAGCAAGATTTTGATATCATAGAAGTGAAGGCTGAGGTTCTGTAGCAAAAAAAGCAAGCAGTGGCTGATAATCCCCAAAGAGTTCCCATCTTCAATTTAATTCAGTCAGCTTTCTAACTGGGTCAAAATGTTATCTAATAGGTATAAATTGATCAGCTTCTCTCAATGTTTTGGATGAACAGCAATTTACATAGTGACATACAGCTGGGTTGTGTGAATTGATTGCATTATGCTCCCAGGAAATATTTTTTCTTCCTTGCTATAAACAATTTCTTTTATATACTAAGCTGTAATAAAAACACAATTTCTTTAACCAAAGATGATAAAACATTACTGGTTTTGTACTGGTTAAAATAATCCTTATAATGAATACAATACAATACAATACAATACAATACAATACAATACAATACAATACAATACAATACAATACAATACAATTCTTTATTGATTGGACTCACATGGAATTTGTACATAAGCTCTCAGTGTATGTGCAAACAAAAAAGTAATATAAACATAAGATAACAATAGTAGAAGGATAATAGTAATACCTACTACATGGGTAAATATTTTTAGACATAAGACAGTGCTATGGGAATTAGATGTTCAGCATAGAATGATGGCATGAGAGAAAAAAACTGTCTTTTTGTCTAGTTGTTTTGTCATGCAATGCCCTGTAGCAGTGTCCTGAGGGAAGGAGTTGAAACATTTTATGTCCAGGATATGAGGGGTCTGTAGATATTTTCTCAGCCCTCTTTCTGGCTCATGCAGTATACAGGTCCTCGAAGGTCCTGGAAGACAGGCTGGTAGCAATTGTTTTTTCTGCAGTCCTAACTATCTGTTGAAGTCTGTACCTGTCCCATTTGGCTGCTGTGCCAAATAAGACAGTTATAGAATAATTCCTCTGTTGAACTGTGTCAGTAGCTCCTTGGGCAATCTGAGCTTTCTGAGTTGATGCAGGAATAACATTCTTTGTTATGCCTTTTTAATGATGGCTCTAATAGGTATATAATGAACAATTGCTCATTTTTTGTTAGAGTTGCCATACATTCCCTCATCTTCTTAATTTTCCCATGGCAGCTAACACTAGAGTCAATGCTATGAGATGGGTGGCCGCCTAAATTACTGAAATAAATAAGATAAATAAAAATAAACATATTAAAGAAATTGGATTGTATGGGGGGAATAATTACAGAAATTGAAGATTTGTAAAGCCAAATTGTTTGTAATAAAAACTTTCACCTCTTTTTCTCTATTAAGGAACAGCAACTGCCTTTTCTCTATTAAGGAACAGCAACTGCCTTAAGAACAATACAAGTCTTAGGAACTGATGTGAAAGAATTATTTCCTAATTTTACATTGGGTTTTTTTGGTCTTCATTAGGTATAATCTTATTGGTTTGGTTTGTTTCTGCAATGGCTGCCTTCACAACTAGAGGAAAAACCTGGACTTTTGTTAATTATAGTATTGAATGTAGTGCAAAAAATGGACAGAATTATAAGTGGAACTGATTTTTTTCAGTATGTCCAAGCAAAGAACTTTTCCATGTTCACTGAAAAAATGTTGATGCCTGGAATTTTAATATTTGGAATATAAACTTTTTTGAACACATAGATATAAGTTTGCAATAGTGGTGAATATCTGTAGCTTAAGATTAGGGTGAAGGTTTATTCTCCGAGCTTATGGTTTGATTTCTGAATGTTTCATTACCAGGCTAGGTAACATTAAAAACCAGGATCCATGAACACCGGCTGGCAGTCAAACGCCACAATCCCAAATCCTTAATCTCTACCCACACCGACACCAAAGAGCACCAATTTGGTTGGAGCAACACAAAAATCTTTGGCCACGCTACCACCCGCCATGCTCGTGAGTTCATCCACAAGCAATTCCATCAACAGACACATTGACCTGCAGCCAGCCTACAAACCCCTCAGAATCTAAATCAACCACACAGCCAACCAGAAACAGCACCGACCCTCAACCAACTCACACAAGCCTCCCCGCAACCAGCACCTCACCTCCCAATAACCCTGACCTGATGTAATGTTCCCATCACAAGACCCATCACAGACCCTCACTCAACACACCCACACATGAAGCCCTGATAAATAGAAGAACACTGACATCCCCTAAACTCCGCTGAAGATGTTATCTAGCTTGGTAATGAAACATTCAGAAACCAATCCACAAGTTCAGAGAACGAACCTTCACCCTCACATAGATATAAGCTTCACCCTGTGACTCTACTTAGTCTTTCCCAGAAGCAATGTTGTATGCAGGTAGTACTCAACTTAGAACAGTTCATTTAGTGACCGTTCAAAGTTACAACGGCACTGAAAAAAAGTGACTTATGACCCTTTTTAATACTTACAACCATTGCAGCATCCCCATGATCATGTGCTCAAAATTCAGGTGCTTGGCAACTAGTTCATATTTATGATGGTTGCTGTGTCCTGGGATCATATGATCAACTTTTGTAATCTTCTGACAAGCAAAGTCAATGGGGAAGCCAGATTCGTTTAACAACCATGATATTAACTTAACAGCAGCAGTGGTTCATTTAACAACTGTGGCAAGAAATGTCATAAAATGGCAAAACTCACTTAACAAACATCTCACTTAACAACAGCAATGTCTCACTTAACAACAGCAGTGGTTCATTTAACTACTGTGGCAAGAAATGTCATAAAATGGCAAAATTCACTTAACAAACATCTCATTTAGCAACAGAAATTTGGGAATCAGTTGTGGTTATGTTGAGGATTACCTGCATTAGACATATTTTCCTCATTGTTTTGCCTCCAAGTTTCAAATTCCTTTAATGTTTTCTTAATGCACCAGAGTATTCCAGATTTTAAACATATAGTTAAAAGGAAAACAGATGAAAAAGAGTTTTCATCTATAGCATAGATGTCAAACTCGCCACATCATGTGATGTGTTGCGATGTATCGCGACGTTTTTTGCATTGCCGGAACTGGGGTAGGTGTGGTCTCCATATGATGCAACCAGCCAGAGGGCCGGCAGTTTAACACCCCTGATCTATAGGATTAATGAATTGTTTGAGTTTCAAAGTATAGTACTATTTTCAGTTTTGGGGATTCTCTCTCTGGAGTAGTATCGTACAGTTTTGAGTGTTAGGTGACAGTCTGTGATGTGACATAAATTAGACATTTATTGGATAAAATAACTCCAGGAGGAGATAGTCATAAAAGATATTATGGTTTTAAACTGATTTTTATAGAAAACATTTACATTAAAAATTAAAGGGGAAAAATTATGGATTTTAACATTTAATTTATACACTGTTCTGATCTCTTTGTGAAGTAAAATATGTATAATAAATGATCACCTTCATCTTAAAAGTGCACAATATAAACTTTATGCTAATTCAGAAAAGTATCCAAAATATAAAAGAATCAATAAAGAATGCAATAAAAAGAAGACATGTATATAATTAAAGGAAAAAATGAAAAGGGGAGAATAAGAAAATAATAAGGGTTTTTCCAGAATTCTAACTTGTGTATGGAACATCCAGAAATAGAAATTTTCTATAGGTCAGCTTAATAATAGAGGTAGAGAGACATCATGGTCATCCTTATTCTTCCTCTTAGCCTAGAAACCTACAGGCTTCTACAGTGCATGTAAAAGGCAAATTTTCAGAGCTATGCAATACTTTGGATTTCTCTAGAATTTGCTTCGGAGTGCTTAGAAATACAATCACAGCCTCTGCCTGCAATTCTTTAAAGCAGCTATGTCTTTTTTTCATGTTCAGGTGGTTGCCACATGGAAAAGTGGGGTTCAAGAAGCAAAATGCTTAAAGCATCCATTGCTTAAATCATTCATTTCACCCCGTAAAACCATTTTGCAACTCTAACAATAGAGGCCCTGGCTTTTTCCACTTTTGAAATCTGGAAATTGATAAACTGTGCAAAACCAGGTGTGACCCTTAGATCGATGGAAGGTGTACACTCCTTACCTAGGCAAATGTGGATAGCCTTTTCCTAGTTTATATTCCTCCAAGGGAAAAAGATGTTTCTTCCTTTCATTGGCTATAGTCATCATCTATAATCAGCTGTTGTCCACACTGGGAAATGATGCTGCTCCTTTGAGAATATTTCATCCATATCTTCAATGGATCTCCTACCTGTTCAAAATATGTGAATCAGAAGACTTTGTAGAACCTGGAGAGTTTCATTTGTCCTAGTCCAGATATTGCTGTAGAATTGCCTCCCTCACCCCCCTCCCTTTCCTTCTTTTTGTATATGGGAAATAGATAGGGAAAAGGAAATGACTGAAGGAAGGATGAGGTGATGAGGAATGAGAAGGAAGGAAGGAAGGAAGGAAGGAAGGAAGGAAGGAAGGAAGGAAGGAAGGAAGGAAGGAAGGAAGGAAGGAAGGAAGGAAGGAAGGAAGGAAGGAAGGAAGGAAGGCCAATACTTACTGTAGTACAGAAAATTAACAGTAGCTTTTAAACACAACTTGGTGGTGGCTATTTCAATTGGTAGAAAAGGAATATGCCCATCTTATCAGCTCCTCCATTGGGGCTAGAGCATTAAAAGTAACCTTTTCTGTCACTCTTTTTACTTCCTATTGAACCATGATATTGACTCCCATCCCAAATTGAGGTTTATGATAGAGAAAGTTGTTTCCTTTTTTTTGGAAAGGAGCAGCTTTACAAGTTGTGATCCGAAATAAGCACGTAGCTGACAATGTTTTCTTACAGTGATGTAATAAATATATGATCCTTCTTATTAGAGGGAAATGGATGCAATTTACTCATGACATCCTTCTTACATATTAATTAGGAAACAAAGTCAGTGCAACCTGTCTTAATAGAGTATTTTTGCATACCACATAAGAAATCCAGAATACATTTTGGTAATAGGAAATTAAGCCAAAGTTGCTTCTATAAAATAAATAGTACCCCCTTTTTACATACACACATGCATGCATACATACATACATACATACATATATGTACAAATTGTATAAATAAGGTCTTGAAGAAAATTATACTGCTTTATTTATATGGCATTTATATTTATTCAAAAATGCATTTAACTTGTACAAAACACCCACACACCCAAAAAACCAAAAGGAAACATTTGCACAGAATAATTTGCAATAAGTAATAGAGCACGTATCTTGGGAACACTTTCCATATCTATAATTATCATCTGAAATACCCCTGGCAGAGCTGTACAAAGGCACCACTAAAGCTAAATAAGATAAATGGCTTGTGAAAGTGTGTGTGTGTGTGTGTGTGTGTGTAGATATAAGATATAAAGAAACACAAAGTCACATTATCTTGACCAGAGTTATCAGCAGGCCATCGCAGTGTATGCCTCCCGACTGTGAACTAATGTCAGCCACCAAGGATTCTATGTTTTTGGAATGATCTCAATGGAGATATCTTTGGAAATAGGTGGCATTTTCTTATTTGGGGGGGGGGGGATATGCTATTTATGCTTAATGGTCTTTGTGAGACAAAGCATAGAGGGCACATCATTATGGACTTCCCACTTCTTCAAGTAGTGAGAAGTTCCTGAGACAATTTTTATCTGTGATGAGAGATACTTAGGGTGGCTCTGCAATTCTTACCTTACAAGTGCAGTACAATGAAGAAGGTAGTACAGCAATAGGGTCCCACCTCTTCACATAAAGCCATCATATTGAGAACCAATGCCCCATAATGCCTAGAGCAGTGTTTCTCAACCTCAGCAACTTTAAGCTGTGTGGATTCAAGTCCCAGAATTCCCCAGCCATCTATGCTGGCTGGGGAATTCTGGGAGTTGAAGTCCACGTAAAGTTGCTGAGGTTGAGAAACACTAGAGTATAAGAGTAAATCCAGAGACATCCAGACTCAATCCCCCCACTCAGTCATTTCCAGAGAGTTTCAATGGATGACTGTGGAGGGGCAACCTAACCAGCCTATCTCTTAAAAGTTGTGACAGTAAAATGGCTGAGGGTGTATTCAACCATTAGCTTCTTAGAGAATAGGCAAGATTGCTAGAAACTTGTACTGCAAGATTGTTCAGTCCTTTTTATTTTAATTCCTCTTTTTTCCTATTCAAAATGCCCATGCAAGTTGTTCCTTCCCACAGCCATTTCTCCATTCACCATGGCAGATAAATTACCTATCCAAAGGGATATTTAGATGTTTCTTTTTAAAAAATATTAACCTCTTTTCAAGTTCCATACAGCTGTTGACAGTTTCAGAGAAAACCTTAGAGCCTGAAGTTAACACATAGTAACCAAGCTTGTAACATTATGAAACATTTTTAAGGGACTGAAGAACTCAGGTGACATCTCATCAAACCTTGAAAGAACACAGACAGAGGATGGAGATGCCATGTACAAATGTACTGTGCCTGAAAGAAAGTATATAAAACTCTTCCATGTGAGAGGGGAATCTTGGCACAGTTAACCTGAAGCCTATTCCCTCCCCATCTCAGACTATGTCATTGCTTACTCAGGGGTGGTGAGATGGCACAGAATCAGGAACAGTAGCCTGGGAGGCCTCCCCAGCTCAGAACAGACTTCTGGAAATGGTGTTCACACACTTCCGGTGAGCCATTCTGGTCCTGGGAGGCCTCCTCAGCTCAGAACGGATTTCCGGAAGTGGCATCCATGCAGAGAACCGGTTGTTCAGGTATTTGAAAACCACCACTGCCTGAAACCCTCCTAGCATATCTATCCCAAATCTTCCATTTGTGTAGAAGAGGCTGATCCTCAGTCAGCCAAAGACTTTTGAAGTCTCCCCTTCACACCATCTGCATGACAAGGGAAAGAAGCTCTGAGCCCATTCTCGGAAGATAACTGGGGATGTTTTTGTTCTGGAATGATGGATCTTTAAAACACCTTTGTGCGGATATGCTGTGGATGTAAATGCACTGAAAATACATGTTAAAGTTCCTTGAGGATCAACATTGGGATATGTAGACCACCAGCAATGCCAGATTGATTCTTCTGCCTTCATCGGGAGGAATAATTAATGTGAAGAGTCAGGGTTTGGATTCTTTCCACTCCCACTGTTTGGAAAACAGTGAGCTATTAGAATTGGGGGAAAGTGGCAAGTACTGATTTATTTAATATTTTCTTTCCTATTACTTAATTTGTGATCAATGAGAGGATAATATTATGAATGATAAATGAGTACTGTGGTATCATTGTAAGGTTAACTGCTTAAGCCATAGAAGATACAACAGACTTCTCCACTGACCTGGCTGGCTTGAAATGATGGGGTTTGTATTTCTAACATATCTGCAAGGTATCATATTGGAAAAATCTATTCAAAAAACTAGATCAACAAGTGTTGGAAAGAGTAGCATTTTTGGTTTACTGTTTACTAAGTGTAAAAATTAATGATTGCATAATCTTGGAATTGGCCTTAAAGAGATGTGTGGGATGATGCCTGCAATTTCTTATATAAATTTAAATGTGCACAATCATTTCTTGACCCATCCCTCACATAGCATGCTGTGATACGGGCAGATATAGCTACTCTATTTGTAGCTGTTGCATTTATCCAAAGACCAAGCATCTTCAGAAGAAAAACTAGCACATTTATACTTATTAACCAATTGCTAATACAATTAATTCAGCCTAAAAGCAATAATTAGGCTCAGCATGGCACACATTAAGTCATCTAATCATTACATAATATAAATCAATTATATGTTGGTTCTAACCTATGCTTCAGGAAGAGAAATCTGGAACAGGCTTTGATAGATATGTGCTTGCTCAGGAATGAGCCATAATATTTTAATATTCAGAAAACAAATCTGAAATGATCACAGAGCACAGTTTATCACAGTTTAGTGGAACATGCATCATGGTGTATTCAGTAGACATTAAAACAAAACAATAAATAATGAATCCAATAAATTGCTCCAATAAATCATAATGAGGGCAACAATATAACATTTTAAGACTTGTATTATACACCAGAATTGGTCTAGGCTGGAAACCATGAGCTGTAATTCTACCTTAGGCACAAAGTCAGCTGGGTAATTTGCGGCCAGTCATTGTCTCTTACTCTAGGAAGAAGGCAATAGCAACCAATTTCTCAAAAGGTTTGCTAAAAAACTGGATGGACTCATCCACATAATTGCCAGGGAACCATAAAGGCCAAAAAAGTAATGTTGAAAAGGAAGCACTAAGAAGTTAATAGGTTCGAATGTATGCAACCTAAACAAAAAGAATAGCAAGAACACATGTGTAATAATAATGCTAGAAGTTGTGTTGAAGATTTGGCCCCAGAGATAAATATTTAAGAAAATAAAGGATAAGATCTTGGTGGTTGGAATGAATGTTTTCTGCAAGCAAAGGTAATAAAAGTGTAATTATTCTTTAAAGAAAAAAGAAAACATTCCCATGCTCAAAATCAAACAAACTGCCCAACTATTGATATTTATTTTTTCAAATATTTCTGGTTGCATGCCAACCAAAGTGAACAGTGGGAAAATACATTGTAACATTTCATTTGCCATTCAAAATATATTTGCACTGCCTCCTTGGCCAATAAGAATGAAATGTTTGAGAATTTAAAACTGTATTGCATTTATATAGAAAAATTATTCCACAGAAAAATAAAGACATTATACCTGATGATGAGAAAGAATATTACAATTAGGAATTTGGGGAAAAAGAGAACAATAAAGGCATGCAACCTGAAAAGCAAATTAAATTAAAGTCCTGAAACAAAACTCAATTACACAAAGAATCAATCAAAATCTGCTAAGCATTTGTATTGCTTGATGCAGGGTTAGTAGACAATTTCAGAAGATAAACACTTAACACAACTGCTTATCTGCAAAATCATTTACAAACAAAAGGTGCAGATAAAACCCCATATGAGTTATGACATGGGAACAAATCTAATGTAGCACACCTAAAGGTATTTGGATATAGAGTTTATGCATAGATCCTTAAAGAAAAACAATAAATTGCAGGACCCAGCTAGGAATAATGTTGAGTTAACAAGTAGCTCAAGCTTATCCTTGATTTACAACCATTCATTTAGTGACTGTTCAAGGTGACTAAAAAGGACCTTTCATGGCACTGAAAAAAAGTGACTTATGACTTTTTTCACACTTACAACTGTTGCAGCATTCCCATAGTCATGTGATCAAAATTCAGGAGCTTGGCAACTGACTCATATTTATGACTGTTGCAATGTCCCAGGATCATGTGATCACATTTTGTGACCTTCTGACAAGCAAAGTAAACAAGGAAGCCAGATTCACTTAACAACCATTTTACTAACTTAACAACTGCAGTGATTCATTTAACAAGTGGCAAGAAAGGTTACAAAATGGGGTCACTGACCGACAAGTTATGGATTAAAGAAGTTTAATAACTCCCAAAACATTCTTTACAAGCTCTGAACATAATGAATTAGAACAACAATAAGAATATTGAAAATACTGTATGAAAATTTGAAACTAAAAAAGTAAATTGTGCTACAAAAGCAGTACAAGAGCAAGCCAACATAAACATTAATCTGAATGCAGCCAATGGAAATTCTGAGCAACCAGTTCAAAATGAAGCAAAACCACAATTGTCTGAACATCAACAAACAGAAAACTTTCTGGAGTGCGTGAAAGAAACTGTAAAACCAAAATTACTTTAAATTGTAAAACCTCTGAACTTATGTGATTTCAAAATACATTGTTCAATATTTGGAAGCACAACTATCCAGACTCATAAATATTCCTGGATCAATACTGTAAAGCAGGGCTTTTCAACCCGTGGTACGCGTACCACCAGTGGTACGCGAGCACATGGCTGGTGGTACGCGTAGGACGCGTTGAAAAAAATGTAAAAAAAAATGTAAAAAAAAAAGTGTAAAAGTGGATGAGGTGAAGCGGCAGCAGCGCCGCAGAGGCTTGTGGCAAAGTCAGCTGGAACTGCACGTTGCCTGGGTCCTACTGAGAGCCCAGGATCAAAGTGCGCAGCTCCAGCTGATTGGCGGCAGCCTTGGGGTTGGCAGGCAGCCTCACGCAGTCTTCAGGGGAGATTCTGCTAGAGCTGCGCGACGCATTGCCTGCCCACCCCCACCCCCGCCCCCACCCAGATGCCCTCACCTCCCCCAAGCATTTTTTTTACTCACCTGCTTTCAGCTGCACTCCCTTTCTCCTGTCCTTCTCGGCCTTCGTCACGTGTTTGTGAGACAAAAAAAAAAAGTTCCATGAGACTTTCTAACTTCTCGCAAGAAGTTAGAAAGTCTCATGGAACTTTTTTTTCTTTTTTACACACAAGCACGTGGCAAAGGCAGAGAAGCACACAAAGGCAGAGAAGCAAAAGGAGAAAGGGAGTGCAGCTGAAAGAAGGTGAGTAAAAAAATGCTTGGGGGAGGCGAGGGCATCTGGGCGGGGGCGGGGGCTCCAACCTTACCCTGCATGGTGGCGGGAGGGTTAACGGTGGGCACGGGGGACCCAGGAGGAGCTGCACAAAGCAGGCAGAGGGGAGGCCGGGCAGATTGTGGGCGCTGGCAAGCGAGTGAGAGGGCAAGGGCGCCAATTGGCATGTGCTCAGAAACGCCGATTCCACGCTCCTGCCCAGCTCACTTGCTCGCGCTTTGCCAGAAAACATGCCGCTTGCTAATTTAGCAGAAGCGCGAATCAGCTGATCCTGGCGCTTCTGCTAAATTGGCAAGCAGCATGTTTTCCGGCAAAGCGTGAGCAAGTGAGCTGGGCAGAGCTCTCCTCTGCCTCTGCGCGTGCACAGGCAGGTTTGGCATGTCGCCATGGCCACCAGGCCCCCAAAGCCCGGATCAGGCCACTGGGGGGCCACAAAATCGCTCCATGGCCATTGATCCGGGCTCCGGAGGCTTAGAAAAGGCCTCTGGAGCCTGGATCAGGCTGCTGGGGGGGGGGCAAAATCACTCCATGGCCATGGATCCAGGCTCTGGAGGCTTAGAAAAGGCCTCCAGAGCCCAGATCGGGCCACGCGGGGGCTGCAAAATTGCTCTGCGGCCATAGATCCGGGCAGCAGAGGTCTTTTCCAGGCCTCCAGAGCCCAGATTGGGCCACAGGGGCTGTGGATGCGTCCCCTGGCCTCAGATCAGAGTGGCAGCAGGAACCGCGGCAGAGAGGAGACAGACCTTTTCCAGGTGAGTCCCGCACTGCAGGAAGGGAGGGGGAACATAAGTGAACACTCATAACTCACTCGCACTGGCAGCTTAGAAGGAACCGGTTCTTCCGTTCAAAAAAAGGTGCCAGAACACCGTTCCGTGCATTCTATGACAAAAAAAGCACTGGTTGAAGCTAATCAACTAATTTAACATAATGATAATATCAGAGTTGGAATACAAAGCTGTAAAACAACAGTAACACAATTCATCACCAATATGAAAATAATTGATTGAAAAGATCAGTAAATTATGACTGAATTGAAAAATAACAGGATCAAAAAAAGTTATAAGGCATTTGAAGACAATAATCACTAAGACAATTGATGAAGTCTCAGAAGAATTAAAACAATGAGTTATAAATATTTCAAATAAAATTTAATGACATAAAGGTAGAATAAAACCATTATTACAAAATCAGGTCTGAGCAAAGCAGCATTTGTTTTAAAAATATTGCTAAAAAATTCTAAGACTTAATTCTAATATTAGCACTGATAAAGGTGAAAGTTAGAATTATGGAATGTCATCTGGGATAAACCAAAAGACTAGGACATAGAATGAACATGAATAAAAAAAACTGGCTTTGTCAAAATGGATTATATGGTCATAATTTCAGAAATTATTAGGACTGTATAATTTAAAGGTAGAAATATCATAAAATGTTTAACCATAAAGGAAAACTATAAAGATTGCAGAATATAGAGACCTAACAATCAAAATGGCTAGATTATGAAAAAGATCTCATAAGACATTCCCTACAGTTACTGGAACACTAGGCAGAAAAACAAAAATAAACATAAATATTTCAGCTATATATGACATGGATTTACAAAAACCTACCTTGTGGGAACAGGTCAGGGATAAGACTTTACAGGGATAATGATTAAGTTTCTGGCTAGAACTTGATTTTCCAAAGACAAGTAAAAATGTGATTCCTATTTTCTGTCCTTTGTTTCACAAAATCTTGTTTTATTGGGCAAATAAAAATTACAATGCACAATCAGAAGGGATTACCTGAAATGACTCAAAGGCATCTGAATGAAATTCAACCCCGAATCTTCACACAGCATCTGTTTTAGCATTTCGATTGAAAAAATTTTGGCCTCCCAGTCTCCTGCATCCCTGACCCTGGAATCACAAATTTTCCAAATTTTCATCAAAGGGGACAAAATATGGTCAATTTTTTTAAAAAAGTAACCAATACCATTTTTAAGCATGAAATTCAGCCACGAATATTGACACAGATTCCATTTTAGCATTTTGGTTGAAAATTTTTTTTTAATTACCAGCCTCCTGCATCCCTGACCCCAGCATCACGAGTTTTCCAAATTTTCATCGATGCGGGTGAAAAATTGTTGATTTTTTATAAAAAGCAACCAACACCATTTCTAAGCATAAATTCAACCCCGGAAGTTGACACAGTTTCCGTTTTAGTATTTCAGTTGAAAAAAATTGTAGCTTCCCAGCATCCTGCATCCCTTACACCAGCATCATGAATTTTCTGAATTTTCATCGCTCTGGATGAAATATGGATGATTTTTTTTAAAAAAAACACCATTTTTAAGCATAAATTAAATCCCAGAACTTGACACAGTTTCAGTTTCAGCATTTCATTTGATTTTTTATTTTTTTTTGCGTCAGAGCCTCCTGCATTGCTTACCCACAAATTTTCTGAACTTTCATCGCTGGGGATGAAATATTGTCAATTTTTTAAAAAAGCAACCAACACGATTTTTAAGCATGAAATTCAACCCCGGATCTTGACACAGTTTCTATTTTAACGTTTTGGTTGAAGAAATCTTTGGCCTCCAGCCTCCTGCATCCCTAAATCCAGCATCATGAATTTTTGTCCATGGGGATGAAAAATATTTGATTCTTTAAAAAAGCAACCAACACCATTTTTAAACATAAATTCTAACCCTGACTTTGACACAGTTTCCATTTCAGCATTTTGGTTGAAAAACATTTTGGCTTCCCGGCCTCCTGCATCCTTGACACCAGAATCATGACTTTGATTGAAGAAAAATTGTCACTTTTTTAAAAAAAGAAACTAAGGAAAAGCAGGAAATTCAACTCTGAATCTTGACACAATATCACTTTCAGTATTTTGAATGAAATTTTTTGGCATCCCAACCTCCTCCATGCCATTCCCTGCGGCATCATGAATCTTCCGAATTTTCATCTCTGGGGATAAAAAATTGTCAATTTTTTTAAAAAGCAACGAACACCATCTTTAGCAACAAAATTCAAACTCGGATCTTGAAATATCTATTGGTTATTGGTTAAAAACCAGTTTGGCCTCCCAGCCTCCTGCATGCCATTCCCTGCGTCATCATGAATCTTCCGAAATTTCATCGCTGGGGATGAAAAATTGTCAATTTGTTTTTTTAAAAAAGCATCCAACACCATCTTTAACAACGAAATTGAAACTCGGATCTTGAAATATCTATTTTAGGATTTTGGTTAAAAGGCAGTTTGGCCTCCCAACCTCCTCCATGCCATTCCCTGTGGCATCATGAATCTTCCGAATTTTCATCGCAGGGGATGAAAAAATGTCAATTTTTTAAAAAAGCAACGAATACCATATTTAACAACAAAATTCAAACTCGGATCTTGAAATATCTATTTTAGGATATTGGTTAAAAAGCAGTTTGGCATCCAAGCCTCCTGCATGCCATTCCCTGTGGCATCATGAATCTTCCAAATTTTCATCACTGGGGATGAAATTTGTCAATTTTTTATAAAAGCAACCAACACCACTTTTAACCAAAAATTTCAACTCTGAATCTTGACACAATATCACTTTTATCATTTCGGTGTGAAACATGTTGGACCTGGCCTCCTGCATGACTTCCCTGTGGCATCAGGAATTTTATGAATTTTCATCGCTGGGGATGAAAAATTGTCAATTTTTTAATTAACAACCAACACCAATTTTAAGCAAGAAGTTCAACTCTGAATCTTGACACAATATCACTTTTAGCATTTTGAATGAAACATTTTTTGGCCTCCCACCCTCCTGCATGCCTTCTCTGCGGCATCACAAATTTTCTCAATTTTCGTCGCTGGGGATGAAATTTTCTGTATTTTTTAAACCAGAAACCAACACCATTTTTCACAATGAAATTCAACCGCGGATCTTGAAACAACATCTATTTTAGCATTTCGGTTGAAAAGTAGTTTGGCCTTCCAGCCTCCTGCAGGCCATTCCCTGTGGCATCATGAATCTTCCGAATTTTCATCGCTGGGGATGAAATTTTCTGTATTTTTTAAAATAGCAACCAACAACGAAATTTAAACTTGGATCTGGAAATATCTATTTTAAAATTTTTGTTAAATATCAGTTTGGCCTCCCAGCCTCCTCCTTGCCGTTCCCTGTGGTATCATGAATCATCCGAACTTTCGTCGCAGGGGATGAAAAATTGTCAATTTTTTAAAAAAGAAACTAAGGAAAAGCAGGAAATTCAAGTCTGAAACTTGACATAATATCACTTTCAGTATTTTGAATGAAATTTTTTGACCTCCCAACCTCCTCCCTGCCATTATCTGCGGCATTATGAATCTTCCGAAATTTCGTCGCTGGGGATGAAAAATTGTCAATTTTTTAAAAAAGCAACCTAACAACGAAATTCAAACTCGGGTCTTAAAATATATCTTTTAGGATATTGGTTAAAAAGCAGTTTGGCCTCCCAGCCTCCTCCTTCCCATTACCTGCGGCATCATCAAACTTCCAAATCTTCTTCACTGGGGATGAACTATTGTCATTTTTTTTAAAAAAGCAACCATCTTTAACAACGAAATTCAAACTCGGATCTTGAAATACCTATATTAGGATTTTGATTAAAAATCAGATTGGCCTCCCAGCCTCCTCCTTGCCATTCCATGCGGCATCATCAAACTTCCAAATTTTCGTCTCTGGGGATGAAAAATTGTCAATTTAAAAAAAAATCTAAGCAAAGTTTTAAGCAGGAAATTCAACTCTGAACATTGACACAATATCACTTTCAGTATTTTGAATGAAATTTTTTGGCCTCCCAACCTCCTCCATTCCATTCCCTGCGGCATCATGAATCTTCCGAATTTTCGTTGCTGGGGATGAAAAATTGTCAATTTTTTAAAAAAAACTAAGTTAAAGTTTAAGCAGGAATTTCATCTCTGAACCTTGACACAATATCATTTTAAGTATTTTGAATGAAATGTTTTGTCCTCCAAACCTCCTCCATGCCATTTCCTGCGGCATCATGAATCTTCCCAATTTTCATCGATGGGGATGAAAAAATATCATTTTTTTTAAACAAGAAACCATCTTTAACAATGAAATTCAATCTCGATTCTTGAAATATCTATGTTAGCATTTAGGTTAAAAATCAGTTTGGCCTCCCAGCCTCCTCCTTGCCATTCCCTGCGGCATCATGAACTTCCGAAGTTTTGACGCTCGGTAGTAAAAATTGTCATTTTTTTTTAAAAAAAACAACCATCTTTAAAAACGAAATTCAAATACGGATCTTGAAATATCTATATTAGCATTTTGGTTAAAAAGCAGTTTGGCATCCAAGCCTCCTCCTTGCCATTCCCTGCTGCATCATGAATCTTCCAAATTTTTGTCACTGCGGATGAAAAATTGTCAATTAAAAAAAAAAACTAAGGAAACTTTTAAGCAGGAAATTCAACTCTGAACCTTGACACAATATCACTTTCAGTATTTGAATGAAATTTTTTGGCCTCCCAACCTCCTCCATACCATTCCCTGCGGTATCATGAATCTTCCGAATTTTCGTCGCTCGGGATGAAACATTGTTAATTTTTTAAAAAAGCAACCAACAACATCTTTAACAACGAAATTCAAACTCGGGTCTTGAAATATCTATTTTAGCATTTCAGTTAAAAATCAGATTGGCCTCCCAGCCTCCACCTTGCCATTCCCTGCGGCATCATGAATCTTCCGAATTTTCATCGCTGGGGATGAAAAATTGTCATTTTTTTTAAAAAAGCAACCATCTTTAACAACGAAATTCAAACTCGGATCTTGAAATATCTATATTAGCAAGCCTCCTGCATGCCATTCCCTGCTGCATCATGAATCTTCCGAATTTTCGTGGGTGGGAATGAAAAATTGTCAATTAAAACAAAAAAACTAAGGCAACTTTTAAGCAGGAAATTCAACTCTGAAACTTGACACAATATCACTTTCAGTATTTTGAATGAAATTTTTTGGCCTCCCAACATCCTCCATGCCATTCCCTGCGGCATCATGAATCTTCCGAATTTTCGTCGCTGGGGATGAAAAATTGTCAATTAAAAAAATAAACTAAGGCAACTTTTAAGCAGGAAATTCAACTCTGAAACTTGACACAATATCACTTTCAGTATTTTGAATGAAATTTTTTGGCCTCCCAACATCCTCCATGCCATTCCCTGCGGCATCATGAATCTTCCGAATTTTCGTCGCTGGGGATGAAAAATTGTCAATTAAAAAAATAAACTAAGGCAACTTTTAAGCAGGAAATTCAACTCTGAAACTTGACACAATATCACTTTCAGTATTTTGAATGAAATTTTTTGGCCTCCCAACATCCTCCATGCCATTCCCTGCGGCATCATGAATCTTCTGAATTTTCGTCGAACGGGATGAAAAATTGTCATTTTTTTAAAAAAGCAACCATCTTTAACAACAAAATAAAAACTCGGATCTTGAAATATCTATTTTAGCATTTCGGTTAAAAATCAGTTTGGCCTCCCAGCCTCCTCCTTGCCATTCCCTGCGGCATCATGAATCTTCCGAAGTTTTGACGCTCGGTAGTAAAAATTGTCATTTTTTTTTAAAAAAGCAACCATCTTTAAAAACGAAATTCAAATTCGGATCTTGAAATATCTATATTAAGATTTTGGTTAAAATGCAGTTTGGCATCCCAGCCTCCTGCATGCCATTCCCTGTGGCATCATGAATCTTCCGAACGTTCGTCGCTGGGGATGAATTATTGTCAATTTTTTAAAAAAGAAATTAAGGCAACTTTTAAGCAGGAAATTCAACTCTAAACCTTGACATAATATCACTTTCAGCATTTTGAATGAAATTTTTTGGCCTCCCAACCTCCTCAATGCCATTCCCTGTGGCATCATGAATCTTCCGAATTTTCGTCGCTGGGAATGAAAAATTGTCATTTTTTAAGAAAGAAACCAACGCCATCTTTAACAACGAAATTCAAACTCGGGTCTTGAAATATCTATTTTAGCATTTCAGTTAAAAAGCAGATTGGCCTCCCAGCCTCCTCCTTGCCATTCCCTGCGGCATCATGAAACTTCCGAATTTTCATCGCTGGGGATGAAAAATTGTCAATTAAAAAAAAAAAACTAAGGCAACTTTTAAGCAGGAAATTCAACTCTGATCCTTGACACAATATCACTTTCAGTATTTTGAATGAAATTTTTTGGCCTCCCAACCTCCTCCATGCCATTCCCTGCGGCATCATGAATCTTCCGAATTTTCATCGCTGGGGATGAAAAATTGTCATTTTTAAAAAAAGCAACCAACGCCATCTTTAACAATGAAATTCAAACTCTGGTCTTGAA
Organism: Azemiops feae; assembly: GCA_023970755.1. Classification (NCBI taxonomy): domain Eukaryota; kingdom Metazoa; phylum Chordata; class Lepidosauria; order Squamata; family Viperidae; genus Azemiops; species Azemiops feae. Next base: position 398,179 of record JALGBA010000123.1, on the reverse strand, counting down.
ATATCTATATTATGATTTTGGTTAAAAAGCAGTTTGGCATCCCAGCCTCCTGCATACCATTCCCTGCGGCATAATGAATCCTCCGAATTTTCATCGCTGGGGATAAAAAATTGTCATTTTTTAAAAAAAAGCAACCATCTTTAACAACGAAATTCAAACTCGGATCTTGAAATATCTATATTAGGGTTTTGGTTAAATCCAGTTTGGCATCCCAACCTCCTGCATGCATCATAAATCTTCCCTGCGGCATCATAAATCTTCCAAATTTTCGTCGCTGGGGATGAAAAATTGTCAATTAAAAAAAAAAAACTAAGGCAAGTTTTAAGCAGGAAATACAACTCTGAACCTTGACACAATATCACTTTCAGTATTTTGAATGAAATGTTTTGGCCTCCCAACCTCCTCCATGCCATTCCCTGCGGCATCATGAATCTCCCCAATTTTCATCGATTGGGATGAAAAATTATCAATTTTTTTAAAAAAGCAACCATCTTTAATAACGAAATTCAATCTCGATTCTTGAAATATCTATTTTATCATTTTGGTTAAAAATCAGTTTAGCCTCCCAACCTCCAACTTGCCATTCCCTGTGGCATCATGAAACTTCCGAATTTTCTTCGATGGGAATGAAAAATTGTCATTATTTTAAAAGAGCAACCAATACCATCTTTAAGAACGAAATTCAAACTTAGGTCTTCAAATATCTATATTAGGATTTTGGTTAAAAAGCAGTTTGGCATCCAAGCCTCCTGCATGCCATTCCCTGCGGCATCAAGAATCTTCCGAACATTCGGTACTGGGGATGAAAAATTGTCAATTTAAAAAAAAAACTAAGGTAAGTTTTAAGCAGGAAATTCAACTCTGAACCTTGACACAATATCACTTTCAGTATTTTGAATGAAATTTTTTGGCCTCCCAACCTCCTCCATTCCATTCCCTGCGGCATCATGAATCTTCCGAATTTTCGTTGCTTGGGATGAAAAATTGTCAATTTAAAAAAAAAAAAAAGGCAACTTTTAAGCAGGAAATTCATCTCTGACCCTTGACACAATATCATCGATGGGGATGAAAAATTATCATATTTTTTTTAAAAAGCAACCATCTTTAACAACGAAATTCAAACTCGGATTTTGAAATATCTATATTAGGATTTTGATTAAAAATCAGATTGGCCTCCCAACCTCATTCTTGCCATTCCCTGCAGCATCATGAATCTTCCGAATTTTCGTTGCTGGGGATGAAAAATTGTCAATTTAAAAAAAAAAACTAAGGCAACTTTTAAGCAGGAAATTCATCTCTGAACCTTGAAACAATATCATTTTAAGTATTTTGAATAAAATGTTTTGTCCTCCAAACCTCCTCCATACCATTCCCTGCGGCTTCATGAATCTTCCCAATTTTCATCGATGGGGATGAAAAAATATCATTTTTTTTAAACAAGCAACCATCTTTAACTACGAAACTCAATCTCGACTCTTGAAAGATCTATATTTGTATTTTGATTAAATATCAGATTGGCCTCCCAGCCTCCTCCTTTCCATTCCCTGCGGCATCATGAAACTTCCAAATTTTCCTCTCCGGTTATGAAAAAATGTCAATAAAAAAAAAAACTAAGGAAAGTTTTAAGCAGGAAATTCAAATCTGAAACTTGACACAATATCACTTTCAGTATTTTGAATGAAATGGTTTGGCCTCCCAACCTCCTCCATGCGATTCCCTGCGGCATCATGAATCTTCCCAATTTTCATCGATTGGGATGAAAAATTATCATTTTTTTAAAAAAAGCAACCATCTTTAATAACATAATTCAATCTCAATTCTTGAAATATCTACTTTATTATTTCGGTTAAAAATCAGTTTAGCCTCCCAATTTCCAACTTGCCATTCCCTGTGGCATCATGAAACTTCCGAATTTTCTTCGCTGGGAATGAAAAATTGTCATTATTTTAAAAGAGCAACCAATACCATCTTTAAGAACGAAATTCAAACTCAGGTCTTGAAATATCTATATTAGTATTTTGGTTAAAAAGCAGTTTGGCATCCAAGCCTCCTGCATACCATTCCCTGCGGCATCATGAATCTTCCGAACATTCGGAACTGGGGATGAAAAATTGTCAATTAAAAAAAAAAACTAAGGTAAGTTTTAAGCAGGAAATTCAACTCTGAACCTTGACACAATATCACTTTCAGTATTTTGAATGAAATTTTTTGGCTTCCCAACCTCCTCCATTCCATTCCCTGCGGCATCATGAATCTTCCGAATTTTCGTTGCTGGGGATGAAAAATTGTCAATTTAAAAAAAAAAAAAGGCAACTTTTAATCAGGAAATTCATCTCTGAACCTTGACACAATATCATCGATGGGGATGAAAAATTATCATTTTTTTTTAAAAAGCAACCATCTTTAACAACGAAATTCAAACTCGGATCTTGAAATATCTATATTAGGATTTTGATTAAAAATAAGATTGGCCTCCCAGCCTCCTCCTTGCCATTCCCTGCGGCATCATGAAACTTCCATATTTTCGTCACAGGAGATGAAATATTGTCAATTAAAAAAAAAAACTAAGGCAACTTTTAAGCAGGAAATTGATCTCTGAACTTTGACACAATATCATTTTAAGTATTTTGAATGAAATGTTTTGGCCTCCAAACCTCCTCCATGCCATTCCCTGCGGCATCATGAAACTTCCAAATTTTCGTATCCGGGGATGAAAAAATATCATTTTTTTAAAAAAAGCAACCATCTTTAACAACGAAATTCAATCTCGATTCTTGAAATATCTATTTTATCATTTCGTTTAAAAATCAGTTTAGACTCCCAACCTCCTCCATGCTATGTTAGTATTTTGGTGAAAAAGCAGTTTGGCATCCCAGCCTACTGCCTGCCATTCCCTGTCGCATCATGAATCTTCCAAATTTTCGTCACAGGAGATGAAATATTGTCAATTTTTTAAAAAAGCAACCTACACCATCTTTAACAACGAAATTCAAACTCGGGTCTTAAAATATATCTTTTAGGATATTGGTTAAAAAGCAGTTTGGCCTCCCAGCCTCCTCCTTCCCATTACCTGCGGCATCATGAATTTTCCGAATTTTCGTTGCTGGGGATGAAAAATTGTCAATTTAAAAATAAAACTAAGGTAACTTTTAAGCAGGAATTTCATCTCTGAACCTTGAAACAATATCATTTTAAGTATTTTGAATGAAATGTTTTGTCCTCCAAACCTCCTCCATGCCATTCCCTGCGGCATCATGAATCTTCCCAATTTTCATCGATGGGGATGAAAAAATATCATTTTTTTTTAGAAAGCAACCATCTTTAACAACGAAATTCAATCTCGATTCTTGAAATATCTATTTTATCATTTTGGTTAAAAATCAGTTTAGCCTCCCAACCTCCTCCATGCTATGTTAGTATTTTGGTGAAAAAGCAGTTTGGCATCCCAGCCTACTGCCTGCCATTCCCTGTGGCATTATGAATCTTCCAAATTTTCGTCACAGGAGATGAAATATTGTCAATTTTTTAAAAAAGCAACCTACACCATCTTTAACAACGAAATTCAAACTCGGGTCTTAAAATATATCTTTTAAGATATTGGTTAAAAAGCAGTTTGGCCTCCCAGCCTCCTCCTTCCCATTACCTGCGGCATCATCAAACTTCCAAATTTTTTTCGCTGGGGATGAACTATTGTCATTTTTTTTAAAAAAGCAACCATCTTTAACAACGAAATTCAAACTCGGATCTTGAAATACCTATATTAGGATTTTGATTAAAAATCAGATTGGCCTCCCAGCCTCCTCCTTTCCATTCCCTGCGGCATCATGAAACTTCCAAATTTTCCTCTCCGGGGATGAAAAAATGTCAATAAAAAAAAAAACTAAGGAAAGTTTTAAGCAGGAAATTCAAATCTGAAACTTGACACAATATCACTTTCAGTATTTTGAATGAAATGTTTTGGCCTCCCAACCTCCTCCATGCGATTCCCTGCGGCATCATGAATCTTCCCAATTTTCATCGATTGGGATGAAAAATTATCATTTTTTTAAAAAAAGCAACCATCTTTAATAACATAATTCAATCTCAATTCTTGAAATATCTACTTTATTATTTCGGTTAAAAATCAGTTTAGCCTCCCAATTTCCAACTTGCCATTCCCTGTGGCATCATGAAACTTCCGAATTTTCTTCGCTGGGAATGAAAAATTGTCATTATTTTAAAAGAGCAACCAATACCATCTTTAAGAACGAAATTCAAACTCAGGTCTTGAAATATCTATATTAGTATTTTGGTTAAAAAGCAGTTTGGCATCCAAGCCTCCTGCATACCATTCCCTGCGGCATCATGAATCTTCCGAACATTCGGAACTGGGGATGAAAAATTGTCAATTAAAAAAAAAAACTAAGGTAAGTTTTAAGCAGGAAATTCAACTCTGAACCTTGACACAATATCACTTTCAGTATTTTGAATGAAATTTTTTGGCTTCCCAACCTCCTCCATTCCATTCCCTGCGGCATCATGAATCTTCCGAATTTTCGTTGCTGGGGATGAAAAATTGTCAATTTAAAAAAAAAAAAAGGCAACTTTTAATCAGGAAATTCATCTCTGAACCTTGACACAATATCATCGATGGGGATGAAAAATTATCATTTTTTTTTAAAAAGCAACCATCTTTAACAACGAAATTCAAACTCGGATCTTGAAATATCTATATTAGGATTTTGATTAAAAATAAGATTGGCCTCCCAGCCTCCTCCTTGCCATTCCCTGCGGCATCATGAAACTTCCATATTTTCGTCACAGGAGATGAAATATTGTCAATTAAAAAAAAAAACTACGGCAACTTTTAAGCAGGAAATTGATCTCTGAACTTTGACACAATATCATTTTAAGTATTTTGAATGAAATGTTTTGGCCTCCAAACCTCCTCCATGCCATTCCCTGCGGCATCACGAAACTTCCAAATTTTCGTATCCGGGGATGAAAAAATATCATTTTTTTAAAAAAAGCAACCATCTTTAAAAACGAAATTCAATCTCGATTCTTGAAATATCTATTTTATCATTTCGTTTAAAAATCAGTTTAGACTCCCAACCTCCTCCATGCTATGTTAGTATTTTGGTGAAAAAGAAGTTTGGCATCCCAGCCTACTGCCTGCCATTCCCTGTCGCATCATGAATCTTCCAAATTTTCGTCACAGGAGATGAAATATTGTCAATTTTTTAAAAAAGCAACCTACACCATCTTTAACAATGAAATTCAAACTCGGGTCTTAAAATATATCTTTTAAGATATTGGTTAAAAAGCAGTTTGGCCTCCCAGCCTCCTCCTTCCCATTACCTGCGGCATCATCAATTTAAAAAAAAAAACTAAGGTAACTTTTAAGCAGGAATTTCATCTCTGAACCTTGACACAATATCACTTTCAGTATTTTGAATGAAATGTTTTGTCCTCCAAACCTCCTCCATGCCATTTCCTGCGGCATCATGAATCTTCCCAATTTTCATCGATGGGGATGAAAAAATATCATTTTTTTTAAACAAGCAACCATCTTTAACTACGAAACTCAATCTCGACTCTTGAAATATCTATATTAGTATTTTGATTAAATATCAGATTGGCCTCCCAGCCTCCTCCTTTCCATTCCCTGCGGCATCATGAAACTTCCAAATTTTCCTGTCCGGGGATGAAAAAATGTCAATAAAAAAAAAAGCTAAGGAAAGTTTTAAGCAGGAAATTCAAATCTGAAACTTGACACAATATCACTTTCAGTATTTTGAATGAAATGTTTTGGCCTCCCAACCTCCTCCATGCCATTCCCTGCGGCATCATGAATCTTCCGAATTTTCGTCGCACGGGATGAAAAATTGTTAATTGTTTAAAAAAGAGACAAAGGAAACTTTTAAGCAGGAAATTCAACTCTGAATCTTGAAACAATATCACTTTCAGTATTTTGAATGAAATTTTTTGTCCACCCGACCTCCTACAACCCATTCCGTGTGGCATCATGAATGTTCCGAATTTTGGTCGCTGGGGATGAAATTTGCCATTTTTTTAAAAAAGCAACCAACACCATCTTTAACAATGAAATTGAAACTCGGATCTTGAAATATCTATTTTAGGATTTTGGTTAAAAATCAGTTTAGCCTCCCAGCCTCTTCCTTGCCATTCCCTGCAGGATCATGGATCTTCTGAATTTTCATCGCAGGGGATGAAAAATTGTCATTTTTTTAAAAAGTAACCAACACCATATTTAACAACAAAATTCAAACTCGGGTCTTCAAATATCTATTTTAGCATTTCGGTTAAAAATCAGTTTCGACTCCCAGCCTCCTCTTTGCCATTCCCTGCGGCATCATGAATCTTCTGAATTTTCGTCGCAGGGGATGAAATATTGTCAATATTTAAAAATAAAAACTAAAGAAACTTTTAAGAAGGAAATTCAACTCTTAATCTTGACACCATATCACTTTCAGTATTTTGAATGAAACATTTTTTGGCCTCCCACCCTCCTGCATTCCTTCTCTGTGGCATCACCAAATTTCTGAATTTTCGTCCCTAGGGATTAAAAATTGTCTGTATTTTTTTAAAAAGCAACCAACACCATATTTAACAGCGAAATTCAAATTCGGATCTTGAAATATCTATTTTAGCATTTCAGTTAAAAAGCAGTTTGGCATCTCAGCCTCCTGCATGCAATTCCTTACGGCATCATGAATCTTCCGAATTTTCATCGCTGGGGATGAAAAATTGTTAATTTTTTAAAAAAGCAGCCAACACCATTTTTAACAACGAAATTCAACTCTGAATCTTGACACAATATCACTTTTAGCATTTTGATGTGAAACATGTTGGATCTGGCCTCCTGCATGACTTCCCTGTGGCATCACAAATTTTCTGGATTTTCATAGCTGGGGATGAAAAATTGTCAATTTTTTAAAAAAGCAATCAACACCATATTTAACAACGAAATTCAAACTTGGGTCTTGAAATATCTATTTTAGCATTTCAGGAAAAAATCAGTTTGGCCTCCCAACCAAGCACGACATTCCCTGTGGCATCATGAATCATCCGAATCTTCGTCGCTGGGGATGAAAAATTGTTATTTTTTTTAAAAAGCAACCAACACCACTTTTAAGCAAGAAATTCAACTCTGAATCTTGACACAATATCACTTTTAGCATTTCGGTGTGAAACATGTTGGACCTGGCCTCCTGCATGACTTCCATGTATAATCAAGAATTTTCTGAATTTTCGTCCCTAGGGATTAAAAATTGTCTGTATTTTTTTAAAAAGCAACCAACACCATATTTAACAGTAAAATTTAAATTCGGGTCTTGAAATATCTATTTTAGCATTTCGGTTAAAAATCAGTTTGGCCTCCCAGCCTCCTCTTTGCCATTCCCTGCGGCATCATGAATCTTCTGAATTCTCGTCGCAGGGGATGAAATATTGTCAATATTTAAAAATAAAAACTAAGGAAACTTTTAAGAAGGAAATTCAACTCTTAATCTTGACACCATATCACTTTCAGTATTTTGAATGAAACATTTTTTGGCCTCCCACCCTCCTGCATTCCTTCTCTGTGGCATCACCAAATTTCTGAATTTTCGTCCCTAGGGATTAAAAATTGTCTGTATTTTTTTAAAAAGCAACCAACACCATATTTAACAGCGAAATTCAAATTCGGATCTTGAAATATCTATTTTAGCATTTCAGTTAAAAAGCAGTTTGGCATCTCAGCCTCCTGCATGCAATTCCTTGCGGCATCATGAATCTTCCGAATTTTCATCGCTGGGGATGAAAAATTGTTAATTTTTTAAAAAAGCAGCCAACACCATTTTTAACAACGAAATTCAACTCTGAATCTTGACACAATATCACTTTTAGCATTTTGATGTGAAACATGTTGGATCTGGCCTCCTGCATGACTTCCCTGTGGCATCACAAATTTTCTGGATTTTCATAGCTGGGGATGAAAAATTGTCAATTTTTTAAAAAAGCAATCAACACCATATTTAACAACGAAATTCAAACTCGGGTCTTGAAATATCTATTTTAGCATTTCAGGAAAAAATCAGTTTGGCCTCCCAACCAAGCACGACATTCCCTGTGGCATCATGAATCATCCGAATCTTCGTCGCTGGGGATGAAAAATTGTTATTTTTTTTAAAAAGCAACCAACACCACTTTTAAGCAAGAAATTCAACTCTGAATCTTGACACAATATCACTTTTAGCATTTCGGTGTGAAACATGTTGGACCTGGCCTCCTGCATGACTTCCATGTATAATCAAGAATTTTCTGAATTTTCGTCCCTAGGGATTAAAAATTGTCTGTATTTTTTTAAAAAGCAACCAACACCATATTTAACAGTAAAATTTAAATTCGGGTCTTGAAATATCTATTTTAGCATTTCGGTTAAAAATCAGTTTGGCCTCCCAGCCTCCTCTTTGCCATTCCCTGCGGCATCATGAATCTTCTGAATTCTCGTCGCAGGGGATGAAATATTGTCAATATTTAAAAATAAAAACTAAGGAAACTTTTAAGAAGGAAATTCAACTCTTAATCTTGACACCATATCACTTTCAGTATTTTGAATGAAACATTTTTTGGCCTCCCACCCTCCTGCATTCCTTCTCTGTGGCATCACCAAATTTCTGAATTTTCGTCCCTAGGGATTAAAAATTGTCTGTATTTTTTTAAAAAGCAACCAACACCATATTTAACAGCGAAATTCAAATTCGGATCTTGAAATATCTATTTTAGCATTTCAGTTAAAAAGCAGTTTGGCATCTCAGCCTCCTGCATGCAATTCCTTGCGGCATCATGAATCTTCCGAATTTTCATCGCTGGGGATGAAAAATTGTTAATTTTTTAAAAAAGCAGCCAACACCATTTTTAACAACGAAATTCAACTCTGAATCTTGACACAATATCACTTTTAGCATTTTGATGTGAAACATGTTGGACCTGGCCTCCTGCGTGACTTCCCTGTGCCATCACGAATTTTCTGGATTTTCATAGCTGGGGATGAAAAATTGTCAATTTTTTAAAAAAGCAATCAACACCATATTTAACAACGAAATTCAAACTCGGGTCTTGAAATATCTATTTTAGCATTTCAGGAAAAAATCAGTTTGGCCTCCCAACCAAGCATGACATTCCCTGAGGCATCATGAATCATCAGAATCTTCGTCGCTGGGGATGAAAAATTGTTATTTTTTTTAAAAAGCAACCAACACCACTTTTAAGCAAGAAATTCAACTCTGAATCTTGACACAATATCACTTTTAGCATTTCGGTGTGAAACATGTTGGACCTGGCCTCCTGCATGACTTCCATGTATAATCAAGAATTTTCTGAATTTTCGTCCCTAGGGATTAAAAATTGTCTGTATTTTTTTAAAAAGCAACCAACACCATATTTAACAGTAAAATTTAAATTCGGGTCTTGAAATATCTATTTTAGCATTTCGGTTAAAAATCAGTTTGGCCTCCCAGCCTCCTCTTTGCCATTCCCTGCGGCATCATGAATCTTCTGAATTCTCGTCGCAGGGGATGAAATATTGTCAATATTTAAAAATAAAAACTAAGGAAACTTTTAAGAAGGAAATTCAACTCTTAATCTTGACACCATATCACTTTCAGTATTTTGAATGAAACATTTTTTGGCCTCCCACCCTCCTGCATTCCTTCTCTGTGGCATCACCAAATTTCTGAATTTTCGTCCCTAGGGATTAAAAATTGTCTGTATTTTTTTAAAAAGCAACCAACACCATATTTAACAGCGAAATTCAAATTCGGATCTTGAAATATCTATTTTAGCATTTCAGTTAAAAAGCAGTTTGGCATCTCAGCCTCCTGCATGCAATTCCTTACGGCATCATGAATCTTCCGAATTTTCATCGCTGGGGATGAAAAATTGTTAATTTTTTAAAAAAGCAGCCAACACCATTTTTAACAACGAAATTCAACTCTGAATCTTGACACAATATCACTTTTAGCATTTTGATGTGAAACATGTTGGATCTGGCCTCCTGCATGACTTCCCTGTGGCATCACAAATTTTCTGGATTTTCATAGCTGGGGATGAAAAATTGTCAATTTTTTAAAAAAGCAATCAACACCATATTTAACAACGAAATTCAAACTCGGGTCTTGAAATATCTATTTTAGCATTTCAGGAAAAAATCAGTTTGGCCTCCCAACCAAGCATGACATTCCCTGAGGCATCATGAATCATCAGAATCTTCGTCGCTGGGGATGAAAAATTGTTATTTTTTTTAAAAAGCAACCAACACCACTTTTAAGCAAGAAATTCAACTCTGAATCTTGACACAATATCACTTTTAGCATTTCGGTGTGAAACATGTTGGACCTGGCCTCCTGCATGACTTCCATGTGTAATCAAGAATTTTCTGAATTTTCGTCCCTAGGGATTAAAAATTGTCTGTATTTTTTTAAAAAGCAACCAACACCATATTTAACAGTAAAATTTAAATTCGGGTCTTGAAATATCTATTTTAGCATTTCGGTTAAAAAGCAGTTTGGCATCTCAGCCTCCTGCATGCAATTCCCTGCAGCATCATGAATCTTTCGAATTTCCATCGCTGGGGATGAAAAATTGTTAATTTTTTAAAAAAGCAACCAACACCATCTTTAACAACGAAATTCAAAGTCGGGTCTTGAAATATCTATTTTAGCAGGATATTTTTCAGGATATTGGTTAAAAAGCAGTTTGGCCTCGCAGCCTCCTCCTTGCCATTCCCTGCGGCATAATGAATCTTCCGAATTTTCGTCGCACGGGATGAAAAATTGTCAATTTTTTAAAAAAGAAACGAACACCATCGTTAACAATGAAATTAGAAGTCGGGTCTTGAAATATCTATTTTAGCATTTCGGTTAAAAATCAGTTTAGCCTCCCAGCCTCATCCTTGCCATTCCCTGCGGCATCATGAATCTTCTGAATTTTCGTCACAGGGGATGAAAAATTGTCAATTTTTTAAAAAAGAAACAAAGGAAACTTTTAAGCAGGAAATTCAACTCTGAATCTTCAAACAATATCACTTTCAGTATTTTGAATGAAATTTTTTGTCCACCCGACCTCCTACAACCCATTCCCTGTGGCATCATGAATGTTCCGAATTTTTGTCGCTGGGGATGAAATTTGCCATTTTTTTAAAAAAGCAACCAACACCATCTTTAACAATGAAATTGAAACTCGGCTCTTGAAATATCTATTTTAGGATTTTGGTTAAAAATCAGTTTAGCCTCCCAGCCTCTTCCTTGCCATTCCCTGCAGGATCATGGATCTTCTGAATTTTCATCGCAGGGGATGAAAAATTGTCATTTTTTTAAAAAGCAACCAACACCATCTTTAACAACAAAATTCAAACTCGGGTCTTCAAATATCTATTTTAGCATTTCGGTTAAAAATCAGTTTGGCCTCCCAGCCTCCTCTTTGCGGCATCATGAATCTTCTGAATTCTCATCGCAGGGGATGAAATATTGTCAATATTTAAAAATAAAAACTAAAGAAACTTTTAAGAAGGAAATTCAACTCTTAATCTTGACACCATATCACTTTCAGTATTTTGAATGAAACATTTTTTGGCCTCCCACCCTCCTGCATTCCTTCTCTGTGGCATCACGAAATTTCTGAATTTTTGTCCCTAGGGATTAAAAATTGTCTGTATTTTTTTAAAAAGCAACCAACACCATATTTAACAGCGAAATTTAAATTCGGATCTTGAAATATCTATTTTAGCATTTCAGTTAAAAAGCAGTTTGGCATCTCAGCTTCCTGCATGCAATTCCTTGCGGCATCATAAATCTTCCGAATTTTCATCGCTGGGGATGAAAAATTGTTAATTTTTTTAAAAAGCAACCAACACCATTTTTAACAACGAAATTCAACTCTGAATCTTGACACAATATCACTTTTAGCATTTTGATGTGAAACATGTTGGACCTGGCCTCCTGCATGACTTCCCTGTGGCATCACGAATTTTCTGGATTTTCATAGCTGGGGATGAAAAATTGTCAATTTTTTAAAAAAGCAATCAACACCATATTTAACAACGAAATTCAAACTCGGGTCTTGAAATATCTATTTTAGTATTTCAGGAAAAAATCAGTTTGGCCTCCCAACCAAGCATGACATTCCCTGAGGCATCATGAATCATCAGAATCTTCGTCGCTGGGGATGAAAAATTGTTATTTTTTTAAAAAAGCAACCAACACCACTTTTAAGCAAGAAATTCAACTCTGAATCTTGACACAATATCACTTTTAGCATTTCGGTGTGAAACATGTTGGATCTGGCCTCCTGCATGACTTCCATGTGTAATCAAGAATTTTCTGAATTTTCGTAGAACACCATAGATATTTCAAGACCCGACTTTGAATTTCATTGTTAAACATGGTGTTGGTTGCTTTTTTAAAAAATGACAATTTTTCATCCCCTGCGACGAAAATTCGAAAGATTCATGGTGCTGCAGGGAATTGCATACAGGAGGCTGAGATGCCAAAATGCTTTTTAACCGAAATGCTAAAATAGATATTTCAAGACCCGAATTTAAATTTTGCTGTTAAATATGGTGTTGGTTGCTTTTTAAAAAATACAGACAATTTTTAATCCCTAGCGACGAAAATTCAGAAAATTCGTTATGCCACAGAGAAGGCATGCAGGAGGGTGGGAGGCCAAAAAATGTTTCATTCAAAATGCTAAAAGTGATATTGTGTCAAGATTCAGAGTTGAATTTCTTGCTTAAAAGTGTTGTTGGTTGCTTTTTAAAAAAATTAACAATTTTTCATCCCCTGAGATGAAAATTCAGAAGATGCATAATGCCGCAGGGAATGGCAAAGAGGAGGCTGGGAGGCCAAACTGACTTTTAACAAAAATGCTAAAATAGATGTTTCAAGACCCGAGTTTGAATTTCATTGTTAAAGATGGTGTTGGTTGCTTTTTTAAAAAATACAGAAAATTAAATCCCCAGCGACGAAAGTTCAGAAAATTCGTGATGCCGCAGAGAACGCATGTAGGAGGGTGGGAGGCCAAAAAATGTTTCATTCAAAATGCTTAAAGTGATATTGTGTCAAGATTCAGAGTTGAATTTCTTGCTTAAAAGTGGTGTTTTTTTAAAAAATAATAATTTTTCATCCCCAGCGATGAAAATTCGGAAGATTCAAGATGCCATAGGGAATGGCATGCAGGAGGCTGAGATGCCAAACTGCTTTTTAACTGAAATGCTAAAATAGATGTTTCAAGACCCGAGTTTGAATTTCATTGTTAAAGGTGGTGTTCGTTGTTTTTTTAAACAATTGACAATTTTTCATCTCGTGCGACCAAAATTCGGAAGATTCATGATGCTGCAGGGAATGACAAGGAGGAGGCTGTGAGGCGAAACTGCTTTTTAACCGAAATGCTAAAATAGATATTTCAAGACCCGAATTTGAATTTTACTGTTAAATATGGTGTTGGTTGCTTTTTTAAAAAATACAGACAATTTTTAATCCCTAGGGACGAAAATTCAGAAAATTCGTGATTACACATGGAAGTCATGCAGGAGGCCAGGTCCCGCATGTTTCACACCAAAATGCTAAAAGTGATATCGTGTCAAGATTCAGAGTTGAATTTCTTGCTTAAAAGTGGTTTTGGTTGCTTTTATAAAAAATTGACAATTTTTCATCCCCCCCAGCGATGAAAATTCAGAAGATTCATGATGCCAGAGGGAATGGCATGCAGGAGGCTGGGAGGCCAAACAGCTTTTCAACCGAAATGCTAAATAAGATGTTGTTTCCAAATCCGAGGTTGAATTTCATTGTGAAAAATGTTTTAAAAAATACAGAAAAGTTCATCCCCAGTGATGAAAATTTAGAAGATTCATGATGCCGCTGGGAATGGCATGCAGGAAGCTTGGATGCCAAACTGCATTTTAACCAAAATGGTAAAATAGATATTTCAAGATCCGAGTTTCAATTTCATTGTTAAAGATGGTGTTCGTTGCTTTTTTAAAAAATACAGAAAATTAAATCCCTAGCGATGAAAGTTCAGAAAATTCGTGATTCCGCAGAGAAGTCATGCAGGATGGTGGGAGGCCAAAAAATGTTTCATTCAAAATGCTAAAAGTGATATTGTGTCAAGATTCAGATTTGAATTTCTTGCTTAAAAGTGCTGTTGGTTGCTTTTTAAAAAAATTGAAAATTTTTCATACGCTGAGATGAAAATTCAGAAGATGCATAATGCCGTCGGGAATGGCAAGGAGGAGGCTGGGAGGCCAAACTGCTTTTTAACCAATATCCTAAAATAGATATTTCAAGACCCGACTTTGAATTTCATTGTTAAAGATGGTGTTGGTTGCTTTTTAAAAAAATGACAATTTTTCATCCCCTGCGACGAAAATTTGAAAGATTCATGATGCTGCAGATAATGGCAGGGAGGAGGTTGGGAGGCCATAAAATTTCATTCAAAATACTGAAAGTGATATTGTGTCAAGGTTCAGAGTTGAATTTCCTGCTTAAAAGTTGCCTTAGTTTCTTTTTAAAAAATTGTCAATTTTTCATCCCCTGCGATGAAAATTCAGAAGATTCATGCTGCCACAGGGAATGGGAAGCAGGAGGCTGGGATGCCAAACTGCTTTTTAACCAAAATCCTAAAATAGATATTTCAAGATCCGAGTTTGAATTTCGTTGTTAAAGATGGTTGCCTTTTTTTTAAAAAAAATGACACTTTTTCTTCCCCAGCGACGAAAATTCGGAAGATTCATGATGCCACAGGGAATGGCAAGGATGAGGCTGGGAGTCCAAACTGATTTTTAACTGAAATGCTAAAATAGATATTTCAAGATCCGAGTTTCAATTTTGTTGTTAAAGATAATGTTGGTTGCTTTTTTTAAAAAATGACGAATTTTCATCCCCTGCGATGAAAATTCGGAACATTCATGATTCCACAGGGAATGGGTTGTAGGAGGTCGGGGGGACAAAAAATTTCATTCAAAATACTGAAAGTGATATTGTTTCAAGATTCAGAGTTGAATTTCCTGCTTAAAAGTTTCCTTTGTTTCTTTTTTAAAAAATTGACAATTTTTCATCCCCTGCGACGAAGATTCAGAAGATTCATGATGCCGCAGGGAATGGCAAGGAGGAGGCTGAGATGCCAAACTGCTTTTTAACTGAAATGCTAAAATAGATATTTCAAGACCCGACTTTGAATTTCATTGTTAAAGATGGTGTTCGTTGCTTTTTTAAAAAATTGACAATTTCCCATCCCGTGCGACGAAAATTCGGAAGATTCATGATGCCGCAGGGAATGGCAAGGAGGAGGCTGCGAGGCCAAACTGCTTTTTAACCAATATCCTGAAATAGATATTTCAAGACCCGACTTTGAATTTCGTTGTTAAAGATGGTGTTGGTTGCTTTTTTAAAAAATTAACAATTTTTCATCCCCAGCAATGAAAATTCGAAATATTCATGATGCCGCAGGGAATGGCAAGGAGGAGGCTGAGATGTCAAACTTCTTTTTAAGTGAAATGCTAAAATAGATATTTCAAGACCCGACTTTGAATTTCATTGTTGAAGATGGTGTTCGTTGCTTTTTTAAAAAATTGACAATTTTTCATTCCGTGCAACGAAAATTCGGAAGATTCATGATGCCGCCGGGAATGGCAAAGAGGAGGCTGCGAGGCCAAACTGCTTTTTAACCAATATCCTGAAATAGATATTTCAAGACCCGACTTTGAATTTCGTTGTTAAAGATGGTGTTGGTTGCTTTTTTAAAACATTAACAATTTTTCATCCCCAGCGATGAAAATTCGAAAGATTTTTTGTCCATCCGACCTCCTACAACCCATTCCCTGTGGAATCATGAATGTTCCGAATTTTCGTCGCAGGGGATGAAAATTCGTCATTTTTTTAAAAAAGCAACCAACACTATCTTTAACAACAAAATTGAAACTCGGATCTTGAAATATCTATTTTAGCATTTCAGTTAAAAATCAGTTTGGACTCCAAGCCTCATCCTTGCCATTCCCTGTGGCATCATGAATCTTTCAAATTTTCGTCGCAGGGGATGAAAAATTGTCATTTTTTTAAAAAGCAACCAACACCATGTTTAACAATGAAATTCAAAGTCGGGTCTTGAAATATCTATTTTAGGATATTGGTTAAAAAGCAGTTTGGCCTCCCAGCCTCCTCCTTGCCATTCCCTGAGGCATCATGAATCTTCTGAATTTTCGTCGCAACTTTTAAACAGGAAATTCAACTCTGAAACTTGACACAATATCACTTTCAGTATTTTGAATGAAATTTTTTGGCCTCCCAACCTCCTCCATGCCATTCCCTGCGGCATCATGAATCTTCCGAATTTTTGTCACTGGGGATGAAATTTGTCATTTTTTTAAAAAAAGCAACCAACACCATCTTTAACAACGAAATTCAAACTCGGGTCTTGAAATATCTATTTTAGCATTTTTGTTAAAAGTCAGTTTGGCCTCCCAGCCTCTTCTTTGCCATTCCCTGCGGCATTATGCATCTTCTGAATTTTCATCTCAGGGGATGAAAAATTGTTAATTTTTTTAAAAAGCAACCAACAACACTTTTAAGCAAGAAATTCAACTCTGAATCTTGACACAATATCACTTTTAGCATTTTGAATGAAACATTTTTTGGTCTCCCACCCTCCTGCATGCCTTCTCTGTGGCATAACGAATTTTCTGAATTTTCGTCGCTAGGGATTAAAAATTGTCTGTATTTTTTTAAAAAGCAACCAACACCATATTTAACAGCAAAATTTAAATTCGGGTCTTGAAATATCTATTTTAGCATTTCGGTTTAAAAGCATTTTGGCATCTCAGCCTCCTGTATGCAATTCCCTGCAGCACCATGAATCTTTCGAATTTTCATCGCTGGGGATGAAAAATTGTTAATGTTTTAAAAAAGCAACCAACACCATCTTTAACAACGAAATTCAAAGTCGGGTCTTGAAATATCTATTTCAGGATATTGGTTAAAAAGCAGTTTGGCCTCGCAGCCTCTTCCTTGCCATTCCCTGCGGCATCATGAATCTTCCGAATTTTCTTAGCAGGGGATGAAAAATTGTCAATTTTTTAAAAAAGAAACAAAGGAAATTTTTAAGCTGGAAATTCAACTCTGAACCTTGAAACAATATCACTTTCAGTATTTTGAATGAAATTTTTTGTCCACCCGACCTCCTACAACCCATTCCCTGTGGAATCATGAATGTTCCGAATTTTCGTCGCAGGGGATGAAAATTCGTCATTTTTTTAAAAAAGCAACCAACACCATCTTTAACAACGAAATTCAAACTCGGGTCTTGAAATATCTATTTTAGGATATTGGTTAAAAAGCAGTTTGGCCTCCCAGCCTCCTCCTTGCCATTCCCTGAGGCATCATGAATCTTCTGAATTTTCGTCGCAACTTTTAAACAGGAAATTCAACTCTCAAACTTGACACAATATCACTTTCAGTATTTTGAATGAAATTTTTTGGCCTCCCAACCTCCTCCATGCCATTCCCTGCGGCATCATGAATCTTCCGAATTTTTGTCACTGGGGATGAAATTTGTCATTTTTTTAAAAAAAGCAACCAACACCATCTTTAACAACGAAATTCAAACTCGGGTCTTGAAATATCTATTTTAGCATTTTTGTTAAAAGTCAGTTTGGCCTCCCAGCCTCCTCTTTGCCATTCTCTGCGGCATTATGCATCTTCTGAATTTTCATCTCAGGGGATGAAAAATTGTTAATTTTTTTAAAAAGCAACCAACAACACTTTTAAGCAAGAAATTCAACTCTGAATCTTGACACACTTTTAGCATTTCGGTGTGAAACATTTTTTGGCCTCCCACCCTCCTGCATGCCTTCTCTGTGGCATAACGAATTTTCTGAATTTTCGTCCCTAGGGATTAAAAATTGTCTGTATTTTTTTAAAAAGCAACCAACACCATATTTAACAGCAAAATTTAAATTCGGGTCTTGAAATATCTATTTTAGCATTTCGGTTAAAAATCATTTTGGCATCTCAGCCTCCTGTATGCAATTCCCTGCAGCACCATGAATCGCTGGGGATGAAAAATTGTTAATGTTTTAAAAAAGCAACCAAAACCATCTTTAACAACGAAATTCAAAGTCGGGTCTTGAAATATCTATTTCAGGATATTGGTTAAAAAGCAGTTTGGCCTCGCAGCCTCCTCCTTGCCATTCCCTGCGGCATCATGAATCTTCCGAATTTTAGTCGCACGGGATGAAAAATTGTCAATTTTTTAAAAAAGCAACGAACACCATCTTTAGCAATGAAATTCAAAGTCGGGTCTTGAAATATCTATTTTAGCATTTCAGTTAAAAAGCAGTTTGGCATCTCAGCCTCCTCCTTGCCATTCCCTGCGGCATCATGAATCTTCTGAATTTTCGTCGCAAAGGATGAAAAATTGTCAATTTTTTAAAAAAGAAACAAAGGAAACTTTTAAGCAGGAAATTCAACTCTGAATATTGAAACAATATCACTTTCAGTATTTTGAATGAATTTTTTTGTCCACCCAACCTCCTACAACCCATTCCCTGTGGAATCATGAATGTTCCGAATTTTCGTCGCAGGGGATGAAAATTCGTCATTTTTTTAAAAAAGCAACCAACACTATCTTTAACAACAAAATTGAAACTCGGATCTTGAAATATCTATTTTAGCATTTCAGTTAAAAATCAGTTTGGACTCCCAGCCTCATCCTTGCCATTCCCTGTGGCATCATGAATCTTTCAAATTTTCGTCGCAGGGGATGAAAAATTGTCATTTTTTTAAAAAGCAACCAACACCATGTTTAACAATGAAATTCAAAGTCGGGTCTTGAAATACCTATTTTAGGATATTGGTTAAAAAGCAGTTTGGCCTCCCAGCCTCCTCCTTGCCATTCCCTGAGGCATCATGAATCTTCTGAATTTTCGTCGCAACTTTTAAACAGGAAATTCAACTCTCAAACTTGACACAATATCACTTTCAGTATTTTGAATGAAATTTTTTGGCCTCCCAACCTCCTCCATGCCATTCCCTGCGGCATCATGAATCTTCCGAATTTTTGTCACTGGGGATGAAATTTGTCATTTTTTAAAAAAAAGCAAACAACACCATCTTTAACAACGAAATTCAAACTCGGGTCTTGAAATATCTATTTTAGCATTTTTGATAAAAATCAGTTTGGCCTCCCAGCCTCTTCCTTGCCATTCCCTATGGCATCATGAATCTTCCGAATTTTCATCGCAGGGGATGAAAAATTGTCAATTTTTTAAAAAAGAAACAAAGGAAATTTTTAAGCTGGAAATTCAACTCTGAACCTTGAAACAATATCACTTTCAGTATTTTGAATGAAATTTTTTGTCCACCCGACCTCCTACAACCCATTCCCTGTGGAATCATGAATGTTCCGAATTTTCGTCGCAGGGGATGAAAATTCGTCATTTTTTTAAAAAAGCAACCAACACTATCTTTAACAACAAAATTGAAACTCGGGTCTTGAAATATCTATTTTAGGATATTGGTTAAAAAGCAGTTTGGCCTCCCAGCCTCCTCCTTGCCATTCCCTGAGGCATCATGAATCTTCTGAATTTTCGTCGCAACTTTTAAACAGGAAATTCAACTCTCAAACTTGACACAATATCACTTTCAGTATTTTGAATGAAATTTTTTGGCCTCCCAACCTCCTCCATGCCATTCCCTGCGGCATCATGAATCTTCCGAATTTTTGTCACTGGGGATGAAATTTGTCATTTTTTTAAAAAAAGCAACCAACACCATCTTTAACAACGAAATTCAAACTCGGGTCTTGAAATATCTATTTTAGCATTTTTGTTAAAAGTCAGTTTGGCCTCCCAGCCTCCTCTTTGCCATTCTCTGCGGCATTATGCATCTTCTGAATTTTCATCTCAGGGGATGAAAAATTGTTAATTTTTTTAAAAAGCAACCAACAACACTTTTAAGCAAGAAATTCAACTCTGAATCTTGACACACTTTTAGCATTTCGGTGTGAAACATTTTTTGGCCTCCCACCCTCCTGCATGCCTTCTCTGTGGCATAACGAATTTTCTGAATTTTCGTCCCTAGGGATTAAAAATTGTCTGTATTTTTTTAAAAAGCAACCAACACCATATTTAACAGCAAAATTTAAATTCGGGTCTTGAAATATCTATTTTAGCATTTCGGTTAAAAATCATTTTGGCATCTCAGCCTCCTGTATGCAATTCCCTGCAGCACCATGAATCGCTGGGGATGAAAAATTGTTAATGTTTTAAAAAAGCAACCAAAACCATCTTTAACAACGAAATTCAAAGTCGGGTCTTGAAATATCTATTTCAGGATATTGGTTAAAAAGCAGTTTGGCCTCGCAGCCTCCTCCTTGCCATTCCCTGCGGCATCATGAATCTTCCGAATTTTAGTCGCACGGGATGAAAAATTGTCAATTTTTTAAAAAAGCAACGAACACCATCTTTAGCAATGAAATTCAAAGTCGGGTCTTGAAATATCTATTTTAGCATTTCAGTTAAAAAGCAGTTTGGCATCTCAGCCTCCTCCTTGCCATTCCCTGCGGCATCATGAATCTTCTGAATTTTCGTCGCAAAGGATGAAAAATTGTCAATTTTTTAAAAAAGAAACAAAGGAAACTTTTAAGCAGGAAATTCAACTCTGAATATTGAAACAATATCACTTTCAGTATTTTGAATGAATTTTTTTGTCCACCCAACCTCCTACAACCCATTCCCTGTGGAATCATGAATGTTCCGAATTTTCGTCGCAGGGGATGAAAATTCGTCATTTTTTTAAAAAAGCAACCAACACTATCTTTAACAACAAAATTGAAACTCGGATCTTGAAATATCTATTTTAGCATTTCAGTTAAAAATCAGTTTGGACTCCCAGCCTCATCCTTGCCATTCCCTGTGGCATCATGAATCTTTCAAATTTTCGTCGCAGGGGATGAAAAATTGTCATTTTTTTAAAAAGCAACCAACACCATGTTTAACAATGAAATTCAAAGTCGGGTCTTGAAATACCTATTTTAGGATATTGGTTAAAAAGCAGTTTGGCCTCCCAGCCTCCTCCTTGCCATTCCCTGAGGCATCATGAATCTTCTGAATTTTCGTCGCAACTTTTAAACAGGAAATTCAACTCTCAAACTTGACACAATATCACTTTCAGTATTTTGAATGAAATTTTTTGGCCTCCCAACCTCCTCCATGCCATTCCCTGCGGCATCATGAATCTTCCGAATTTTTGTCACTGGGGATGAAATTTGTCATTTTTTAAAAAAAAGCAAACAACACCATCTTTAACAACGAAATTCAAACTCGGGTCTTGAAATATCTATTTTAGCATTTTTGATAAAAATCAGTTTGGCCTCCCAGCCTCTTCCTTGCCATTCCCTATGGCATCATGAATCTTCCGAATTTTCATCGCAGGGGATGAAAAATGGTCAATTTTTTAAAAAAGAAACTAAGGAAACTTTTAAGCTGGAAATTCAACTCTGAATCTAGACACCATATCACTTTCAGTGTTTTGAATGAAATTTTTTGACCTCCCAACCTAATCCACGCCATTCCTTGCGGCATCATGAATCTTCTGAATTTTCATCGCAGGGGATGAAAAATTGTCATTTTTTAAAAAAGCAACCAACACCATCTTTAACAATGAAATTCAAAGTCGGGTCTTGAAATATCTATTTTAGGATATTGGTTAAAAAGCAGTTTGGCCTCCCACCCTCCTCCTTGCCATTCCCTGAGGCATTATGAATCTTCTGAATTTTCGTCGCAACTTTTAAACAGGAAATTCAACTCTCAACCTTGACACAATATCACTTTCAGTATTTTGAATGAAATTTTTTGGCCTCCCAACCTCCTCCATGCCATTCCCTGCAGCATCATGAATCTTCTGAATTTTTGTCCCTGCGGACGAAAAAGTGTCATTTTTTTTTAAAAAAAGCAACCATATTTAACAACGAAATTCAAACTCGGATCTTGAAATATCTATTTTAGGATTTTGGTTAAAAAGCAGTTTGGCATCCCAGCCTCCTGCTTGCCATTCCCTGCGGCATCATGAATCTTCTGAATTTTCATTGCAGGGGATGAAAAATTATCAATTTTTTAAAAAAGAAACCAACACTATCTTTAAAAACAAAATTCAAACTCGGATCTTGAAATATCTATTTTAGGATATTGGTTAAAAAGCAGTTTGGCCTCCCAGCCTCCTCCTTGCCATTCCCTGCGGCATCATGAATCTTCCGAATTTTCGTACCTGGGAATGAAAAATTGTAAATTTTTTAAAAACAACGAAATTCAAACTCGGGTCTTGAAATATCTATTTTAGCATTTTTGTTAAAAATCAGTTTAGCCTCCCAGACTGTTCCTTGCCATTCCCTGCGGCATCATGAATCTTCCGAATTTTTGTCGCTGGGGATGAAATTTGTCATTTTTTAAAAAAAAGCAACCAACACCATCTTTAACAACAAAATTAAAACTCGGGTCTTGAAATATCTATTTTAGCATTTTTGTTAAAAATCAGTTTGGCCTCCCAGCCTCTTCCTTGCCATTCCCTGCGGCATCATGAATCTTCCGAATTTTCATCTCAGGGGATGAAAAATTGTTAATTTTTTTAAAAAGCAACCAACAACACTTTTAAGCAAGAAATTCAACTCTGAATCTTGACACAATATCACTTTTAGCATTTTGAATGAAACATTTTTTGGTCTCCCACCCTCCTGCATGCCTTCTCTGTGGCATAACGAATTTTCTGAATTTTCGTCGCTAGGGATTAAAAATTGTCTGTATTTTTTTAAAAAGCAACCAACACCATATTTAACAGCAAAATTTAAATTCGGGTCTTGAAATATCTATTTTAGCATTTCGGTTTAAAAGCATTTTGGCATCTCAGCCTCCTGTATGCAATTCCCTGCAGCACCATGAATCTTTCGAATTTTCATCGCTGGGGATGAAAAATTGTTAATGTTTTAAAAAAGCAACCAACACCATCTTTAACAACGAAATTCAAAGTCGGGTCTTGAAATATCTATTTCAGGATATTGGTTAAAAAGCAGTTTGGCCTCGCAGCCTCTTCCTTGCCATTCCCTGCGGCATCATGAATCTTCCGAATTTTCTTAGCAGGGGATGAAAAATTGTCAATTTTTTAAAAAAGAAACAAAGGAAATTTTTAAGCTGGAAATTCAACTCTGAACCTTGAAACAATATCACTTTCAGTATTTTGAATGAAATTTTTTGTCCACCCGACCTCCTACAACCCATTCCCTGTGGAATCATGAATGTTCCGAATTTTCGTCGCAGGGGATGAAAATTCGTCATTTTTTTAAAAAAGCAACCAACACCATCTTTAACAACGAAATTCAAACTCGGGTCTTGAAATATCTATTTTAGGATATTGGTTAAAAAGCAGTTTGGCCTCCCAGCCTCCTCCTTGCCATTCCCTGAGGCATCATGAATCTTCTGAATTTTCGTCGCAACTTTTAAACAGGAAATTCAACTCTCAAACTTGACACAATATCACTTTCAGTATTTTGAATGAAATTTTTTGGCCTCCCAACCTCCTCCATGCCATTCCCTGCGGCATCATGAATCTTCCGAATTTTTGTCACTGGGGATGAAATTTGTCATTTTTTTAAAAAAAGCAACCAACACCATCTTTAACAACGAAATTCAAACTCGGGTCTTGAAATATCTATTTTAGCATTTTTGTTAAAAGTCAGTTTGGCCTCCCAGCCTCCTCTTTGCCATTCTCTGCGGCATTATGCATCTTCTGAATTTTCATCTCAGGGGATGAAAAATTGTTAATTTTTTTAAAAAGCAACCAACAACACTTTTAAGCAAGAAATTCAACTCTGAATCTTGACACACTTTTAGCATTTCGGTGTGAAACATTTTTTGGCCTCCCACCCTCCTGCATGCCTTCTCTGTGGCATAACGAATTTTCTGAATTTTCGTCCCTAGGGATTAAAAATTGTCTGTATTTTTTTAAAAAGCAACCAACACCATATTTAACAGCAAAATTTAAATTCGGGTCTTGAAATATCTATTTTAGCATTTCGGTTAAAAATCATTTTGGCATCTCAGCCTCCTGTATGCAATTCCCTGCAGCACCATGAATCGCTGGGGATGAAAAATTGTTAATGTTTTAAAAAAGCAACCAAAACCATCTTTAACAACGAAATTCAAAGTCGGGTCTTGAAATATCTATTTTAGCATTTCAGTTAAAAAGCAGTTTGGCCTCGCAGCCTCCTCCTTGCCATTCCCTGCGGCATCATGAATCTTCCGAATTTTAGTCGCACGGGATGAAAAATTGTCAATTTTTTAAAAAAGCAACGAACACCATCTTTAGCAATGAAATTCAAAGTCAGGTCTTGAAATATCTATTTTAGCATTTCAGTTAAAAAGCAGTTTGGCATCTCAGCCTCCTCCTTGCCATTCCCTGCGGCATCATGAATCTTCTGAATTTTCGTCGCAAAGGATGAAAAATTGTCAATTTTTTAAAAAAGAAACAAAGGAAACTTTTAAGCAGGAAATTCAACTCTGAATATTGAAACAATATCACTTTCAGTATTTTGAATGAATTTTTTTGTCCACCCAACCTCCTACAACCCATTCCCTGTGGAATCATGAATGTTCCGAATTTTCGTCGCAGGGGATGAAAATTCGTCATTTTTTTAAAAAAGCAACCAACACTATCTTTAACAACAAAATTGAAACTCGGATCTTGAAATATCTATTTTAGCATTTCAGTTAAAAATCAGTTTGGACTCCCAGCCTCATCCTTGCCATTCCCTGTGGCATCATGAATCTTTCAAATTTTCGTCGCAGGGGATGAAAAATTGTCATTTTTTTAAAAAGCAACCAACACCATGTTTAACAATGAAATTCAAAGTCGGGTCTTGAAATACCTATTTTAGGATATTGGTTAAAAAGCAGTTTGGCCTCCCAGCCTCCTCCTTGCCATTCCCTGAGGCATCATGAATCTTCTGAATTTTCGTCGCAACTTTTAAACAGGAAATTCAACTCTCAAACTTGACACAATATCACTTTCAGTATTTTGAATGAAATTTTTTGGCCTCCCAACCTCCTCCATGCCATTCCCTGCGGCATCATGAATCTTCCGAATTTTTGTCACTGGGGATGAAATTTGTCATTTTTTAAAAAAAAGCAAACAACACCATCTTTAACAACGAAATTCAAACTCGGGTCTTGAAATATCTATTTTAGCATTTTTGATAAAAATCAGTTTGGCCTCCCAGCCTCTTCCTTGCCATTCCCTATGGCATCATGAATCTTCCGAATTTTCATCGCAGGGGATGAAAAATTGTCAATTTTTTAAAAAAGAAACAAAGGAAATTTTTAAGCTGGAAATTCAACTCTGAACCTTGAAACAATATCACTTTCAGTATTTTGAATGAAATTTTTTGTCCACCCGACCTCCTACAACCCATTCCCTGTGGAATCATGAATGTTCCGAATTTTCGTCGCAGGGGATGAAAATTCGTCATTTTTTTAAAAAAGCAACCAACACTATCTTTAACAACAAAATTGAAACTCGGGTCTTGAAATATCTATTTTAGGATATTGGTTAAAAAGCAGTTTGGCCTCCCAGCCTCCTCCTTGCCATTCCCTGAGGCATCATGAATCTTCTGAATTTTCGTCGCAACTTTTAAACAGGAAATTCAACTCTCAAACTTGACACAATATCACTTTCAGTATTTTGAATGAAATTTTTTGGCCTCCCAACCTCCTCCATGCCATTCCCTGCGGCATCATGAATCTTCCGAATTTTTGTCACTGGGGATGAAATTTGTCATTTTTTTAAAAAAAGCAACCAACACCATCTTTAACAACGAAATTCAAACTCGGGTCTTGAAATATCTATTTTAGCATTTTTGTTAAAAGTCAGTTTGGCCTCCCAGCCTCCTCTTTGCCATTCTCTGCGGCATTATGCATCTTCTGAATTTTCATCTCAGGGGATGAAAAATTGTTAATTTTTTTAAAAAGCAACCAACAACACTTTTAAGCAAGAAATTCAACTCTGAATCTTGACACACTTTTAGCATTTCGGTGTGAAACATTTTTTGGCCTCCCACCCTCCTGCATGCCTTCTCTGTGGCATAACGAATTTTCTGAATTTTCGTCCCTAGGGATTAAAAATTGTCTGTATTTTTTTAAAAAGCAACCAACACCATATTTAACAGCAAAATTTAAATTCGGGTCTTGAAATATCTATTTTAGCATTTCGGTTAAAAATCATTTTGGCATCTCAGCCTCCTGTATGCAATTCCCTGCAGCACCATGAATCGCTGGGGATGAAAAATTGTTAATGTTTTAAAAAAGCAACCAAAACCATCTTTAACAACGAAATTCAAAGTCGGGTCTTGAAATATCTATTTCAGGATATTGGTTAAAAAGCAGTTTGGCCTCGCAGCCTCCTCCTTGCCATTCCCTGCGGCATCATGAATCTTCCGAATTTTAGTCGCACGGGATGAAAAATTGTCAATTTTTTAAAAAAGCAACGAACACCATCTTTAGCAATGAAATTCAAAGTCGGGTCTTGAAATATCTATTTTAGCATTTCAGTTAAAAAGCAGTTTGGCATCTCAGCCTCCTCCTTGCCATTCCCTGCGGCATCATGAATCTTCTGAATTTTCGTCGCAAAGGATGAAAAATTGTCAATTTTTTAAAAAAGAAACAAAGGAAACTTTTAAGCAGGAAATTCAACTCTGAATATTGAAACAATATCACTTTCAGTATTTTGAATGAATTTTTTTGTCCACCCAACCTCCTACAACCCATTCCCTGTGGAATCATGAATGTTCCGAATTTTCGTCGCAGGGGATGAAAATTCGTCATTTTTTTAAAAAAGCAACCAACACTATCTTTAACAACAAAATTGAAACTCGGATCTTGAAATATCTATTTTAGCATTTCAGTTAAAAATCAGTTTGGACTCCCAGCCTCATCCTTGCCATTCCCTGTGGCATCATGAATCTTTCAAATTTTCGTCGCAGGGGATGAAAAATTGTCATTTTTTTAAAAAGCAACCAACACCATGTTTAACAATGAAATTCAAAGTCGGGTCTTGAAATACCTATTTTAGGATATTGGTTAAAAAGCAGTTTGGCCTCCCAGCCTCCTCCTTGCCATTCCCTGAGGCATCATGAATCTTCTGAATTTTCGTCGCAACTTTTAAACAGGAAATTCAACTCTCAAACTTGACACAATATCACTTTCAGTATTTTGAATGAAATTTTTTGGCCTCCCAACCTCCTCCATGCCATTCCCTGCGGCATCATGAATCTTCCGAATTTTTGTCACTGGGGATGAAATTTGTCATTTTTTAAAAAAAAGCAAACAACACCATCTTTAACAACGAAATTCAAACTCGGGTCTTGAAATATCTATTTTAGCATTTTTGATAAAAATCAGTTTGGCCTCCCAGCCTCTTCCTTGCCATTCCCTATGGCATCATGAATCTTCCGAATTTTCATCGCAGGGGATGAAAAATGGTCAATTTTTTAAAAAAGAAACTAAGGAAACTTTTAAGCTGGAAATTCAACTCTGAATCTAGACACCATATCACTTTCAGTGTTTTGAATGAAATTTTTTGACCTCCCAACCTAATCCACGCCATTCCTTGCGGCATCATGAATCTTCTGAATTTTCATCGCAGGGGATGAAAAATTGTCATTTTTTAAAAAAGCAACCAACACCATCTTTAACAATGAAATTCAAAGTCGGGTCTTGAAATATCTATTTTAGGATATTGGTTAAAAAGCAGTTTGGCCTCCCACCCTCCTCCTTGCCATTCCCTGAGGCATTATGAATCTTCTGAATTTTCGTCGCAACTTTTAAACAGGAAATTCAACTCTCAACCTTGACACAATATCACTTTCAGTATTTTGAATGAAATTTTTTGGCCTCCCAACCTCCTCCATGCCATTCCCTGCAGCATCATGAATCTTCTGAATTTTTGTCCCTGCGGACGAAAAAGTGTCATTTTTTTTTAAAAAAAGCAACCATATTTAACAACGAAATTCAAACTCGGATCTTGAAATATCTATTTTAGGATTTTGGTTAAAAAGCAGTTTGGCATCCCAGCCTCCTGCTTGCCATTCCCTGCGGCATCATGAATCTTCTGAATTTTCATTGCAGGGGATGAAAAATTATCAATTTTTTAAAAAAGAAACCAACACTATCTTTAAAAACAAAATTCAAACTCGGATCTTGAAATATCTATTTTAGGATATTGGTTAAAAAGCAGTTTGGCCTCCCAGCCTCCTCCTTGCCATTCCCTGCGGCATCATGAATCTTCCGAATTTTCGTACCTGGGAATGAAAAATTGTAAATTTTTTAAAAACAACGAAATTCAAACTCGGGTCTTGAAATATCTATTTTAGCATTTTTGTTAAAAATCAGTTTAGCCTCCCAGACTGTTCCTTGCCATTCCCTGCGGCATCATGAATCTTCCGAATTTTTGTCGCTGGGGATGAAATTTGTCATTTTTTAAAAAAAAGCAACCAACACCATCTTTAACAACAAAATTAAAACTCGGGTCTTGAAATATCTATTTTAGCATTTTTGTTAAAAATCAGTTTGGCCTCCCAGCCTCTTCCTTGCCATTCCCTGCGGCATCATGAATCTTCCGAATTTTCATCACAGGGGATGAAAAATGGTCAATTTTTTGTCGCTGGGGATGAAATTTGTCATTTTTAAAAAAAAACCAACCAACACCATCTTTAACAACAAAATTAAAACTCGGGTCTTGAAATATCTATTTTAGCATTTTTGTTAAAAATCAGTTTGGCCTCCCAGCCTCTTCCTTGCCATTCCCTGCGGCATCATGAATCTTCCAAATTTTCATCACAGGGGATGAAAAATGGTCAATTTTTTAAAAAAGAAACTAAGGAAACTTTTAAGCTGGAAATTCAACTCTGAATCTAGACACAATATCACTTTCAGTATTTTGAATGAAATTTTTTGGCCTCCCAAATTCCTCCATGCCATTCCCTACGGCATCATGGATCTTCCGAATTTTCATCGCAGGGGATGAAAAATGGTCATTTTTTAAAAAAAGAAACTAAGGAAACTTTTAAGCCAGAAATTCAACTCTGAATCTAGACACCATATCACTTTCAGTATTTTGAATGAAATTTTTTGGCCTCCCAACATCCTCCATGCCATTCCCTGCGGCATCATGAATCTTCCGAATTTTTGTCGCTGGGGATGAAATTTGTCATTTTTTTAAAAAAAGAAACCAACATCATCTTTAACAATGAAATTCAAACTCGGGTCTTCAAATATCTATTTTAGCATTTTTGTTAAAAATCAGTTTGGACTCCGAGACTCCTGCTTGCCATTCCCTGCGGCATCATGAATCTTCCGAATTTTTGTCGCTGGGGATGAAATTTGTCATTTTTTTAAAAAAAGAAACCAACATCATCCTTAACAATGAAATTCAAACTCGGGTCTTCAAATATCTATTTTAGCATTTTTGTCAAAAATCAGTTTAGCCTCCCAGCCTCTTCTTTGCCATTCCCTCCGGGATCATGAATCTTCTGAATTTTCGTTACAGGGGATGAAAAATTGTCATTTTTTTAAAAAGCAACCAACACCATCTTTAACAACGAAATTAAAACTCGGATCTTGAAATATCTATTTTAGCATTTTGTGAAAAATCAGTTTGGCCTCCCAGCCTCTTCCCAGCATCATGGATCTTCCGAATTTTCATCGCAGGGGATGAAAAATGGTCAATTTTTTTTTAAAAAAATAATGAAACTTTTAAGCCGGAAATTCAACTCTGAATCTAGACACAATATCACTTTCTGTATTTTGAATGACATTTTTTGACCTCCCCACCTAATCCACGCCATTCCCTGTGGCATCATGAATCTTCCAAATTTTCGTCGCTGGGGATGAAAAATTGTCATTTTTTTTAAAAAAGGAACCAACACCATCTTTAACAACGAAATTGAAACTCGGGTCTTGAAATATCTATTTTACCATTTTTGTTAAAAATCAGTTTAGCCTCCCAGCCTCTTCCTTGCCATTCCCTGCGGCATCATGAATCTTGCGAATTTTTGTCGCTGGGGATGAAAATTGTCATTTTTTTTAAAAAAGGAACCAACACCATCTTTAACAACGAAATTCAAACTCGGGTCTTGAAATATCTATTTTAGCATTTTTGTTAAAAATCAGTTTGGCCTCCCAGCCTCTTCCTTGCCATTTCCTGCGGCATCATGAATCTTCCGAATTTTCATCGCAGGGGATGAAAAATGGTCATTTTTTTAAAAAAAAAATAAGGAAACTTTTAAGCCAGAAATTCAACTCTGAATCTAGACACAATATCACTTTCAATATTTTGAATGAAATTTTTTGACCTCCCAACCTAATCCACGCCATTCCCTGTGGCATCATGAATCTTCTGAATTTTCGTCCCTAGGAATGAAAAATTGGCAATTTTTTAAAAAAGCAACCAACACCATCTTTAACAACGAAATTCAAACTCGGGTCTTGAAATATCTATTTTAGCATTTTTGTTAAAAATCAGTTTGGACGCCCAGACTCCTGCTTGCTATTCCCTGCGGCATCATGAATCTTCCGAATTTTCATCGCAGGGGATGAAAAATGGTCAATTTTTTTAAAAAGAAACTAAGGAAACTTTTAAGCCAGAAATTGAACTCTGAATCTAGACACCATATCACTTTCAGTATTTTGAATGAAATTTTTTGGCCTCCCAACCTCCTCCATGCCATTCCCTGCGGCATCATGAATCTTCCGAATTTTTGTCGCTGGGGTTGAAATTTGTCATTTTTTTAAAAAAAGAAACCAACGTCATCTTTAACAATGAAATTCAAACTCGGGTCTTCAAATATCTATTTTAGCATTTTTGTCAAAAATCAGTTTAGCCTCCCAGCCTCTTCTTTGCCATTCCCTGCGGCATCATGGATCTTCCGAATTTTCATCGCAGGGAATGAAAAATGGTCAATTTTTTTTTTAAAAAATAAGGAAACTTTTAAGCCGGAAATTCAACTCTGAATCTAGACACAATATCACTTAATGTATTTTGAATGAAATTTTTTGACCTCCCCACCTAATCCACGCCATTCCCTGCGGCATCATGAATCTTCTGAATTTTTGTCACAGGGGATGAAAAATTGTCATTTTTTTAAAAAGCAACCAACACCATCTTTAACATCGAAATTAAAACTCGGGTCTTGAAAAATCTATTTTAGCATTTTGTGAAAAATCAGTTTGGCCTCCCAGCCTCTTCCTTGCCATTCCCTGCGGCATCATGAATCTTCCAAATTTTCGTCGCTGGGGATGAAAAATTGTCATTTTTTTAAAAAAAGGAACCAACACCATCTTTAACAATGAAATTCAAACTCGGATCTTGAAATATCTATTTTAGGATTTTGGTTAAAAATCAGTTTAGCCACCCAGCCTCTTCCTTGCCATTCCCTGCGGCATCATGAATATTCCAAATTTTCGTCGCTGGGGATGAAAAATTGTCATTTTTTTAAAAAAGGAACCAACACCATCTTTGACAACGAAATTCAAACTAGGGTCTTGAGATATCTATTTTAGCATTTTTGTTAAAAATCAGTTTGGCCTCCCAGCCTCCTGCTTGCTCTTCCCTGCGGGATCATGAATCTTCCGAATTTTCATCGCAGGGGATTAAAAATGGTCAATTTTTAAAAAAAGAAACTAAGGAAACTTTTAAGCCGGAAATTCAACTCTGAATCTAGACACGATATCACTTTCAGTGTTTTGAATGAAATTTTTTGGCCTCCCAACCTAATCCATGCCATTCCCTGCGGCATCATGAATCTTCTGAATTTTTGTCACAGGGGATGAAAAATTATCATTTTTTTAAAAAGCAACCAACACCATCTTTAATAACGAAATTCAAACTCGGGTCTTGAAATACGTATTTTAGCATTTTTGTTAAATATCAGTTCAGCCTCCCAGCCTCTTCCTTGCCATTCCCTGCGGGATCATGAATCTTCTGAATTTTCATCACAGGGGATGAATAATTGTCATTTTTTAAAAAAGCAACCAACACCATCTTTAACAACGAAATTAAAACTCGGGTCTTGAAATATCTATTTTAGCATTTTGTGAAAAATTAGTTTGGCCTCCCAGCCTCTTCCTTGCCATTCCCTGCGGCATCATGAATTTTCCAAATTTTCGTCGCTGGGGATGAAAAATTGTCATTTTTTAAAAAAGCAACCAATACCATCTTTAACAACGAAATTCAAACTAGGGTCTTGAGATATCTATTTTAGCATTTTTGTTAAAAATCAGTTTGGCCTCCCAGTCTCCTCCTTGCCATTCCCTGTGGCATTCCCCTGAGTATTCCAATATCTCAGGGGTTGCCACAAAGAAGAGGGATTCAAGTCATATCACTTTCAGTATTTTGAATGAAATTTTTTGGCGTCCCAACCTCCTCCATGCCATTCCCTACGGCATCATGAATCTTCCGAATGTTCATCGTAGGGGATGAAAAATTGTCAATTTTTTAAAAAAGAAACTAAGGAAACTTTTAAGCCGGAAATACAACTCTGAATCTAGACACAATATCACTTTCAGTATTTTGAATGAAATTTTTTGGCCTCCCCACCTAATCCACGCCATTCCCTACGTCATCATGAATCTTCCGAATTTTCATCGCAAGGGATGAAAAATGGTCAATTTTAAAAAAAAGAAACTAAGGAAACTTTTAAGCCGGAAATTCAACTCTGAATCTAGACACAATATCACTTTTAGTATTTGGAATGAAATTTTTTGGCCTCCCCACCTAATCCACGCCATTCCCTGCGGCATCATCAATCTTCCGAATTTTCGTCCCTGGGGACGAAAATTTGTCAATTTTTTAAGAAATCAACCAACACCAACTTTAACAACGAAATTCAAACTCGGGTCTTGAAATACGTATTTTAGCATTTTTGTTAAATATCAGTTCAGTCTCCCAGCCTCTTCCTTGCCATTCCCTGCGGGATCATGAATCTTCTGAATTTTCGTCACAGGGGATGAAAAATTGTGCAACCAACACCATCTTTAACAACCAAATTAAAACTCGGGTCTTGAAATATCTATTTTAGCATTTTGTGAAAAATCAGTTTGGCCTCCCAGCCTCTTCCTTGCCATTCCCTGCGGCATCATGAATTTTCCAAATTTTCGTCGCTGGGGATGAAAAATTGTCATTTTTTAAAAAAGCAACCAACACCATCTTTAACAACGAAATTCAAACTAGGGTCTTGAGATATCTATTTTAGCATTTTTGTTAAAAATCAGTTTGTCCTCCCAGTCTCCTCCTTGCCATTCCCTGTGGCATTCCCCTGAGTATTCCAATATCTCTGGGGTTGCCACAAAGAAGAGGGATTCAAGTCATATCACTTTCAGTATTTTGAATGAAATTTTTTGGCGTCCCAACCTCCTCCATGCCATTCCCTACGGCATCATGAATCTTCCGAATTTTCATCGTAGGGGATGAAAAATGGTCAATTTTTTAAAAAAGAAACTAAGGAAACTTTTAATCCGGAAATTCAACTCTGAATCTAGACACAATATCACTTTCAGTATTTTGAATGAAATTTTTTGGCCTCCCTACCTAATCCACGCCATTCCCTGCGGCATCATGAATCTTCCAAATTTTCGTCGCTGGGGATTTTTCGTCATATGGGATCTTTAACAACGAAATTGAAACTCGGGTCTTGAAATATCTATTTTACCATTTTTGTTAAAAATCAGTTTAGCCTCCCAGCCTCTTCCTTGCCATTCCCGGCAGCACCATGAGTCTTCCGAATTTTCGTCACTGTGGATGAAAAATTGTCATTTTTTTTTAAAAAAAACCACCACCATCTTTAATAACAAAATTCAAACTCGGGTTTTGAAATATCTATTTTAGCATTTTGGTTAAAAATCAGTTTGGCCCCCCTGCCTCCTCCTTGCCATTCCCTGTGGCATCATGAATCTTCTGAATTTTCGTCCCTGGGGATGTGAAAACTGTCATTTTTTAAAAAAAGCAACCAACACTATAACAACAAAATTCAAACTCGGATCTTCAAATATCTATTTTAGGATATTGGTTAAAAATCAGTTTGGCCTCCCAGCCTCATCCTTACCATTTGCTGCGGCATCATGAATCTTCCAAATTTTTATCACTTTTTCCAAATTTTTCCAAAATTTTTCCAAATTTTTATCACAACACCATTTTTCACAATGAAATTCCATCTCGGATCTTGAAACATCTGTTTTAGCATTTCGGTTAAAATGCAGTTTGGCATCCAAGCCTTCCCATGACACTCCCTGCGGCATCATGAATCTTCCGAATTTTCGTCACTGGGGATGAAAAATTGTCATTTTTTTAAAAAAGCAACCAACACCACGTTTAAGCAAGAAATTCAACACTGAATATTGACACAATATCACTTTTAGCATTTTGAATGAAACATTTTTTGGCCTCCCACCCTCCTCCATGGCTTTCCTGTGGCATCACGAATTTTTTGAATTTTCGTCGCAGGGGATGAAAAATTGTCAATTTTTCAAAAAAGCATCCAACACAATGTTTAACAACAAAATTCAAACTCGGATCCTGAAATATCAATTTTAGCATTTCGGGTAAAAATCAGTTTGGCCTCCCAACCAAACATGACATTCCCTGCACCATCATGAATCGTCCGAATGTTCGTCGCAGGGAATGAAAAATTGTCATTTTTTTTAAAAAGCAAACAACACCATATTTAATAACGAAATTCAACCTCGGATCTTGAAATATCTGTTTTAGCATTTCGGTTAAAATGCAGTTTGGCATCCAAGCCTTCCCATGACACTCCCTGCAGCAACATGAATCTTCCGAATGTTCGTCGCTGGGGATGAAAAATTGACAATTTTTTAAAAAAGCAACCAACACAATCTTTAACAACAAAATTCAAACTCGGATCATGAAATATCAATTTTAGCATTTCGGTTAAAAAGCAGTTTGGCATCCTAGCCTCCTGCATGCCATTTCCTGCGGCATCATGAATCTTCCGAATTTTCGTCGCTGGGAATGAAAAATTGTCATTTTTTTAAAAAAGCAACCAACAGCACTTTTAAGCAAGAAATTCAACTCTGAATCTTGACACTATATCACTTTTAGCATTTTGAATGAAACATTTTTGGCTTCTCAACCTCCTTGCATGCCATTTCCTGCGGCATCATGAATCTTCCGAATTTTCGTCGCTGGGAATGAAAAATTGTCATTTTTTTAAAAAAGCAACCAACAGCACTTTTAAGCAAGAAATTCAACTCTGAATCTTGACACTATATCACTTTTAGCATTTTGAATGAAACATTTTTGGCTTCTCAACCTCCTTGCATGCCTTTCCTGTGGCATCACGAATTTTCCGAATTTTCATCGCTGGGGATGAAAAATTGTCAATTTTTTTAAAAACAGGAACCAACATCATTTTTCACAATGAAATTCAACTCTGAATCTTGACACAATATCACTTTTAGCATTTTGAATGAAACATTTTTTCGCCTCCCAGCCTCTTGCATGCCATTCCTGTGGCATCAAGTATCTTCCGAATTTTCGTATCTGGGGATGAAATTTTCGGTATTTTTTAGGAAAGAAGCCAACGCCACTTTTAAGCATGAAATTCAACTCCGAAACGTGACACAATATCAGTTTTAGCATTTCGGTGTGAAAAATGTTGGACCTTGGCTCCTTCATCCCTTTCCCTCTGCAATCATGAATTTTGTGAGTTTTCATCGCTGGGGATGAAAAATTGTCATTTTTTTTAAAAAGCAACCAATACCATCTTTAACAACAAAATTCAACCTTGGATCTTGAAACAACATCTATTTAGCATCTCAGTTGAAAAGCAGTTTGGCCTTTCAGCCTCATGCATGCCATTCCCTGTGGCATGAAGTATCTTCCGAATTTTCCTATATGGGGATGAAATTTTCTGTATTTTTTAGAAAAGCAGCCAACGTAACTTTTTAGCATGAAATTCAACTCCGAATCTTGACACAATAGCACTTTTAGCATTTCGGTTGAAAACTTTTTTGGCCTCCCTGCCTCATGCATGCCTTTCGCTGCGGCATCATAAATTTTCTGAACTTTTGTTGCTAGGTATGAAATTTTCTCTATTTTTAAAAACAGCATTCAACACCATTTTTAACAATGAAATTGAACCTAGTATCTTAAAACAGTATCTCTTTTAGCATTTTGGTTGGAACCTGGCTGCTGCATTCCTTTCCCTCTGGCATCATGAACTTTGTCAATTTTCATCGCTGGGGATGAAATTTTGTCGCTATTTTAAAAGAGCAACTAACACCACTTTTAATTCAACTCCATATCTTGACGCAATATCAGTTTTAGCATTTCAGTTGAAAAAAGAGTTGGCCTGCCAGCCTCCTGCATGTTTCCATGACACCCATATCATAGGGGGAGAATGGGATCTTGTATGGTATTTTCCTATCTTTCCGTTCCTGGACAGCTGTGGAAGAATAAGCATAAAGCTCTCCTAAATTTGGGGATTTGATATGGTATAAATATGAGGCTAATTTAGGAACTAAAATTTGGTTATTTGCTATTATATTATGAGAGAAAACAGCAATTTCTGTTTGACCTATTATATCTGAGATCCTTTGCCTTAGTATTCCTCTATATTGATCTGACTCTAAGGTTAAGATGGCATCACTGGAGAAACCATAAAAGCTCATGGCTAAGGTGGGACTAGAACTCATGGTCCCCCACTTTTTAGCCTTGGTGTCTTAACCCATAGACCAAACTGACTCTTTTTGCAGCAGGGATAAATTGTGCTCTTCTGGAAAAAATAAGCTTGTACAGCTGATGTAGATCTCTGTGCACTGTAGGATACATAATCCAGATGGACGTTTCTGCTTCCTGAGGCTTGATGTGTAGTATATGACAGAAGGTAACAGGACATCGCAAGATGGGCAGGCAAGCACTGAAGATTTTGCTTCTTTCATGAACACTATGGGGAATCATATAAAGAGCCTACTAAAGTAAATTCTTTTTTTATAAGGCAGGGGTAGGAAAGATATGACCCTGAAGATGTCATTGATTTGTAACTCTCATGATCCCTTATCAGCCATGCTGACTACATTTGATGGGAATTGGAGCAAAAAAGCATCTGGTAGGCCACATGTTCTCTGAGTTAAAAGAGAACATATTCTCTTTTTTAAAGACAAAACTGTCCAGTTTTAAGGGAATGTAAAGTTGACCTTTGAAGGCAAGAGCTGTTAAGAGAGCTGAAATGGAAACTCAAGATTGTTGACAGACGTTTGATGTACACTAGGTCACAAAACAGACACTGCAGGGATTACAGGAATGCTATTGTATTTGTGTAGGGTATTATGGCAGAATCTTGAAAGCCTGTCAGAGTTTCTTTTGCATCCTCTTATACTAAACAGAACCACAATGTTGTTATTTTTCAGCTTGTTTGTCATTTTCCCAGGACTGAGTTTCTATTTCACCTCCCTTAATGGTTCCTCCCTTCCAAGGTCATCTTTCTGTTCCTTTACACCAATTTAGATTAAATTATATAATTCTACTGAAATACCTAGAAGTGGATGATGTGATTTTGTGTTTCCTGGGAATAATTTTTGTGAGGTGACTGGTGAAATTCCTGGGAGGTCTCTGTAAAAAGGTAAGCAGAATGGCAAAGACAGAAAGTCACTCTGAGATTGCAAGCAACTCAAATCCAAATCTTTTTTTTCTTTCTTTTTTCCTGATAAATTCAGCTTGAGGCAAATGAAGACTAACCAGGGAAAGGGTATTTCCATGCATCGAAAACTGGGTTAATACTCAGAATATGGAATGATTAACTGCACATATATATGAAATGGGTGCATTGAATACTAGTGGATAGATGAAAGCTTTACAACCATTTGCTTTCTCTGGAAAGAAGAGATGAGTAGGAGGGGAAATGATGCTATATTTATAACAAGCTCTCTTCCTCTAATAACACAGATAACCCTATGAACTTGTATAATATGTTTTTTCTGCAAATATTCAAAGGCCTGTGAATTTTGCCCTCCATACTTAAATTAGCTGGTAGGAACTATTGGTACTTGAGTGTGAACTGAGCAAACTGATGCCAGGGCTTTGGCTTTAATTACTATGAATTGCTTGGATTTGGTTTAGCAACTGATATACAAGCCTAGTTAGTAGGGTTTGGACAATCCCCCCAAAACACTGGGTGTGTAGCCTCTAAGTTCCCAAAGTTGACACTCTATTTATTGTGAGTTTGAATGTGGCAAAAGGGAAAAATTATGAATTACATAAAGAACAATAATGTTAATAGCAATAGCATGTCAAAGAAGACTCAATCATCCAGGCCAAAATTATCTAAAAGGTTGAAACATAGCAACCGGACAAAAATTAATTAATCTGAGATGTTTCATTGCTCATCCAAGCAACCTCATCAGTCAAAATAAAATTAGATAGGCAGAGAGTCGTCGGAATGTACCAACTCTTGCCACACCAACTTCAGGACTTTCTCCCCAAAATATGTCAAAGAAGACTCAATGAAATGTCTCAGATTAATAAATTTTGGTCCAGTTGCCATGATTCAACCTTTTAAATTGCAATAGCACTTAGACTTATATACCACTCCATAGTGCTTTACAGTCTCTCTGAGCTGTTTACAATGTCAGCATATTGCTCCCCACAATCCAGGTCCTCATTTTACTGACCTTGGAAGCATGGAAGCTGAGTCAATCTTGAACTGGTAGGGATTGAACTCCAGGTTGTGGGTAGAGTCAGCCTGCAATACTGCATTCTAACCACTGCACTACCATGGCTCTAAACATTAATGGTATTTAGCCAATTTCATAACATTTTAACTAACATTAAATGAATTAAATTTAGTTTGGTTGTAATCCCATCCCTGTCTTTTTTCTAATCTTGTCTATTTTTTTAACAGAATGTGTCTCCCCATACCATTCTTAGGTCTGAAAAATACTGTGCAACTTTGGCTTTTGGTTTAGTGCCATGCGTGAACTCAACAATTTGCACCTTGAACAATACATTATAGTTAAACCATCGCTTAGCAAAATTGGTTAACACAGCAAATTCATCCCAAAATTTCCCTGGAGAGCTAATTTGGCTTCATCCCTGAACTATTTCCCTCAGCAGTAATCTTCCCGCTTTTTTTCTTGCTGAGATTCTGGAGGAATTCAAGAGACTCTGGAATGTGAAACCTCCCAATAAAAAGCCTGTCTTGCTTTGCTTCTATCCCAATATTTTAAGTGAGGACTTCTAGGAAAGACAGATGTTAAAGCAGCATCTGGAATGCAAAGCAGTATCGTTTGTCACAGAGCTATTCTTCATCCTAGAAGTAAATGCTTTCTTATTAAAGCAACAACTGTGTTAATAAAATGCAACGGTTTTCAGGGCACTTGCTCACGTTAATTTTCAAACTATCCGGAGAGCTTGGTGGTGTTTATAGCACCACCATCTATTATAATGAACCTTTGTCCTCCCCTTCACAACCCTCTCTTGGCTTCCTGCCTTTAATCACCATAAACAACAAGAAACATCCTAGGAAATGTATTAGCTATCATTGAGCATGACATTTGTAAATAAAATATATATTTAATGAAATGTGCCTAAGGGAACACATGTCAACTGTCTGTTGGTGGTGATTTTTCCCCCTCCTCCTGCTTGCAGGAGACAGGTATTTTGTTTGTAGCTGCAACACACTGGAGCATTGGGGAAACTGAAAAGATTGTTTGAAAGCAATGTCAAAGACCCTGGAACATTTGCAAAAATGTCATGGGACAGTAGACAAGTGGCAGTAGGCAACCAACCGTAGCTCAGCTCCAAAAAGGGAAGTAGGTTTGGACATGTCTGGTCCTTGATCAGATCATGTCAAAACTACAGAGTACACAGGAAAGTCAAAAGTATTGTGGAAGAAGGCAGTAGTGACTCATATCTGTATTGCTGCTAAGACAATACCTTGGATGATCCACATATAGATGTCTCTCTCTCTCTCACACACACACACACGCACACACGCACACACACACACACACAAACAAATACAAGGGTTTAGGAAGAAAATATATTTAAATACCATCCATTCATCCTGCAATGGGGGGCGGGAGGGGGGACACACAAATCACTTTGGCCTCTAGCTGTCTGAAAATCCAGGTGCTGAGAACTAAGCGAAGCAAAGCTCCAAGAACTGGTATTCCAGAGACCACAGAAAATAGGCAGAGTCCTTTTATATTCTCTATGTTGCTCTATACTTTATTAACTTCAGTAAGGTTTGCCCTAAGGAGAGGCAACAAGCAAATATGCATTTATCTGGAAATAAGGAGGAGGAAGAATTGCTTTTTGGAAAAAATGTAATACTTTTTTAGTTTAATCATAAATGGGAAGCAGATTTTCTTTTTTGAAGCAAGTGTTGGAGAAAGGAAATTGGATAGATTCATCTGTTCCAGTGTAGAGGACCTGGAATGTTTACACTACTTTAGATCCCTGTGTATTAAGAGCAATCATATCTGTGAAGTTGAATCATGACCTTCCCCTATCTTTTCTCTCCTCTAATGCAGGTAATCCTCGACTTATGACCACAATCGAGCCCAAAATTTCTGTTGCTAAGTAAAACATTTGTTAAGTGAATTTGCCCCATTTTAGGACCTTTCTTGCCACAGTTGTTAAGTGAATCATTGTAGTTGTTAAATTAGTCAAACTGTTGTTAAGTGAATCTGGCTTCCCCATTGACTTTGCTTGGCAGAAGGTCGCAAATGTGATCACGTGACCTTGGGACACTGCAACCATTACAAATATGAATCAGTTGCCAAGAGTCTGGATTTGATCATATGACTATGGGGATGCTACAACAGTCATGTGAAAACTGGTCATAAGACACTTTTTTCAGCTCATTGTAACTTGGACCAGTCACTAAACAAACTGTTGTAAGTCGAGGACTACCTGTAGTCTTCTCACATTTAAGAATTCCATGGTGGGCAGGCAGATACTGCAGGGCTGTGTAGATCTACACTTTTGTCATTCAGCATTACAAAGCTTCAAACAAACTATGGACCCACTTCAGTGGCTTCCTATCTAGACAGGTGCCTTTATAGAATATCTTTTTATTACAGTGAAGGGGGGGTGACTCACTTTTCTGTGTTGATGTGCCATCAAATCTGACTGATTCTCCACTTTGTGATCTGTGTGGATGGTCCAGTGATCTGGTTTGAATAACATTGATTGGAACTGGCATTGCTTTGCACAGGCTAAGGCACTTTAGGCTGTGAATGCTTAGGATTAGTGAATGTTCACAAGGCAGATGGATGAAAATGTTATAAGTATATTGCATTAAAGAAAAGGGAGAAAATATAAGATTTGGGCAGGATTCATACAATATACTGAACCAAAAAATGTTTTGAATAGATGAAATCAAATTGGCTTATATTAAACCAATTACATCAGGGTTAAAAAAACAGCAGAGAGCCAATTTGGTTAAGGCATCAGTCTAACTCAGGTTAGATTGCGTTCTAGAGAGCCAGTTTGATTAGTGGTGAAGGTGTTATCCTAGAAACCAGGAGCAGTGAGTTCTAGTCCCACTTTAGATACAAAACCAGCTGAGTGACCTTGGACCAATCACTTTCTCTCTCATAGGAAGCAGGCAATGGCAAACCACATCTGAAAAACCTTGCCAAAAAATTGCAGAGATTTGTCCAGGCAGTCTCTAAGAATTGAACAGGACTGAATGAAAGAAAGAAAAAACTAAAATAGCAATTAATCTAACTGTGTATGTACATATTTTACTAGATGCTGGCTGCAAAGAGCTCCTTACAAGGTCTGCAAGCAGAATTAGGTATGGAAAACAATATTACAGGTTTTACTACAAACATTCTTCAGAATGTTTTTCAAACCTCTGGCTGGAACTGTTAATAATGTCAGTTCCTTGATGGTTCCTTGCTATGGTTGCTATGCTAAGACAGATAACCTGTTTAGCTTCATGTTTGCATTAGGGGATCTACCATTAATAATTTGTTATTGTGGAGTTCCCCACTGCTAACAATGAACAAGAACATGTCTTCTTTATAGCATTCTTCCAGGAAAGCTAGCTTTCCAGAGTAGTCCAGGCAATACAGCTAGTCCTCATTTAGTGACCATTCACAGTTATAATGGTAATGAAAAAGGAACTTTGCAACCAATCCTTGCATTTATGACTTTTACAGGTCTGTAAAGCAAAGAAAATCTGAGTTAGATTGTAAGTACAGTAATGACTGCTTTGCTTAATGACTGAATTGCCAGATGCTAAACAAAAACTACATGTAGTAAATATTACTGATGAATTGTCTTCAGGTGCACAGAAAGTGGCTAATATTAGCTGTGATAATCTCTTGCCCATTAGATTTATTTCAACTCTTCCACCTACATTCACAGAATTAGAGGCCAGAATCAGAGTTTGTGAGTTCTAGTTCTGTCTTAGCCATGAAAGCCAGCAGGGTGACCTTGGGCCAGTCACTCTCTCTCAGTCCAACCTCACAGGCTGTTGTTGTGGGGAAAATAAGAGGAGGAAGATGTGTTGGATATGTTTGCCGCCTTAAGTTATTTGTAAAAAAATAATAAAGGTGGGATTTAAATAAATAAAATAGAAAATAAATAAAATCATTGGTGAAGGCTGGTGGGAGTTTTTCTCCCGCAAGCCCCAGAAGGAGCTGTGGCATATAAGTTCCCCATTCCTATCACATGCATCCTAACCATAAAGCAGAAGAACGTATCTTTTAATACAACACACATTGTACCCAAATCCTTGGATCATCTCCACTGCTGCTGTACTGTTTGAAGCCAGGGGTTAAAAGAGAAGAAATCAGTGTGGAATTTAAAAGAAGGACAAGAAGAAAAAGAAGTGAGCCTTTTAAATAAGGCTTGACAGATGCTTAGCATTCAATTGTGATACTGAAAGGTAACACAGTTAAAGCCCTTTCTCCAAGAACTATCATCCCACCAGAATTAACAAAGGCAGCTCAGATTGTGTCTATTAGTAATGGAAGAAGTAATCATCCTCTTAAAGCAGATCTGTTTGTTTGTAAGTGCTGCTGAATCTGTCTGCCTTTTGCTTTCTGTTTTGAACTGTGAGCAATGTCGCTGTCTTGGAACATGGCCAGCACTTCAGCTGCATGATCCTAGATGCTTTACAAGACAGATAAAGTAACGCTGGTTCTGCAGTGATGTGGGAGAATATTAAGAGTTATGGCTGCTTTTTTCTGCTTAAGAACTCTGGGCGCTGCAGTATTGATTACTCAGAAGGTGTAATAACTTAGAGCAAGTTTTCCCAATCAATATATACTGTTGTCTTTTCTGGCTGGTTTCCTGGATAAGACTGCAAAATTCTGCTTCTACATGTACTTGGCCATCAAACTTGATGGACAGGGAAGAGGGTGAATTGGAGATCTCCTTCCGCCAGCCTCATCTATTCTGCTACCTCCAAAGTAGAGGAGATAACCTGCCTGTTGCATGTTATAATGACACTGCTGTCAAAAATAAAACAGATGAAAAGATGGAGGAGTTTACTCCTAAGCAGTCGAAATGGGTGGAGTACAGCAAGGGTTAATAAGTGGCCTGGTAGGCAAATTGAAATTGCTGAGAGCCTATCCTGATCCTCCAGAGCAACCCTAAACAGCTACCATATTTCCCCGAAAATAGGACCTGGCCTTTTTTTTTTTTTTGCCTTCAAAAGAGGCACCAGGTCTTATTTTCGGTGTGTGTGTGTCTTTTCCACTCACCTCACAACAGCGGCACTGACAGCCTTGCCCAGCTGGCCCACTTCTTCTATGGCTGAAAGAGCAGCTTCATTCTGCAACTGAGAATGGAGCTCGGCCTGCATTTTGCACTCAAAGGCCTTTCCAGAAGGCATCTGCAGCCGAGAACCAAGCTATGATCCATAGCTCGGTTCTCGGCAACACAGGCCTTCTGGAAAGGCCTCTGACTGCGAAATGCAGGCCGAGCTCCATTCTCAGCTGCAGAATGAAGCTGCTCCTTCATCCGGCAAGTATTGATCCATGGGAGGCCTAGCTGCAATGGTAAGCTCCAGCCCCCCACCCTCGCCCTAGATTGATTTTTAGGTGTGCACTTTGCCCCAAAACTATGGCTTATTTTTGGGGTAAGGCTTATATTAGGCCCACCCCTAAAAATCAAGCTAGGGCTTATTTTCGGGGCAGGTCTTACTTTCAGGGAAACACAGTAGTTGCATGGAGTTCAT
The DNA here is from genome assembly GCA_023970755.1 of Azemiops feae. Lineage (NCBI taxonomy): Eukaryota > Metazoa > Chordata > Lepidosauria > Squamata > Viperidae > Azemiops > Azemiops feae. The sequence continues at coordinate 353,896 of JALGBA010000123.1, read as the reverse complement.
GCTTGGGCTACAGATGGCTGCCATACTGTCCCAGCTACCAGAAGACAAGCTGACAGGTTTTCTTTACCCTCCCTCGCCCTCCCAGGAGATATTCAACTTCTTTTGGTACTTTTTGTTTTGTTTTGTTTTATTTTAGTATTCTTGGGGGGAGGGTAGTATTGTGAACACTGAGCAGTAACCCAATCCCCCCCCACTGCATGTCTGCTTTCCAATAAGGCCTATTTATTTTGAAAATTAAGATACTAGACCTGGAGGTTTTTTCCTTCCTTCCTTCCTTCCTTCCTTCCTTCCTTCCTTCCTTCCTTCCTTCCTTCCTTCGTTTTGAAAAAAAATTAAAGATATCTGAGGCAAGGAATTCTCAGCTATATGTAATATGTGACCTATCTCTGGCATAGAGAGTGGGGCCTCACGCTCTTTTCTAGAAGCCAAAGTTCTTCATGATCACCAGGATCTGGTCAAACAACCAACATAAAATATCTCTACAATATTTATGACACTCCCAGAAGCTTAGAGCCCCCTTGAAGCAGATAGGTCAAAATTGTCCTTTTTAAAAAAATTGTTTGCCCCTTAGAAATGGCCCAATTCCATGAAAATCAGGTCATTTTTTCCCCCCTGTTCAATTGCTTCCTCAAAATTAGGGCTACTAGATCAGGACTGAAAATATTTGGACAACCAATGGACGACAACAAAGAAATAAAGTCTGCTGTCATCTCATTCTTATCTGCTGAAAGGGACTCAAGAGGTCAGGACTAGGTTAGGGCTGCCCTCTGAATTTTGCAATCCCAAATGTGAAGTCAAATCATTACCAATAAATAAATAAAAAATAGCCTTCAGCTGGAAGAAAATTTGTCATCCCTGTAATAAAAGATACATTTCTTATTTTTAAAAGGTAGGGGAGGCTTTGGAAACAAACTGATGAAAAAAGTTTGAGGAGCTTGATACTTCCATTACTAGATCTGGGCCTTAGGTTCGGATCAAGGATGGAGCATTTATTTATTGATTTCCGCACCTTTTTTATTTTTTTTACTGCAACTCAAGGTGGCAAAGATACCTAATCCTTCCTCCTCCTCCTCCTCCTCCTCCTATTTTCCCCACAACAACAACCCTGTGAGGTGGGTTGGTCTGAGAGAGAGAGACTGGCCTAGGGTCATCCAGCTGGTTTTCATGCCTCAGGCAATACTAGAACTCATGGGCTACTGGACTAAACATGAAAATCAATGGTAGTCATTCCTTTTGAGAGAGGGGATGTAAAGATCCAGAGTGAAACATCAGTTTACCATCACAAAGATTTAAGATTTTCTCCTATAATAACAGGACACATATGAGCTAATCAGTGGTGGGATTCAGCTGGTTCGCACCACTTCTCCAGAACCGGTAGCTAATTTTTTGTTGCCCAGGTCCAGAATGGACTTCCAGAAGCAGCACCCACACAGAGAACTAGTTGTTCACATATTTGAATCCCACCACCGGAGCTAATGTAAATAAAGCTGCACAGACATTGCTTGTGTTATAGGATACCTGCACCTTTAGCATTCTATGTAGCTTCTCAAACTCCAAAATATTTCATATTAGACATTTAGAGTTTTGTATTCTGAAGGAATGGATGGATGTTTATACATTCCATTCTAGCCTTTGTGTTCATTGTGGGGTTTCAGAAATATGTGGAGAGAAGCATTTGACCTCAGTTCTGTGTTTCCCCCAAAATAAGCCCCACCCTGAAAAAAAGACCTACCCTGATTTTGGGGGTTGGGTCTAATATAAGCCCTACTCCAAAAATAAGCCCTAATTAGGACCCCACCCACTCCGTCCCATCTTGCTGCCACAATGGGGGAGGAGGCCACTTGGCACATAATGCTGCTGCTGGCACGATGAGGTGAGGCAGGTGGGAGAGGGGGTAGAGCTGCCCAATGTGCCCCGCACACGCTTCCTTCAGCCCCCCCCCAGCCAGGCCATTCCTTGCTCGGCAACCTTCCCTTTCACTCCCCTCCCGAGCCGGATTGCCATGCTATGGAGGATGGGCGGGGTAGGCATGGTCCCCCTCTGCTGTTTCGGAGCCAAGGAGAAGTGACGGCAAAAGGCTCTGCTGCTGCTATGCACCGCTGGAGGGGCTTTATTCACGCTTTGCCCCACAGATCACCTGCCCGGTGGCAACCACCACCTCCTTCTCCTCCACCAACTCTCCCATGGCTTGCGCTGTGACTGGGAGGCACAAGCCTCCCCCGCCACCTCCCTCTGCCAGCCCTCCATCGCCACCACTGGAGAGAACAGAGAATGGGAGCGGAGCAGTTCTGCACAGCGATGCAAAGCAGAGAAGAGCACTTGCTTGCTGCCCTGCATCACCCTACATCTCCTTTCTTCGTTCTGGAAATGGTAGCCTTGTTTCCTGCTGCTTCTCCTCTGGGCGCTGCTATAGAGCTTGGCACACCCTCTTCCTGAAAGCAAATAATTCTTCACTAACCTGCTTTCCAGCACTGGCACGTTTCTCTCCTGCTGCAGGGAAACTGAGTTTGTGGGACTAAAAAAAGTTCAGTCAGACCTTACAACTTCTCGCAAGATCTTTTTTTTCGTGCAAGCCACGGGAGAGTTGGCGGAGGAGAAGGAGGTGGCGGCTGCCGCTGGGCAGGTGATCTATGGGGCGAAGCATGAAGAAAGCCCCTCCAGCGGTGCATAGCGGCAGCAGAACCTTTCGCCGTCACTCCCCCCTGGCTCCAAAACGGCGGAGGGGGACCGGGCCTACCCTGCCTATCCTCCATAGCATGGCAGTCTGTCTCAGGAGGGGGATGAAAGGGAAGGTCACTGAGCAAGGAATGGCCTGACTGGGAGGGCCCTGAAGGAAGAGGGTGCAGGGCGTGTGGGGCAGCTCCACCCCCTGCCCCACCTGCCTCACCTCATTGTGCCGGCAGTGGCGTGATGTGCTGTGCAGGCTCCTGCTGTGAGCGGCTGCAGCAGAAGTGGGCCAGCAGCCACACGGGCTTCTGCTGGATGCGGCTGTTGGTGCTGCCACCGTGAGGCAAGGCAGGTATCACGAAAAATATAAGATACTCCCCAAAAATAAGACCTAATACCTCTTTTGGAGGCAAAAATAATATAAGACTGGGTCTTACTTTTGGGGAAACACGGTAACACCAAGGCTGGAAATAGATCCCATTTTGCCAATTCTGCATGCCTTCCCTGTTAAGAATTTCTGCGCAGAGATACTTTTGACCGGAAGTAAAGCTGACAAGAGAAGACAATGATGAACTATTAGGTTGCATTGAGCTCCCTATGAAGAGGTGTGTAAATAGAAACATTATGGAGGGGTTCTTAGGTACCTTCCATGGCTTGTGATACATGTTATAGTTTAAATGATTCAGCATCTGAGAGTGTTTCTGGGATATGTTATGGTAACATGGCTTAATCTTGAGAGGCTGGGACAGTAGGTTTAAAAATGTAATTTCTGCTGGTACGTAGCATTGTACACCAAGCTAGGGGCTTCTACAGGGGTTCAAAAAGTCAAATCAATCATTACCCAGCTTCTTTTTGAAGTGCTTTTGATTTGTTTGGCCATCATCTCTCCCCCTCTCCCCCCAAGCAGATGTCTTCTTAGGCCACCTCCGCAGCAACTGTAGGGCTTTTCAGCTCTTTAGCTCTTCAACTCTTATTTTCTTAGAACTTCTGGTTGAAAATGGTGCATTAGAAATTGTTCCACTAACAGAATAGTGGATGGGCGCAAATATGTTGCACAGACTTTCTGAAGATCTTGAAGAACAAGAGGTTCATATGAAATTTCTTGGATCTAGCCATTTAAGGATTTGCAGGGTTTTAGTTTCAGGTTGTTGTTTTTTTTTTGTTTTTTTTGCTACTAGTCATCCAGTTCCTTGTACAACTGACTTTTCAAAAGCATCTGCAAATATTGTTGTTTCTTGCTTTTTAGCATTATTTGACACAGTTGTAATCATTTGTATTTGGTATTTTCTTTAGAAATGTTTGTCTACTTAACATTTCGCTGTAATGTCCTTTTTGATACTGTCTGATTAGATTCAGGCAGGATATAAAAATGCCAAATGCAAATATCAAACGATCAATCAATTAGCAGGATGATTTCCCACTTGGCAAGGGGCAAAAGCCATCCTTTTTCCTTGTGAACTTCCTGGCATTTGTGTGGAACATGTGGCTGTGTAAACAACACTAATTCCCTGAAGGAAAATCAGGTACAGTTGTAACCTTGTCTTAAACAAAGCACTGTTGATTGTTTCTAACTCATGAATAGGTTTAAATGGTTTGGAAATTCTTCCACAAATATAATGTGTTTGGGGATCAATGATATTGTTGTGGAATATCAGAGAATAGAAAAAATATTAACTGCTTCAAAAATTGTTCTGTGGGCACAGAAAGCAATAGATAGCACTCCCTAAACTGTTTTTCTAGAAATAAAAGGGTATTCTAAAATTAAAACTCTTTCATCCCCTTTGATGCAATATTGATTGAATATTTAAGTAAGGAAATGGAATGAATGCACTTTAAAAAACCCTTTGTGTTTGTGCATGAACTCTTTTCCTCAAGAGCTCTGCATAAATGCAAACAGCATTAGATTTTTATATAAGTATTATTGCATAAAATAGTAATTAGAAATACAGAATGAAGTTCTAATATCTATTGGCCAAAGGGCATTTGAATGGTGGTAGTTATGGCTAGGAGTGCATTTGCTCAACTTGATTTGTACACCAGTTATGCTCTTTCCTGGATCGACAACCCCTTCTTTAGTCACTCATACCATCTGCATCTCCCTTATGGACTATTGCAATGTGGTCTACATGGAGCTACCCTTGAACAATATCTGGAAGCTGAAATTGGTACAGAATGTGGTGGCGTGAACAGTCCTGGGTGCCCCTAAACGTGCACATTTAACACCTCTGCTACCAAGCTGCATTGGGCGCCAGTTTGCTTCTGGGTACAATTGAAGGTGTTGGCTATCACCTTTAAAGCCCTACATGGCATCGGACCAAGTTATCTCATCCTAATTACATTGTCCCAATTTTTAAAATTTAACTTTAATATTTAACCCTAACATTTTTAATTCTGCTTTTAACCTTGTTCTTATTTATGCTTGTATATTACAACATCTTTTTTTACGGTTTACGGTTTAGTTGAGATGGTTGGTATAAAAATGTGATGAATAAATAAATACATATTTCCCAAGTTTGGCAGAATTTAAGTAGATGATAGATCTATGAGCATCAACCAATCTCACTGAAATAATAATGTGGGATCTCTGAATCAATTTATTTTGTTTTCCCCAAGCTTTCCAAGATGATTTATTCCATATGGAATTACCTTAATCCAATAGAAATATATAAATATATCAGGTTATTATTGTATTGTGGCAACTATTGTTATGTTTCAATATCAGTTCTCAATATCTGTATTAATACATACATACATAAACACACATACATTCAATACAATAAAACTCCCAAAAATAATATAAAAATAATAAAAGGAAGGAAGGAAGGAAGGAAGGAAGGAAGGAAGGAAGGAAGGAAGGAAGGAAGGAAGGAAGGAAGGAAGGAAGGAAGGAAGGAAGGAAGGAAGGAATTATGACTTCTGCTCTTTTTCTATAGAGTAATTGCCATCTTTATCTTCCCTCTTTGACCCTTTTAATCCCCATATCCATAAATTATCCATTCAGTCTTTTCTTCTTTCCACAAAATGTACACATTAGGCTGCCAGTCTTTTAAAAATATTTTTAACATTTTTTTCCCATGACCAAACTGGTCAGATTTGTCATTTCTTTAATATCTCTCAATGCTATAATCCAATCTTCTACTATGGGTCTGAATCAACTGATTGAACAGTCTAATAAAATTTCCTAATGAGATCTGATTCTAAATGTTTGTGCGCTTGTTTAAAAACAGACCAAACTGATCTGAAGTTATTTGAGTCAATGATTTGAATCAATCTGGAGATTCAATTTCTAAATTCAGTTTAGAGATTTGTTTAAATCACCAAATCAGATCTCCAGATTGAAGCTTCACACATCCATAAGAGGTAGCATTTACTTCTGTGCTACTTGGTCAGAGACCAAGGAAGTTATTTCTAATTCCCATTGTTGGCTATGGCAAAACACTTGGAACGTTTCTGAGTTTTGTTCCACTGAAATATGCTATATCAGAGGAATTCCAGTGGATTATTCTGAGATCAGATGCCAACCCTACAGGGAGATCAGACTAAGACGCCAATGCATGTAGGTCAGTATTTCTCTGTTGTAACAACTATGGTAACAGAATAGTGTAAATCTAAATGTGCTTCATGTGATCTAGGGCAGAGGTCCCCAACCTTTTGGGCACCAGGGACTGGTTCCGTGGAGAAAGGTTTTTCCACAGACCAGAGAGTGTGTGGTTTTGTGTGCTGCCTGCATCCCACAGATGGGGCTTTGCTTGTTTGTGCAGACTGGTTGCTGGCATACCACAGCCTGGTACAGGTCCACGGACCGGGGGTTGGGGACCCCTGATTTAGGGAGCCACATGACTGAGACATTTTCTCAAGTTTATTTTCTTGCTCCTTTTTACTGTAACTGATTATTGTTTTGGTAGTAATTCTTTCTCCAGTCCTTCAGGCCATGCCCCCTGTCCTCTGCATCAGAACAAACTACCCACTATTAATTTTTCATTTCATACATGTCTAACATTGACTCTCCAACAAAGAGAAGGGGGAAAAAAAGACTCCTTTATGTTTGGAAACTCTTACTAAGCAAGTAAGTGAGAAAAATAAGAATAAAACTTTTTAAAACATTGTTAGAAATAAGAGCGTATCAGTGGGTTTATCCCCTCAAGTGAAAAACATGTGTCTAAGTTCAGAGTGAAGAGAAACTATTGTTCCTTTATGGAACATGTGCTGGAAATCTTTTGCAACAGAAATGTATGAGTCTGTGCTTGTATCCTTGCATAATCTTTTTAAAATTATACAGTTCTGAGCGGAACAATTAACACTTTGAAATAATAATCAAAATCTGTGTCAGGTGGCCAATGTAATTAGCTAGAGAAGTTTTCAATTGAGTGCAGTTTGTGCTCACATGCAGCACACGCCTTAATTCATTGTTGGAAAAGTTTTTCCAGTAGTCTTTAAAAGACATTTCTTGACAATAGGAATAATTTCTAATAGTGTGCCTAATTAATAGCTTAGTGACACAATGTCATTACCCTAATTATACAATTCAAAGATTGAAACTTCCACCAAACATTAGGTATTAATTTCTTGCAATTTGTAATTCTCCAGAATTAATGTCATGATAGCATTTTGAAAGGGTAGGTTGCTTGAAACCTTGTTTAGCTGAGCAAGTGGGAGGATCAGTAAAATCTAATAGCCTTAAAAATATCTTGATATATGGAAGTGTAGGACTCATTCGACATTTCACAATATTCTACCTTTCACGTGTCCAGGGTAGTAAAGACAATGGAATGTGTGTCCTTACAAATTGGATAGTCTCAGGTTCAAATTTATTTTCAGGTCTTTTCATAAGTACTGTACTTCATGTTTAATGATCTCCACTCCTAGCATTCCATTCATTTTCGTGAAACTATAGATTATATAATGAACATGGCATTGTTAAATATCTATCAGAGAGTTTAGTTCCAATCTGCGCACTAGCCCAATGTATATGTGTGATTCAAGTAATTTTACGTAACATTTCACAAAGTTCAAGTTACTCAAATATTCCAGCTACAAATCGTAGGGCCATTTCCTCATTGCAGAAGTAGTATCTACCGACATATGCCTATCAGGAAAAAATAACAAATTTGGTACATCACCCTGTTTAAATATACTGTATGTGCTGTTCACAGATGTATTAAGTATGTAGAACCCAGAAAATTTGTCCATGCCAAAATTCATGCACTGTAATTCACATCTCAAAAAACATGGCCCTAAATGTATATGATAAAATACAAACATTTCTCCATAGAAAGTTATTTGCAATACATGTCTATGGAGATTCTCAGTCATCTGGGTCATGGTTGTCCCAAAGGTGCTTTTTCAAAAGGCAACTGGACTTTTCTTTAGTAAAGAAAAATCCAGTTGCCTTTTGAAATAGCACCTTTGGGACATTTGCAATAAATATGTACAGGTACATACAAATGCCTATAAAATAATTACAAAGGTATGCAAAAATCCATACAAAGTTTTCTTAGTGAATGTGTAACCACAGATTAATTAAAATAGTGATTCTTGTAGAAAGAAAAAAATTACCAAAATGAAGTTGACATAACCGGTCTTCTCATGTCAAGCATTAAAAGACTGTCTCTCTCCCATTATATCCACCTGGCTCACCAGAGTGGGAAGACAGGTTATATTGTGGGTCCTATCTATTAAGGAAGTATACCAGATGGGACCTGGAAGAAGGGCCTTCTCTGTACTGGCTCCCTCCCTTTGGAACATCATTCCTTCAGAAATAAGATTGGCCCCTTCTTTGTTACTTTTCTGTAAGGCCCTGAAGACATGGTTCTGTCAGTGGGCCTGGAGACTGACAGAACCAATTCAGAACCAATTAAATTGTTGACATAAGATAAGGGCAAACATGGAATCTTCATATTAAACCTTTAAGAGATAGCCATAGCAGATTTCTTAATGGCAGAAGGACATTTATTTGGCCTTCAGAGGGATGGGAATAGTTCAGCTAATGGCCACCAGCTAAAATAGTAGAATAGAATAGAGCTGGAAGGGACCGTGGAGGTCTTCTAGTCCAGCCCCCCACTCAAGCAGGAGAAACTATACCATCTCAGACAAGTGACTGCCTAGCCTCTTCTTAAAAATCTCAAGTGATGGAGCGCCCCTGATTTCTGGAGGCAAGCTGTTCTACTGGTTAATTATCCTCACTATTAGAAACTTTCTCCTTAGTTCCAGGTTGCTTCTCTCTTTGTTCACTTTCCAACCATTGTTTCTTGTCCTGTCCTCTGGTGCTTTGGTGAATAACATGATCCCCTCTTCTTTGTGGCAGTCCCTCAAGTACTGGAATACTGCTATCACATCTCCCCTATTTCTTCTTTTCTTTAGACTAGCCAAACCCAAGTCCTGCAGCCATTCTTTGTATATTTTAGTCTCCAGGCCTTTGATCATCTTAGTTGCTTTTCTCTGAATTTTTTCCAAACTGTCAACATCTTTTTTGTGATATGGTGACCAAAATTGGCTGCAGTATTCCATGTGTGGTCTTACTAGGGTTTTATAAAGCGGTACTAATACTTCGTGTGATCTTGATTCTATGCCTCTGTTTATACAACCCAGGATTGTACTAGATTTTTTGGCTGCTGCTGCACACTGCTGGCTCATAGTCAACTGATCATTTACTAGGACTCCAAGGTCTCTCTCACAGTTACTGTTTTTAAGCCAGGTCTCACCCAGTCCATACTTGTACCTTTGATTTTTCCTGCCTAAATGTAAAACTTTGTTTTTCTCCACATTGAAACTCATTTTGTTGGATAGGACCCATTGTTCAAGTTTGTCAAGATCTTTTTGTATCCTGAGTTTGTCTTCTGGGGTGTTGGCTACTCCTGCCAGTTTGGTGTCATCTGCAAATTTGATGAGTTCCCCTTAAATTCCCTTATCTACATCATTTATGAAGATATTGAAGAGTACTGGGCCTAAGACAGAACCTTGTGGTACCCCACTGTTTACTTCTCTCCATGTGGATGTAGTGCCATTGAGGACTACTCATTGAGTACGGTTTGCCAGCCAGCTACAGTCCATCTGGTGGTGATGTTGTCTATTCCACCTTTTTCTAGCTTACCAAGGAATAGATTGTGGTCTACTTTATCAATGTCTTACTGAAGGCTAAGTATACTACGTCCATAGTATTTCGCTGGTCTATTAGTTTAGTCACTTTATCGAAGAATGAAATAAGATTGGTTTGGCATGATCTGTTTTTAACAAACCTGTGCTGGCTACTAGTTATATCTTTGTTTGCTTCTAGTTGTTCGCAGATCTGTGTTTTTATTATCTTTTCCAGGATCTTCCCAGGTATTGATGTTAGACTGATTGGTCTGTAGTTTCCTGGGTCCATTTTTTTCCTTTCTTGAAGATGGGAACCACATCAATCCTTTTCCAATCCTCAGGTATTTCTCTGGTGCTCCAGGATTTTTGGAAGATGTGGTGCAATGGTTCTGAGATAACATCTACCAGGTCCTTCAGAACTCTGGGATGTAATCTGTTGGGTCCCGGTGATTTATATTTGTCAAGGTCGGATAGATGTTCTCTTACCATTTTCTTCCTTATTTTAATTTTTGTTTCTAATTTGTCTTTTGCAGTGGTTTTTTTTGGTATGTTGGGCTATAGTTTCTTTTTGTGTGAAGACTGATGCAAAGTATGAGTTAAGCAGCTCTGCTTTCTCCCTGTTGCCTGTTATTTCGTTGCCATCTTCTCTCTTTAGTGGACCTACAGTTTTCTTGACTTTTTTCTTGTTGTTAATATGTTGGAAGAAACTTTTTTTATTATCCTTGATTTCTGTTGCAAGTCCTTGTTTGTTCTGAGCCTTTGCTTTCCTGACTTCATCTTTGCATGTTCTGGCTGTCTGCTGATAATCAGCCTTATTTATGTGTCCCTCTTTCCATTTTTTTGTATTTGTCCTTTTTGTCTTTCAGTTTGTCAGAGAGATCTTTGTGCAGCCATGCTGGTTTCTTCTTGAATTTCTTGTTTTTCTTTTTCAGTGGTACTGTGCTGGTATAGGCTTTTATGATCCCATTTTTCAGAGTTTCCCATGTTTCTTGGGTTGTTTTCCCCTTTAGGATTTTCATCCATGGGATCTTTCCTAGTGTGATGTCTCAGGGCATGGCCCAGAGGCAACACAGTCAGCTGACCGTTCAAACTACCCCTTTATTGCTCCAAAGGTTCCCCAATGCTCCCACATTTCTGGCAAGTCCCAGAGCAAGTAATCACACACACACACACACACACACACACACCTTCAGCAGCCTCTGGCTGCAAGTAGTTTAAAAGTTTTTCACTCTCTCAGGCAGGAAAAGTGTGTGTATGGAACAATCAGTCCTCTTTCAGGTTCCCACTCACATACAGTTGCTAGATTAGAACAGCAATTTACTCAGGGCCAAGTAGATAACAAAGAAATGAACATACATTAAAATCTAACTAGTCTGTGGAAATACAAGCTTGCCTGAGTAGTTTCAGAAAAGAAGCCAAAATTCAATCTGAGGTTTGGAGCAACAAATCAAGTTTGTCAGCCAGTCCAATGGTCAGAGTTTCAGGGTACTCTCAGCCACATCTTTGATTTTTGCTCCAGGGAGACAACATACCTCCCTGGATTGTATGTCCAGTCTGCAGATGGATGATTCTGTTCCTTTGAGGATAGAATCTCCTATTACCAACACTCGCCTTACTTTTGGGGGGACTGCAGTCCGGGGTGCTTTTCTGTTTATCTCTGGTGTGTTTGTTGAAGTGACTTTTTAAAGGGATGTTCGAAGTGACTTTTTTAGGGATATTTGAAGTTGTTTCCTTGCTAGGTGTCTGCATGTTTTTTTTGAGGGGAAGGTTGTGGGTCTGCGTGTTTCTATCTAGGGGAAGAAATCAGTTGCTCAGTTTTAGTGGGGCTGCTTCTGGTTGGGTTGGATTGGGCAGAAAGGGTTTGTTAGTTGTATGCTGCTTCTTTCTTTGAGTATTGTGTTTCCTTCTTTGTGTGACATACCTCCATTTGTGTTCCTCCAAGGGTTTATCAATAGGGTCAAATCCTCTGGGTGTTATTTGTTCGTTAATTGGTTCTGTTTGGTTAGAGCTTTCTTTTGTACCTTGGGGTTTGGCTAGAGTTGCCTCTAAGTTCCTTTCTTTTTCCGTAGATAAATCTGCCCTCTGAACATGCTGCAAAGTCATTTTTGAGCAATATTGATTATGTAGTCATGTGTCCAATCACACCAAAATGTATCTTTTCATCAATAAGCCCCCCATGAAATCCAAACTTGATCATTATCACCAGCCCCATGTTCTCCTGAAAGTCTATTGGAGGGAGAGCACGGATCCAGCAGGATTGCTGTATTCACAAATGAGATAAGGCAAAGTATTTGTTTCTTCTTAAGTGTTCACAGAATGCTTTAAAATCCCCTCTTATTAGTTTTTAAAAGCTTTAGTTTTAGTTTTTCCATTGTTAATAGAAATCTTACTTGAACATGAGATTTGATTAGTGACTAGCCAAGTGAGTTTTATGAAACATATTAATAAACCCGCCATTCATTGTGGATCATTATGCTACCAGTACTATAATAAGGTATTTTCACCCTATATAAAACAATGCATAGAATTAAACAAACTGAAGATAAAACAGCTGTTTGTGCAGTGTTAAAATAAAATAAATTGGTTGATTAAAATATAAGATTTTTTACTAAACACTGCAATTAAATACAAACATGAATATTCTCTGTCAGTGCAAGAAACTCTGAACTATAAAGATTAAAAGAAAAATCTGAATGTAACTATAATGGATTCCCCCCCCCCTTTTAGGTTCATTACTGAAAAAGCAAAAAAGAATGTAAGTATAAGAAAAATAGTGTTACTGTCAACTTATTATTTCCTTAAGGATATTAAAGTGTTGAAAGATATTACAGTTTTTAAAGAATAACAGGGAGCTGTTTGGAAAAGTAGTAGCAGTAGCAACAACAAAAAGATATTTCACATTTTGTTCTGGCTCGATACAAAGCAATAAACAACTCTGGAAATAATTACAGGAAAATAAAAAGCAGAGCAAACCTTGAATGTGTTTAAGAAAGCAAAGTCAAACAAATGAATCTTCCTTGTTCTAACAAGAAATGACTTAAGGACATAAGAAGAGTATTGCTGTAATAAATAAAAAATTCAGCCTATGATTCTGTAGATAAAAATATAGCCAGCCACTTTGATAAGCAACTATGTAAGTAGTTTTTAACTTACAGCCCCAATTGGACCAGAACTTCTGTTATTAAGTGCTGTGATCATTAAATGAGTAGTGCCTGATTTTATTATCTTTTTTTTTGCCACTATTTTAAGCGAATCACATAGTATTAAATGAATCTTGCTTCCCCATTGAGTTTGCTTGTCGGAAGCCCTGTGGGAAAGTTGTAAACTACAGTCACATGACCCCGAGATATTGAAACCATTGTAAATACATGTTGGTTCCCAAGCGCCCAAATTTTGATCATGTGACTGTGGAGACACTGGAACCATCATTTTTTTCAGCAGTATCATTATTTGAAAGGATATTAAATAAATAGTCATAAGAACAACCTGTAGATAGTCTTTCCTCCATGACTATCATAGCTGCTTCAAATGTTTTGGTATTGGTTGTGTGTAATATTCCCTGATTTGTATTGAATGTTCCACCGGTTGATTCCTGGAATTTGGGGTTCTGGTATTTGGGGGGGAGGTGAGAGTAGGGAGTCCTCAGTTTCTCCACAGTATAATCATTTTAGGTTCAGGTGTGACTTCCCTTGTTTTGTCTGTATGTGTGTGTATATATATATATATATATATATATATATATATATATATATATATAAAAGATTTAAATGTTAGATACATTTGGGCAGTTGAAATCAATGGAGTATGTAGTTATTTCCCTATTCTGGTAATGCATTTTTTAAATAAAAAACAGAAGATTAATACTGTTTGCAAGTAAAGCAGTCTATATTTGCAATACTCAGTTGAATTAAAGATATAGAAACACAAAATGACATAGCTATCCTTAGTAAGGTGGGTAACTTGAAATGGATGAGCAAATACAAATGTACTTTTCAAATAGACAGCTATTTGAAGTTACAAGTGCCAAAACATCTAAGGGAGATATTTACACAAGCAAGATTCGAACAGCTCGACACAATGGTTAGATATGGGAGATTCCATTCTATAGCCTACAATGAACGTCTCTGCATTTGAGGAGCACCAGAGGTAGAAGACCTGGCACACATCCTATTTGATTGTTGCCTGTATAAGAGGGTGAGAGACAGCTACCTCGGTCTATATACCAAACAAATGACCCATTGGGATCCCCATATCAAAATAACTTACCTTATGTGCGGCCTGAATCTGAAAATAACATTTAACACAGCACAGTACTTAAGCAAAATGGTGCAGTTGAGATCTGCATATGTGGGACTGATTGGGGTAGATTGCAGGGGTGACACCGAAATATAATTTTATCATATTTTATCTATATCTTAAATTATTGTATTCTATTCCAATTTCATTTCAGACAGTATTTTATCCCAATTTCATTTCATTTTATTTTATTTTATTCCAATTCCAATTCGATTTTAAATTTAAATTTTATTTTATCTAATTCCATTTTAAATTGCTTTTATCAAATTTTAGTAATAATTTGTTTCTGGAACTTTGCACTTTGATATGGCCCAAGGGTGGGTGGGTGGGTGGGTGGGTAAATAAATAAATAGATAGATAGATAGATAGATAGATAGATAGATAGATAGATAGATAGATAGATAGATAGATAGATAGATAGATAGATAGATAGATAGATAGATAGATAGATAGATAGATAGATAGATAGATAGATAGATAGATAGATAGATAGATAGATAGATAGATCAATAACAATACTCAGTTGGGAAACAAATAAAACCAGAGGCAGAAAGTATTAACTCCAGATATGGAAAAGCTGGTAGGGTTAGGGTTTGGTGTTAATCTAAAATGATAGCAGATAGAATATACAATACTTTTTTTAATGTAATGGAATCCTCAATGAAAAAATGCACAGGTCGGGCATTGTGAGGTACTCCTCTCGGAAGGGAGTTTGTGGTGGAATGTAGTCTGGATTCCCTAGGAGGGAGGGCTGCATTCTAGAGGAGCAAAAGACAGCAAAGTTTAGTTTGTTTGGGAGGTAGAGAAGAGCAGCTAAGATGATCCAAGGCCTGGAGACTAAAACATATGAAGAACGGCTGCAGGACTTGGGTTTGGCTAGTCTAAAGAAAAGAAGAAATAGGGGTGACATGATAGCAGTATTCCAGTATTTGAGAGGCTGCCAAAAAGAAGAGGAGGTCAAATTATTCTCCAAAGCTCCAGAGGGCAGGACAAGAAACAATGGTTGGAAACTGATCAAAGAGAGAAGCAACCTGGAACTAAGGAGAAAGTTCCTAACAGTGAGGACAATTAACCAGTGGAACAGCTTGCCTCTAGAAATTGTGGGTGCTCTATCACTGGAGGTTTTTAAGAAGAGACTGGACAGTCATTTGTCTGAGATGGTATAGGTTCTCCTGCTTGAGTGGGGGGCTGGACTAGAAGACTCCACGGTCCCTTCCAGCTCCATTCCATTCCATTCCATTCCATTCCATTCCATTCCATTCTATTCTATTCTATTCTATTCTATTCTATTCTATTCTATTCTATTCTATTCTATTCTATTCTATTCTATTCTATTCTATTCTATTCTATTCTATTATTTCTTCCCTAGGAGTCCTCAGTGTATATTTTGAATGGTGTAAAGTAGTCTGTTTTAGTTTGGCAAGATTTCTGCCTATAGGTGAGGAACAAAAGTGGAAACAGCTTAGAAGAACCTCAGGGCATCTTTCTTGGGTTTTGGAGCATATGTGCTGGAGAACAAAAGGGCAGCCTGCTTTCATGTGCAATAAAAGATACTATCCCATTGTAACTGATGAAGAAGCATCACATGACTAATGTAGTCGGAATATGGAACTATATATGTATTTGAAGAGAATGCCTTCTTGTTCTTCCCCTCAAGCAGAAAAAAAGTGTGTTGGATCTGTCTTGATGGTGTGCTTGGCCATTTTCATTTTGAGAAGCAGCTGGGTTGACTTGTTAAATGTTGGATTGACATTCCCTCTAACACAAGATTTCCCAAACTGTGAGGTGTCCTGAGGTACAGACAGAGTTCACGAAAGATGTGAAGTACCATGTAGTTACAATAAGTCCACCTTTCCCAAAGTTACAATGGATTGTTTTCATCATTCATTTGTACTGATTTTAGTATTTGGACTTTATGGGAAGTGTGGAAATTAAGATAACACTACAGGGAAAAGGGATGGCAAAAAATTCAGGAATCCCAGCTCTAAAAAATGATTATGTTACAGTCTGCTGATACTTGCAGAACGATGCTATTGTGGAGACCTTAGAGCAGGGGTGTCAAACTGCCGGCCCGCGGGCTGGTTGCATCATGCAGAGGCCGCTCCCACCCCAGTTCCGGCAATGAGAAAAAAGTTGTGACATGTCGTGACGCGTCACATGATGCGGCGAGTTTGACACCTGTGCCTTAGAGTATGCTTAAGAGAGTAAGAGCTTCATTAATGGGTCTTAGCATTACCTTAAATGAAAAACTATTGATGCAGCTTTATGGCATTTTGGCTGCTATCTTAATAGTTCTCTGGGATTTGGAGCATTTGAAAAGGGAGCACTGAAGGCCTCCTTCTGAAAAGGAAACAAGAAAACAAACCCCCGTACTCTAAATATTATTCAAACAAAATGGAACCAATGCATCTAGCTAAACTGTTTTTCAGCGGATTATTTTGCTAAGTGGCTTTTTCAAACAGTAGGTGTCATAATGCGATCAGTTAATTCTAGCCATGGACTTCTAGCTCGGTGAAAGAAGCCCACTACTCACAACCCTGAATAAACACTGCCCAGCAACCACTGTGTCACAAACAGCCTCAAACGTGGGCTCAGCAAGGTGCATTTCATTCATATGCAGACTCATCTGTCAAGCTGACTAAATTAACATCCTTTTTTTTCCCCAGTGGACTTAATGGCTTTAAGGATCCTCTATTCATGTATGGTTTTGGCTGCTAAAAAATATTTAGAGCTTGATAAAAGTGCTTTATTGTTTTCCAGAAGCATCATCAGAAACAGAGGCAAAAGAGGACAAAGGAGGGATCCCTGGGAGTTTCATGTTTTGCTATATGTTTTTGGAACATTTGGAATGGCTTTTATCAATTAGTTGTTTTTTTTAGTCCACGGGATGCTACGATTCATTTAATTGTACTCTGCATGGGTAGAGCTTTGAACTACAACAATCAGCACCATGCTGATATTTGTAAGATGGTGTGTATATGTGTGCAAGTGACAGAAGGAGGCAGACACACACAGAGAGAAAATGTTAGATAACTATCTACCATGTAAGAATAAATGTCTATCTGATCTATAACAAGTTTGCAAATTCAGTATTTGTATTTCACAAAAGGAACCCCCTTATTGTTCTATTATTTTAAAATATGCGTTTACTCCACAAGAGACATTTTATACACATCTTTTTTGTGCACATCTTTTTTTTGTACACTTCTTTTCCAAATATTTTACACCAACCATCATGTTAAAACGCATGCTTTAATGCTGTTTTCAACTGAGAAGTCTTTAAAAGATCATGTTCCAAGGTTCAGCTTATTCTAGGACATGTTGATTGTGCCAGTTTGTTAATAATATGCAGATCAATTTAAATTCTCCCATCATGGTCTATCAGTATCTCAAATGATAAGCAACTAATGTGCAAGTCATTCCTCAATTTCGTGAGAAACCTTTGAAAGGTTATGTTTCTTTAAGCTAATTGCCTTGCTGGGAAGTCCTGGAAAATATTATCTAAAAGAAGAGCAAAGCTTGCTCAGGGAAAGCCACAGCTGAAGGTGTGCATTAGAACTGGAAAGGCCTTTTAATAGTCAGTTGCAGTGAGTAGCACTAGAATCATCCCAAGAGGCTACTTGAAGTACAGGGACGTGGCTTGCAATCAACTACTTTGAAGCTCTTGACTAATGGCAAGAAATAATCTTCTGGGACACCCATTTATATCTGTATCTGTGCTGAAGAGATATAATGAAAGATTCATATAGTAGGTTTGGTCTAGTCATTAAGGCACTGGATTAGAAGTGGGTAGCTGTGTCTCAGCTCTAGGAAGCAGGCAATGGCAAGACACATCTAAAAATGTTTCCAAGAAAGCTGCAGGGACTCTTTGTAATACTGTGAGACTAGGCCCAGGTCACCATAAAAATGGTGAAAGCACGTAAGCAGGGTGGACAAAAGCCAGGAAAAGCTCCCTCAGGGAAAGGAACCAAGTTGTTAAGGGAACAAAAGGACAAAAGTTGGGCCTGAGCACATGGCAAGCCTCTCCCCAAGTCTCACCAAGAGCTAACAAAGGAGTGGACCTGAGCACATGGGAAGCCCCTCTCCACCAACAAAGCAAGGACTTTAGGGGATAAAAGGGGTCCTGAAGCCTGCCCACTTTTTGAGTCATTTTGGGATCCAGAGTTGGAGGCTTCTGTCCCTCTGGCTAGTGCCTGATAGCATGACATTGAGTAAGTGTGGATGAAAGTGTGTGTGTGTGTTTGTGTGAAAGAGCAAATAGATATACTTTATAATCAGTAAAGTTTATTGTTATTTTAAATTCACTGGGACTTTGTGTATTCTAAAGAATTGTTTGTGCCTCAGTAATCAGTTGAAAGTGATTTGAGTGTGGCAATATTCCAGGGTATGTGAGTGTAAGTGAGTAATCATAAGCTGAACCTGAGAGCACACATGTGTAACAATACAGGTAGATCTCACTTAGCAACTGTCTCATTTAGCAACTTCATTCACAGTTACAATGGTGATGAAAAAATAATTTTATGAACAGCCTACACATTTACGATCTTCTCAGGTCTGTAAAGCAAAGAAAAATTCAAGTAAGATCATAAGCACTGTTGCAGTTTCACTTAACAGCTTCGCTTAACAGCCTGCCCCAATTGCGATTGTTAAACGAAGGCTACTTTGTCCCCCTCGACTCAGATTCGACTATCTATCTATCTATCTATCTATCTATCTATCTATCTATCTATCTATCTATCTATCTATCTATCTATCTATCTATCTATCTATCTATCTATCTATCTATCTATCTATCTATCTATCTATCTACCTACCTACCTACCTACCTACCTACCTACCTACCTACCTACCTACCTACCTACCTACCTATGTAATTTAGTAGTGGCCATGAAGGTTTTCCAAAATAACAAAGGTGATAGGCTTTGGTCTACAGGATGCCAACACACACAGTATGTGTGTGTATGTGTGTGTGCAATGACATTTTTAGAAAAGCAGGAGCTTAATGATTGCAAAGGAGGTGAACCTAGACAAACAGATGACTTACTATGTCACCATGTAAGCAAGATTTTGATGACATCACATATCCTGTCTCTGGCTTAATGAAAGACTGAGAGGGGACCCAATGGGACCACAGTGGGACCATTCCAGAACATTCTGTCAGGGTTTGCACATACAAATCATTATCAAGATTGCAAGTCATTATGTTCATAAGGCTTGGATGGTACTTTTGCCTGATTTTCAGAGGAATCTATTCCCAAATTAATAGATTTGGGTTGTGTAATATACTGAGTTGCTAAGACAGCAGGTGCAGGGCGGGCACCAGGCGAAGCTAGCGGCCACGTGGCTGCTATGGAGACTGGATGTCTGGAGACCCGGGCATGTTTGTTTAGCACGGGAGAAACTCGTGCAACGATTGGTTAACAGTTACCCAGGGCTCCTTGTATAAAAGGACGGAGGCAGTTTCGTTTTCTGTTCTGTTTTCTGTGTGTGATGAATAAACCTTGTTGTTACTCGTAAGTCTCTTCAATGTCTACCTTCCTAAGGACAGAACAGGTTGTGACAGGGATTAAAGTTAATTTTGTTTCATCAGTCCTGAAAGGAAAAAATGAATATGTCTGTGTGTAGGGGGGAGGGGGCATCCACATTAGAGTTAGCGTCATCTTTTAGTCTGGCACTCCAAAATTCTTTTCTTGAAGTTTTCAGTCTTTGATGGATGTCTTCTGTATTTCACATTCTTTATATTGCAGAGTGGTGCCATTGATTGGGAATGTTGTAAGCTGAGCAAGGTATATACCCTGGTGTTCAATAGGCAAAGACCATGCTGACACTTAGCTAGCAGAAGTGACCAGTGATCAGTAATGTAAATCCTAAAGCAAGGAAGAACTGGGAGAACATGTGAAGTTAGAGTACTACTTCTAAATTGTATCTGTTTATTTCTTATAAAATGGGAGAAACATAGTGGACTCTGAAACCCTCAAACAGAGGTTTCCCCCCCAAAAATATTAAATATACATTTAATGAACATCCCCGTTCAGGGAGGATGCTATGGACTGTTGCTATGGGTTTAGGCAGAGCAAAAGAATGCAACTAAGGATGGGTTTGTAGTGAACCACTCATTTTGTACTTTCCCATTTGCTGAGCTGAGATAATAAGCAGGAAAATTCAAAGCCCTTCGATGCTTAATATTGTTTTCTTCTCAACAGGTTGCAGTCAAGGTCAAGGGTCACTGGAAAATAGGAGGAAGCTGAGTTGACTGATTTATTTTCTGCCAATTGAAGGTGGAATATTTGCCCAGAGGTTTGAGAGATTTTTTAAAAAAAGATTAGGTCTCTCTTTTCTGTACTTCAGTGGCATCATGGGGCAAAGTGGGCTCCTGTTCCTATTGTCAAAGAAGTTGTAGAACTTGGTTCAATTTCACACTTGGTATGCTGATACATTATTTTGACCCAGCTCCACTATTCTCTCTCTCTCTCTCTCTCTTTCTTTCTCTTTCTCTTTCTCTTTCTCTCTCTCTCTCTCTCTCACACACACAGACATACCGCTTTTATGTAGGATTTTCTATTTACTACATAAAGAAATAAGTTAACTTCTGGGTATTGTTCTATAAAAAGCAGGCTAGACTCTTACATGGAAAAATGTAATCATCACATTTGTTCCCTTATACAATTATAGAAGAGTCTATGGGAATTAGCCATGTAAAATGTGAACCATGAAAGTCTCCATTTTTAATCTTAATAAGCGTACAGGTTGTCCACAATTGAGCCCAAAATTTATATTGCTAAGTGAAATATTTGTTAAGTGAGTTTGCCCCATTTTATGACTTTTCTTGCCACAGTTGTTAAGTGAATCATTGCATGGTTGTTAAGTGAATCTGGATTCCTCATTGACTTTGCTTGTCAGAAAGTTGTGATATATTACTTGAGATGTATCCATATGTATCAAATTCAGATTTCATCATGGTGCTTGAATGCATCATACACCCCACCATTTAAATTCAAACCTATGCAGCTAATTTCTGAATATATGGTCAAACCCAGAGTTGTCTAATTTAAATGCAATGCAAACTTTATAAAGGTAAGTCTAACATATCTCTACTGCAAAACATGAGATGATCATTACACGACAACCAAGAAATAAAAAACCTCTAATTTATGGTTAGGTTTTTTGGGATTTTCGCAGTTCAGTTCTGACAGCCTAGTACTGGATATAGTCTTAGAATTATAATTTATACATTGATGCAGTAGAATGTGTTTCAACAAAGTTTATGCTATAAGACAATTGGATAGTCTTCAGAATGCCAGGACTTACTTTTTTAGAAGGAAAGCAATGGAAGATAATTTATCATACCAAAAGCATATTACCACTGTCATTTTAAAGCCATAAATTCTGTTTCTATTCAAATGTATAGAAATAGACCCTTGGAACTCTAAAAATACTCTTAGCCATGTTTGTGAATTATACTGATTAAAACAAGTATCACTGATAAAGCTGAAATTTTGTTAATAAATCTGGCATGGTTGCACACATGGGTATTTGTTTCTTTAAATCACAATTGGATTGATACTAATAAGCAAAAGGACAGGAGATTTATTCAAGAAAACAGTGTGGAACAGGTTAACATTTTATCTTGTGCCTGCTGAAATGATCTTTTTGAAAGATCCTGAGAGACCTAACTTTGGATCTTTGATTACATGTAGATCAGTTTTTCTTAGGCAGTACAGGTAGTCCTCGACTTACGACAATTGAGCCCAAAGTTTCTGTTGTTAAGTGAGAAATTTGTTAAGTGAGTTTTGCCCCATTTTACCACCTTTCTTGCCACATTTGCTAAGTGGATCATGGCAATTGTTAAATTAGTAACATGGTTCTTAAGTGATTCTGGCTTCCCCATTGGCTTTGCTTGTCAGAAGGTGGCAAAAGCTGATCGCATGATGCTGCAACCGTCATAAATATGAACCAGTGATCAAGCATCTGAATGTAAATCATGTGACCATGGGGATGCTGCTCCGGTTGTAAGTGTGAAAAATGGTCATAAGTCACTTTTTCAGTGCCATTGTAACTTTGAATGGTCACTAAACGAACTGTTGTAAGTTGAGGACTACCTGTATATGAAAGTCCAAGTCCATGAGAGTTATTTCTATGTAGAGCATCAAAGAAATATTTGATAAGACAAATTGTAAGTGATTTGGGGACTGCACTAGAATCAAATAAAATCACATCACTGGACAGAGCCCTTTGGTATAGCATCCACAGTGGCCTGTTTGTTGTGAAACTCATCCAGTTGCACACTAAGAAGATCAAGTTTAAGAAATCTCTTTTAATGTCGTATACCAGGTGCATGTGTATGGGATGGCATATATAGGAATAAATTAATGCTACAGTTCTTGCGAATAGGCTATAGGTGAGCAAAGGCTCCAACCCTTATATAGTCTGATAGGCCCAGAACTTTCTGTTGGCATAAAGTCTAGTAGGAAGTAGGCTTTTTTACAGAGCAGAGGAAATTCTTGGAAATTGGGATTCCAAAAAATTGCTGTAATAAATGAATTTGCTTCCTAAAGACAGCTCAGCATTTATTTCAGGTCATTATTTTATAAGCAGTTTCTGAAAACTCACCAATATTTTTATAATCAGAATGCAAAGAATTTGAATGCTGTTTGTTTTAGAAAATAATGTTTGTGTGTGTTTGTGTGTGTGTGGGGGGGGATTTGGCAGATTCACTACTATACCCTCACCCCAGTTGCTCCCATTGTCTTGAATTCTCTGCAGCATTGACTCTCCCCCTTTAAATCATTGAAGAATTAAAATAAAGGATATTGTAAGTTACTGTTTATGCTGTTAACAGGCGGTGTAAAGTTGGATAATGTATGTCCAAAGTCAACAGTGTTTAGTAATTTACTACCAACAAAGTATTACAGATTAGAGAAGACAAAGGAGAAAAAATGTCTATAGGGAGGCAAATATCAGTTAAAAATAAAGCAAAATGTGCTTTGCTTCTTGAAGATAAGGAATTAAGCAAATAATAACTGTTTGCAAATGAAACAGTCTCATAGGATGTTTATCTGGAAGATGCCAGAAGAATAATACAAAGTATTAAAAAGTTTAAAACTTTCAAGATTTGTTTAGTACAATAGTACTTGAGGACACTATATCAAAAAGTTAATGCAGGAGAAGACCATAACTACAGTATGTTCAATGATTTTGATTGAAACTTCACTTAAATTGCTGATACTTTTAATAAGAAAGTGAAGTATTGAAGAACAGTGAAAATAATTTTATTTAACCTTTCTCAATCCTGATTCCATCAAAATGTTTGTAGTTTTGAGGGGCTTGGAATACTTTACATTACTTTCTTCTAATGAAGTTTTTACGTTGCACCACTTGTATTGTTTCAATATGATGTTGCTTCCCTGATCTTCCCAAGGATTCCATTACTAAGGACCAATTAAATATAAATAATATAAATCAAGCCCAACGAAAAGAGTATATTTGAAATGTAAGGATCAGTTCTGGAAAGACTTCCAGAATCAAAATAACAGAATAGAGGCTAGTAGATCAACATCAATTTATAATACAAAATAAAGTATTCATAGAAGTAGAATTGGGAGAATTGCAAAGGTTTACTCAGGACAAAGTCTTGCCAGAAGTATCTCAGATTGTAGAGGCAAACCAGGAGGAGCTGGCAATAGAGGAAGCCAGCACACCTACTGAATTGTTTTCAAACCAGGTACCCTCTCCACTGCTTCAGAAAGAATAAAGCCCTCTAACTAAAGAAGTAGAACTGAAACAATAATGAGTATCTAGAACAGCACAAAAATAACAGAACATGGTTGCCTGCATTGAAGCTTGTTCCAAAGAAACAGCTAGCACAAGCATTGAAAGATGCCAATACTATAATAGCAAATACAAACACCAACTCTCTACAAGAAACAAATCAACTAATTTACAACACAATGGTAGTTATAATTGGATTTTATGATACCAAATCAACAAAGAAAAACAAGTCAAAAAGTGCACCACCAAAATGGAAGATCAGACTGGAAAATAAGTTCAGCAAACTGAGATCAGATGCAAGCAAGCTAGAACATGGAAGAAAAGAAGCTGAAGAACAAGAAGAGCAAAGAGTGCCTGTCAAGAAATATCATCTAGAAAAAAGGAAGATCAAGGAAATAATAAAGCAGCAAATAACAGCTAGAGACAAGAAGATCAGTAAATACCAATCTCAAATTGTAAATTACAGGCAGAATCTCCAATTTCAATCCAATAACAAATATTTCCATCAATGCATCAGTGGAGAGACTACAATGAATCAGTCAGCACCTGACAAGGAAGACACTGCAGTTCTGGGCCCAGATATGAGATAACCTAAAGAAATACCACAAGAATGCAGCTTGGTTAAAGAAGGAGAATAAGAATAAAAAAGAAGCTAATTTTCTTTGAAACATCTGACTGGTGTACATTCACTGGTTGCCAGACTCTATTTACCAAGAAAATGGATGGGTATAGAATGTTGCAAGTAGCTCAGACAACTGAAGGAAAAAAAAAGAGCTTTGGAAGAATATCTGAAGGGTAATGAAGGAGATGCAATGGAGTTGGAACACCAGGAAGGCTTACTGAATACCATAGAGACCAAACTGGCCTACAAGAAAGACCAAATGAAGAACAGAAAAAAGATATGGAAAGACAAAGACAAAAATTAATAAGAATGTTTTGTATAGTTTTAAAAGATTAGCTGTGGATTTATTAGATGGAATACTTAAAGATTAAATATTGGTTTGAATGTGC
The DNA here is from genome assembly GCA_023970755.1 of Azemiops feae. Classification (NCBI taxonomy): domain Eukaryota; kingdom Metazoa; phylum Chordata; class Lepidosauria; order Squamata; family Viperidae; genus Azemiops; species Azemiops feae. Next base: position 329,080 of record JALGBA010000123.1, on the reverse strand, counting down.
TTAAAAAAATAGAAACTTTTTTGGACATAAATGTATTTTAGCTTAAGAGAGACATGTTTTTCAAGTAGTATATTCTGGTTACAGCACAATGGATCACATCCAGATTGTTCAGCAAGTCATTGAAAGGCACAGTGAGTACACTATGCCTCTGTCAATAGCAAGAAGAACTGATGGCAGGTGGACTAAGGAAACTTATAAACTCCACTTGATAAAAAGCATCCACAAAAGAGACATAAAACAAGATGGATCAATGACATCAGCAAGTATTGCCGGCCCAGCTGGCAAAAGAAAGCTCAGGACCATATTGCTTGGAAACATGCGGAAGAAACCTTCATTCTGCAGTGGATACAGTGGTGGGATTCAGCTGGTTTGCACCACTTCAGCAGAACCGATAGCTAATTTTTTTGTTGCCCAGGCCCAGAATGGACTTCCGGAAGCGGCATCCACACAGAGAACCGGTTGTTCACATATTTGAATCCCACCACTGAGTGGATAGAAAATGACTAGAATGATGATGATAATGAAAAGAAAGCAAAGAGAGTGCCAATAGTAATAGATACCTTGGTGCAATTTAAAACACATGAAGCACCACATAAATACCATTAGCATTGATAAAATCACCAACAGTCAATTGCAAAAGGCAGCTTTACTTGGAACAGCTTACATCCTGCAACAATGTAACACCATCAAACATCAATATCTGCCTATCCCAGGTCCTTGGGAAGGACTCAGAAGGTGAGTCCAGATCCAGTGTGAACTTCTGACTGACTGTGCAATGAAACAAATTAACAAACTTTTAAAGTAAAAAATGGAGAAGACACAAATAGGTTATCTGAAATTCATTCCAAATGCACAGAATGTTTTGTCTGATATGTTTTTAGTTTAGTGAATCAATGAAATAAGAAAAAAAAACAGTATCACCATATGGTGTTATAATAAGGGTATTATTGCCTTCCCACATCTCTTTCTACTGATATCGCAGTTTTACCCTGATGTTTCTAGGGATTTTGGAGAGGAGTTCAAAAGGACCACATAATGGAGGAGGATCAGGCTAATAAGTTCTTGAGTTTAAGGAAGGACCAAAACTGAAGGAGAAACTAAAGAAAAAGTAGAATAGTTGAAGATAAGGAAAAGTTGCTGAGCAATAAAGTAGGAAAATTACTGATCTTTTTCTAGTTCTTTTCATGCATCAAGGCCAACATTATTCCAGATGCTATTTTATTTCTGACTTCAGCATTCCAGTCTTCTATGATTAGTGTAACATCTTTTTTGGTATTAAGTCAACAAGTGTTGCAAATTGTCACAGAACTGGTCTATTTCCTCTTTCTCTGTAACTGGAACATAGACTTGGATCACAGATTAGCTTGTTTTTGTCTTAAATTGAGATCATTTTATTGATTTGTGGGTGTGGGTATCTGAATATAGACTTTGATACCTTTTGATACTCCATTTTTTCCTGCGATTTACATGTCCACAAGGTTGAGATTTGGTACTATTCAGATTTGAAGGGAATGATCCCAGTTTTTTAAAAGTTTATTAATTCCAAGAATACCAATGTCCAATTTTGCCATTTGTATTCCCTGAAATGAGTGAGGTTTGATTTGGTTCCCATTAACTTAAATCCTATTGATTTTAGTGGATCAGTATGCCTATCTTTGGATCCAACCCTATTCGATCACTAGAATTAAAAATGCATAACTTTTCTCTGCAATTGGCTTGCAAAGAGCTGAATTCAAAACCTTCAGCTGTTGCTGTCACTCTCATAACCTGATTATTTTTATTTTACCTTTCAGAATACACACACACACATATACACAATAATAATGAAATAATAATAATAAAAGAACATTATAGAACTAGAAGATATGCTAAGTATCATACAAGTAACAGTATGTATGCTCTTTCATAAGAGTAAAAAGCTATACAAATTGTTTTGAAGCTAGATTTAAATTTAACAATCATGGCTGTGCAATCACAGGACTGAAGCATAAACTTTTATGTCTGGTATCTTCCTGTACCACATCATCTTTTTGTTCAATTCCTTGACATTAAACCTGATTTGAAAGCTAAGAGATAAATGCACACACTTTGTCTGAATCAGAAGATCAGTGAAAAAAGTTATGTTTAAACCAGCAAGTCAGCCGATATGTATTGAATTAATATATACTGCATTCTCTCCTTCTCCTCCCTTTCCCTCTCTTTATATGTCTGTCTTCTGTTTTAAAATGAAGACCAAGATAAATTTGCTTCCAAAACCACAGACCAGTTTATGCCCTCGGAAGATTTAGATATTGGCCTCTGGAACACCTGAGACCAAATGAGCCTTAACTCTGCTGGCCATTTGGGAAGTGCTGAAGACCTGTTTACCCTGGTTAGTGAAGTCCAGATGGTTTGATGCTGTGGGTTTTTTTATTCTCAATTTCTGATTGTTTTGTCTATTATATGTTATATATTGTAATGGGTTTTTTATATTGTAAGCTTTTCTTTGCAACATTCACATCTAAAGTCCCTATGGCAATAGAGGAAGGAAGGAAGGAAGGAAGGAAGGAAGGAAGGAAGGAAGGAAGGAAGGAAGGAAGGAAGGAAGGAAGGAAGGAAGGAAGGCCCCATTAACTTAGGAATTAGATTTACATAATCACATATATTATCATTCAGTTTATGTGAACAAGAATAATGGCAAATTGAATATCAGAAGGAAGATAGAAACCAAATAATGCTTGTTTACAAAGAGAAGGGTTTTTAAAAACCTGTACAGTTTGGAAGTATACCTAAAAACTAGGGTTACTAAATCTGGGCTGCAAAAATCCAGATGACGATTAGATGGAAGAAAAGAGTTAAATTTGTATGTATCTCTTTGCTTCCTTATAGCACTCATGTGTCAAACCCCAAACCATGAACGATAATGGTGAGTCTTCCAAGCTGAGTTCTTTATTGTTTCACACCTATAGACAGAATCTTGCCAGACTAAACACTCTACTACTTGCGACTACAGTTCTTGTCTGTGAACTATTAGCGAGAGGCTGCCTTCACCCTCTTTCTCTTATACATGATATCTAGGCTGAATTTCCTCTAGAATGTATCTCCTCCCTCCTGGGGAGCCACCTCCTTATTATATTCCATCACACATTTGCATAATACAAATGTTCGCAAATAATAGGGAAATACAATGATTTAACCATCCATATTGAGTATCCCCGCCTACAAAACATTAGTTTTGGTTTTGGTTTACACACACATCCTCCACTCACCTCCAGCTGTGTTCCTAACAGGCCATGGACCGGTACCAGTCCACGGCCCAGGGGTTGGGGACGCCTGCTGTAGCAGACATACATATACACTTACATGCATATAGTAGACCCAATGAGCAGCTCTATGATGAGTTCCTTAACTGACAGCTTATTCCGATGATCCTCTTTGCATCAGTGCAACTTCTGTTTGCTCTCCAAAAGGGACAGATTGAAAATAGTGTCCAGGGTGGAGTTATTAGGAAGCTTGTTAACACCATACATTTTCTTTACCCTTTTGCAACACCAAGCTAATGCGGTGGGCTGGTTGGAGTTTTTCTGTCCTTCTGGGAAAGCAACTATCATCTTCATTTCTCACATAATGATTGACAGGTAGCATGATTCACAATTTTATGTGGATAAATGCCTTCTTATAAATGCCTGAAAAGAAAACTGGAGGATGTCAGGGTCAGGATTAGTTTTAAAAACAACAAAGCAATTAGTGTTCTTTGAAAGTTCACTTCCATAGATAATTGTTATCAACTTTCAAGACTGAAATCCTGTCATAAACAATATTCATAGAAGGATAAAAGAATTCTCCCCTTCTCCGCAATCCTCCAAACAACAACTTTCCTTAAAAACTGAAGCTATTAAAAAAAAAAAAAAAATCTTGGAGAACATAATCAGTTTCCTCAACTAAAAACCAGTGACCTTTTCTGTATATTTAATTCTCTTTAAAAAAAAAAAAAAAAACCTTAACTATCCACAATTCCTTTCAGACATTTTAAGGTAATGTGACAATATTTTTATTGCTCAAAAACGACTCCCAATTTTTCTTTAAAATTCATATTTTTAGCTTTAGTTCAAAGAGAAAAGAGTCATTGTGGGGATAATTTTTTGTGAAGGTTGTGGTCTCAGACAATCAAATAAATTGAATGGTAACATGGTATCTTCCATTTTATCACCTTTGTATTGAAATTTAGGGCAGATGTCGGCGACAGTGATAGATGAAAATTTAGTTTAGTTTCTTTTTTTAGAACTTCAGTAAATTCAGATTTTTCTCCCCAAGCCAGGGAGAAAAAACATGAAACAATTAAAGCAACAATTAATAGTTTAAAAGTGTAAGCATCATTTGGTTAGCTCTGTAGTATAAACATACCTTGAAGAATAGAATTTCACTGACTCTGCCATTAGAACTATGCTTTAAGAAATGATCCACACACCTTATGCATTTTCTTTTTATCATGTTTACTTAGCTTTGTTCAAAATAATAAACAATGCTAAAATGTTGAATGTGGGTTCCAACAATACCAAAGACAGTGAGATAATTCTTTGTGCCAGGACTTAACATCCTCTTAACCCTTATTTTTAATTGCTGTTACTTGACAATCAAACATCAAAGAATAAATCAATTAATCCTTCTTCCTATCAGTCTGGGTTTTTTTGTCTGCCTGATTGAGACATCGCTTTTTCTTTATACCAACACAAGTGAACAAATGCTTCATCATCTCTTCTGAGTTTTCCATCTGAAAGCTGCAATGATAGGAAGAAATTGCAGTTGGTATAACTTTACCTTGAAGAACATAGAAAATGCACCTGGCAGCCCAACAATAAATTAAGCCTTATCCAACCCTTATTTCTGATTTAAATTTATATAGAAATGGGAAGAGGGGGGACTGAAATGTGAATTGTGATGTTTTGTATGCTAGCTGTGGTTTTTGATTCATGTCATTCTGAATTGCATTTTTAGATCATGGATAAATACAGTTTTATCATGGTGACTTTGAGTGACCTCAAAACAACAACAACAACAACACAAAAAAAAACCTGAACTTCTACCTCTTAACTTCTATTTTTTCCCTTGATTTTCCCCACAATTCTTTGGTCCCATTTCTGCTTTCAGTATTTTGCAATGCTAAGGGTGGAGGTTGTTTAAGAACCATTTTGCAACACCAAAGGGCTGTATATTACAGCAGCATGACTACTTAAAAAAACCTTTCTACACCTTTTGATTTTTTTCAAACATGAGCTCTTCCCATCACATTTCTACTTCAGTTTGTGATGTTTTTCTTTAAATATCTGCATTTTTAAATCTGTACTACTAATTACTGTTTTTCCTAGTACATATCCTTTGGTTTGCAATTATCCTAATGTGTACCTTTTGTACACATAATTTGCTGTAGTGTGCATTACTTTAATGAATGTGTACATGCAATTTTACACAGAAGATCTCCAAGGTCCCTTCCAGCCCTATTCTATTCTATTCTATTCTATTCTATTCTATTCTATTCTATTCTATTCTATTCTATTCTATTCTATTCTATTCTATTCTATTCCATTCCATTCCATTCCATTCCATTCCATTCCATTCCATTCCATTCTAGTTTAGCACAGGGCTTCAAACTCAAACCCCACAGGAATTAGTGAGCTTGAGGCCCACATACATTGCTGGAATTGGGTATGTCTAGTTTAATGAAGAGAAGGACGAGGGGTGACATGATAGCAGTGTTCCAATATCTCAGGGGTTGCTACAAAGAAGAGGGAGTCAAACTATTCTCCAAAGCACCTGAATGCAGGACAAGAAGTAACGGATGGAAACTAACCAAAGAGAGAAGCAATTTAGAACTAAGGAGAAATTTTCTGACAGTTAGAACAATGAATCAGTGGAACAGCCTGCCTCCAGAAGCTGTGAATGCTCCAACTGGAAGTTTTAAAGAAGAGACTGGAAAGCCATTTGTCTGAAATGGTATAGGGTTTCCTGCCTGAGCAGAGGGTTGGACTAGATGACCTCCAAGGTCCCTTCCAACTTTTTTTTATTATTATTATACCTCAATAAAATTCTCTCATAATGAAGAAAATGAAGAGTTCCATAGATTGTCATTGAACTTTTATTAAATAAGTGTAAAAACTTTGATTGTCAAACAAGGTTTCTTTTTAAAAAAACAATTTCACTTTGGTTTGTTATCTGGCATCATTTTTCATTAATATTCAAATACCAATATCTGAGTAATTATATAAAACCTTTGAATCTAATCATCTGAAACTTGGCAGGACTTATTCCCTCAGAAGAGTCAATTATGCCTGAAAATTAGTTCACATTCTGCCAAAACAATTAGAATGATGTTGGCAGTAATCAAAGAGGAAAAAAAAGAAAAATGTTTTGTCTTTAGTTTGACATGTGTCACCCTCTCTTAAGAGGCTATAATTCTTGAAAAATTTAGCTCAGTTTCAAATTACTTTGAATGGCAGCAGTTGATGAAATAAACACATTTTGTCATGGGGGGGGAAGCAAGTGTTTTCCAGTTTTCTGAATTAATGGGAAAGCATGGAAGATTGGAGATTTAAATCAAATTTAGGGTTTGAATAAGTCCCTCACCTACTTCAGGAGAAAATGAAAAGCAGCTACACTGGGGAAAGAAAAACGGGGGGAAAGCCTCTATAGGATCCCAGGAAGTGCGAAAGACTGGAAAAGGCCAAGAAAGAACCTGGCAGGAAGGTTCAGTGGAAGATACCAATAGAAAAGAATATTTGTAGCTGTAGGATCCTTGGTGCTCTCTGAGCTTGTTTTCTTGCAAATGTTTCATTATCAGACTAGGTGCTACCCTTGATGAAGTTACCTAGTTTGGCAATGAAATGTCTGGCAAAACAACAGAGAGCACCAAGGACCCTGTCTATGGAAGATGCAGCACCTGCTTTCTCTCAGGCACAAGTGGCAGAGCATGGCTGGGTGGAGGCCAATGAGGAACAGACCTTTAGTCCATCTGCTGAGGATGGGATGGTTTTCCACACCCTCCTTTGCACTGGGTGACATTTTCCCTCTTCTCTTTCCTCACACCCTGACTAATGGCTGCTGAGCAAAAGGAGGCCCTGAGCAACATCATCCTTGTGTTTGCTGGGTCAGCTGAGGGAAAGTGCCGCAACACAGTTGTAAAGTGTAAGGTGGCAGGTAAGTGGCTACAATTATTTTTCTATGTTTTTAAATCAGATTTATATAGCTATCCATCTCACAAATGTGAGCAATATATACAAAACAACCAAATAACAAATATTAATGGAACAAATAGTTCTAACACCATTTTGAGCACAGGTTCTCCTCAGGGCTGCATCCTAAGTCCGCTGCTGTTCACCCTGTTGACCCATGACTGTTGTGCTAGGTTTGCCACCAACCATATTGTGAAGTTTGCGGATGATACAACAGTAGTGGGCCTTATTCAAGATGACAATGAGGGTGCTTACCACAAGGAGGTTGAGGGCTTGGTGAACTGGTGTAAGGAGAACAGCCTAGTTTTAAACATTGGAAAAACCAAAGAGAACATTGTCGATTTCAGAAAAGGCAGGCACAATCACACTCCTCTGTGCATTAATGATTCACCTGTGGAGATGGTTACCAGGATCAAATTCCTGGATGTGCAGTTAACAAGTAGGCTGGCTTGGTCGCTCAACAGCGAGATACTGATGAAGCGTGCACAGCAGCGCCTGCATTTTCTACGTCGCATGAGAAAAGCCTTCCTTCCCATCCTTACCACTTTCTACAGAGGGACGATCGAAAGCATCCTGTCATACAGCATCACAGTCTGGTTTGGAAGCATCACTGCTTCAGACAGGAAGGCGGTGCAGAGAGTGGTGAGGATGGCTGAAAAGATTATTGGCAGTTCCCTCCCTTCCATCCAGGACATAGCACATAAGCGTTCCTTGAGCAGGGTCTGCAAGATTGTCTGCGACACTACACATCCTCTTCACAACCTGTTTTCTTTGTTACCTTCTGGGAGGAGGCTTCGTGGTATCTGAAGCAGAACATCCAGATTCAGCCATAGTTTCATTCCATACAGCATTAACCTTGTGAACTCTAAAGCTTCCTCCTTCCGTTATATATTCAAGATGGAGAGTGATTATTATTTATATGTTACTTATATGTAAAGGTGTAGGTCTATACGTATGTTGTATATAGTATGTTTAAATGTGTGTTATGTATGTGTACACTTTGAGAGCAAGCAACTAAATTTCATTTTTAATGTGTGCCATTGTGCCCACAGTAACAAATGACAATAAAGGTTATCTATCTATCTAATTAAAACAAACACAAAAGTAAAACTGCAGGAGAGCAGACCAGCATTCTTCAAACTGTGTAACCATCTTAGGCTTCCTATTTCTCTGGGATCTCCAAGTTGTTAATATGGCCACCCATCTCACACAACTAATTTAGGGAGCTTACAAGTTTAAAACAGATAAAACCCACCAAGTGTAAGTTCCCAGTATCCATGAATAAAGAATTGACCTCTCTCACCATTAGTGGTAGCAGAGCCCATCTACTCATCTCATCTAAATGTATGAAGAAACAGCCAGGTCTCCAATTCTTTGTGAAAGGCTAAGAGGGTTGGGGTCCACCCAAATCTCTAGGGGAATTTTGTTTAGGCCATACAAGAAGCACAACAACATAATTCTATCTTTATTGTAAGGTTGCAAAACAACATATTTCTCTCTTCCTTTCCTTTCATTCTCTGGAAAACCAGGGAGGGTTCCTTCTGAAACACTTCCCACATCTCATTCTTCTGCAGACCGAGGTATCTTTTATATGCTATTTGTCCAGTCCTTGGCTCTTCATCCCGTCTCCCCAAGGTCATTCCCACCAACCATTTCAATAGGTGCTGCCACGGAGAAAGCATGGCTCTGGGGTCAAACAAGGGATCCCAAGCATGCCTTCTCTTCTAGATCTAATTGGGTGGGCAGAAACAAAAGGAGAAAGGTGGTCTTGCAACTAGCTTGATCCTATGCTGTGTTTTCCCCCTGTGCTTGTTGCCACTGCAGCTCCTCACTACCAATAGTTTCCTTCCTCCTGGTGGGTTCCTTTTGTTCAACACAGCCAGAGAAGGAGGAGAGCAGTGCTGATGAAGCAAAGCAACAAAGGATAGCAGCAGCTGGAAGCAGCAGCTGTGGGGTGTAAGAGGATTCTCATATTGATAATGAGGCAAATTAGCAAATTGTATAAATAGTATTCAGGTGCAGGCTGGCCTATCTTTTCAGAGGAGACCAGTTTCCCTGGAAGGACAGAAGCAAGTGAGCGAGCGACTGTTTTGAATTCCTTATGTATAAGATTTCCATTTGAAAGCAAAAGTACTCACTACTGTTCTTGCACAATCACCTTAACCTTTCCTTAATCCATTTTACTAACCAAAACTCAGATTTGTTCCTTGAGTGTTCATTTCTCATCCTAATTAATAAGAGAGCTCTGTCCTATTAATAATTGACCAGCAAGCTCCTGCAAACGTGGCTAGAAGGCAAGCCAAGGTTAAAAAGACCAGCATGCCATAGCAGGAAGAAGGATGTGTACCTGGCAAGGTGTCTGCCAACTGCACCAATGAGAAGCTGGCAAGTCCCAGCCCAGTCTGTGATGATGACTTAATGTGGTGCGCAGGCTGTACTAAATAACCTGGTGGGCCACATGCAAAGTTGAGCCTCCTGGCTTAAGGAATTGAAGTAAGTTGCTTTTTTATTAAAAAGTGAATCAATCTGATCTCTCTCCTTTCCTTAGTAGTCAATGCTACAAATAGAAGTTTGAATGTTAAGTCAGCACAAGAAATTTTAGATCTTTGGAAATGATCATTCACAAAATTATATTGACAAATGGAAGGCATGTCAGGTGAATTAAAACAGACAAATCTGGCAATTTCTTCGTTTCTCATTTTCCAATTTTAAAGTTCTCCCATGTTCACAACAATCTGAAGGTTGTTTTAAAATGCACACAGTTCTGCACTTGTCTGAAATGGTATAGGGTTTCCTGCCTGAGCAGGGGGTTGGACTAGAAGACTCCAAGGTCCCTTCCAACTCTATTATTATTATTACTGTATTTCCTTGCTTTGGTAAAAAAAAAAACCTACATGCAGTGATTTTTGTAGCAAATTTCCCTGATTGGATACACTTTTGTATGTCACTTTCATTCATATATTGTATGATTTTTTGATTTTTTACATTTTGTACCAAATTTTTACATTTTGTACCAAACTCAGTTCCTAGGTGTAACTGAAGGTGATGCCTACAGTACTTATTTGCATGTATATTTAATCCTGTAGTAGCTGGTTTCTTTTGAACCAATCCAAAATTAGAAAAATCCATCTCTGATGGCTTGGATAATCCCCATAGCCTTCAGCTGACCTCAGAAGTGAATGCCTTGTGGTTCTACTTTGTGAAACATTTTAAATCAAAATAGAAGTGGCTGTTGCCGCACGGCTTAATATTTTAGAATAGCTGGCTATGGTTTTTCATCTTGTGATGAAAAAATGTTAAAAGGGTACAATCCTGTCTTTATTCACTTGGGAAATCAAAAGACAATGAGTGCTAGTCCCACCTCAGGCATGAAAATTGTCTGGGTAACCTTGAACCAGTCAATCTCTCTGCCCAACTCACTTCACAGGTTTGTTGTTGCAGTGAAAATAGGTTGAGGAAGGAAGGAAGGAAGATTGGGTATGTTCACTGCCGTGAGTTATTTATAAGAATAATAGAGATGAGATATAAATACATGAATAAATGTCTGATTGAACTCACTGGACCTTACTTCCCAATAGATATAACAGAATAACAGAATACAGAGTTGGAAAGCACCTTGGAGGTCTTCTAGTACATGGAGTGACATTGTAGGCAATTCTTAGTGCATGTCTATGTGGAAATAAGTCTGCTGAGAATGCAGATTTATACTGTCTTTGAATGAGAAGATAGTGGATTAAACATGTGCACCAAGAGCAGCAGTGACTTTCTTATATTTAACATTTGTAACAAAAAAAAATATTGCTTGCCCTTGCCCCACATTTCAGTTATGTTGATAACTGCAGTGTGTTCTCTGTGTCACCAAAACAATATTTTCTCTCCTTCTGGGAAAATATAGATTTGTAAATACAGTGGCAATCCCTTTTAATATAATACAGTGCAGGATATTGGGCTGAAGGTGAAAAGAAGAATATGATTGCTGTTAAAGCTGTAAGGCTACATGAAATCCCATTCATATATCAGGACTCTCCCTTGCCCCCACGAATACACCAACCAATAAAGAGTGCTGCTACAAGTCCTTTGCAGCAGATTTAGGTGATGTATAGAAGTACAGAAGAGAAGAATTCATTTGATCAATGGGTAGATAAAATGCTGGTTCCAACCTACTGTATAAAGTCTGTATTGAAAACTGTATTAAGGAATGTAGGAACTGATTAGGGACTTCACTAGGTTAAATGTTTATATATATAGAGAGAGATAGAGATAGATATATAGATATATACAGTGGTGGGATTCAGCCGGTTTGCACCACTTCGGCAGAACTGGTAGCTAATTTTTTGTTGCCCAGGCCCAGAATGGACTTCCGGAAGCGGCATCCACACAGAGAACCAGTTGTTCACATATTTGAATCGCACCACTGGATGGATGGATGGATGGATGGGTGGGGTGGGTGGGTGGGTGGGTGGGTGGGTGGGTGGTGGGTGGGTGGGTAGGTAGGTAGGTAGGTAGATAGATAGATAGATAGATAGATAGATAGATAGATAGATAGATAGATAGATAGATAGATAGATAGATAGATAGATAGATAGATAGATAGATAGATAGATAGATATGCATCTTATTTTCAGCTGGGAAATCTGAAAGACCCTTGTGTTAAGCTGAACATGAGTACAATTCTCTGTATCATTCAGGACCCAAACAAAAAATGATTTTGGCATTCCAGTCAATGAAAATAAAGTTGTTTTTTAGGCTCCCAAATGTAAGCCTGGTGGTCATAGAAAGGTCTCTTTGTGCAAGATTTTCTTTGCCAGAAAGAGAAAACAAAATGGAAACATAGCACTTTTTACACAGGCAAAGAGATAGAATAATTTAGATATTTAAAGAGAGTCTGAAATAGCCAAACTGGGTAACCTTACCTCGGGATTGCATAACTTCTCTTGGCCGGCAGGTTGCACCAGAATGACAAGGCCTGCCGAGCTCTAGACTCTAAAACGTGAGTGTGAGAAGGCCAGAAAATTTTTGTATTTACTGAAGCTTTGAGTAAATGAAAGACATGTGTCTCTTAATAGAAAGTCATCTTGAACATGGTAGCATTTCTCGTACTATGACTCACTATGTCTACTCCTCTCCCCTAAGACTACCAAGAAATAAGAACCAAATATGTATTTTTGCCAACTTTCATATGATTATAAATTGCCATTTGTTTGGATTTGTATCAGAAGGTAGCAGTCAATACAAAAGTCCCATGACTAGTACAGAAAGGCAACATTGGAAAGCACTTTTACAGGGACCAAAAGAAACAGAAGAGTCAATGGAAGCAGGGAAGATTATAGAGTTGATCTTTCCCAGGAATTACTAGGAAAATAGTGGAGAAAAACAGGTGGGGTTAGAAAAGTCAGCAGTAGGGAAGAAGAAATAATAACAGCTCAGCTGAAGAACATGGATATAAAACCAAGATGCAGCAGAGGGAAGAAAGAATAGATAGATAAGGTGAGAGGAGGCAGGGGAGCAAGAAAAATGACAGCTTTCCTCTAATAGAAGGTTGATCAAGAAGTTGGAAAGAAAGGATAATAAAACAGGGTAGGAATGACAGTGGGTGCGGGAGGACTGTGGGTGAGGACAAGGGATCTTGTGAACTACTCCCACCCATTGATGGGCTATCTGCATGTGGTATAGAGAGCATGTTTTGCAATCCCACTTTACTCAGTGTCTGGAGAGTAACAGTATGCCAACTCTATGGAAACTATCTTTCTCCAATTTTAAGCTACTACACTTGTGTACGTAAGCTCAATCAAGTTAAATGACAAGCAGATAAAGCAGATTAGGCATTCATGTTGCCTATAAGAACATTCTGAAATTGTTTTAATGAGGATAGTTGTTTGGTTTGGTTCTGCCTTTTGGTTTCTTACAAGTTTTTCTTTGATGACCAACTTCATATGAAACCCTTGTTTGAATCGGTTGCTATTTGTGTGAAAACAACTTGAAATTTACAACTTTTAACCATGGCTGGTGCTAGGGAAGAATTGCTATAGTTCTTTAAGAGCAGCAGAATAACAAACATGCTTTAAGTATGTGAGCTTGCGTTCACTAATAATTAAGGAAAAACAAGTATATTTGATTTTGTATCAAAGCTTTTCTAGGCCTATCACTAACTTCAGTCACATGGAGCTGTGAGATCTGGGATAATACTTGCAGTCATTCTCAAAACCATTTGTTCATTCTTATCTATGAAAGCAGAAGCTCGTTAAAAATCAGATTGTTTGCTTTTTTATCTTTCTAATATGCACTGAGTTGCTGATTATATCACCATATATATATATATACCCTGTTAGTGCTTTTAATTAGGGTCACACTTCTTTTAATATAATGGAAACTTAGTTGCTAATTGACTCTTTGATGAATACAGACTTAATTTGGAGAAAGTGCCTACTGTATCTTAGATACTTTCATATATTTTTCTATATAATGATTTTTTTAAAGCAATGACCTTGAAACACAATTGTGTGTCTGAAATCAAATAGCTGAAAGAAGTGTGCAAAGGGAGCATGCAAAGTTTTAAATTTGGAACAGTTGTTTTGAGTTAAAACAGGTTATTCTGACCTTAACAGAAGTATTTCAATCAATCCAGAAGTGTTTTGAAGTTGGAACAGCTGTTTAAAATGTCAAATGGGGCCACTTTAAAGCTGGAACACTTCTGGGAGGGTCAGAACACCATCAGATTCCCTAAAGTTGTTTCAGGCTTAACATCAGATTTTAGAGCTCAAATATTTTAGAATCTAAAACATTTAGTACACTCTTGGGAAGGATAAATATACAAAATAAAGATAAATTAGATTTCTTTTTTTTTTAAAGGTAAAAGTAACTTGAAGTTCTCCTTAGAGATTTTGTGAACCTTGACTTTTGAGAATCAAAGTCCTGCAGAGATTTACACTTTGGATAAATACATTCTTTACACCAAGGAGACAGTTGAGGTTTCTACCATTATGATTTTAGCTGAATTTTTTATCCTTATAATACAGAAACTACTTAAACAGACACACTTCCTTATAAAAGGAAGTAAAGAAAATTCATGGATTATATGCCCACTTTCTGAAAATTTTGATGGGCTTTTAGCACCAAGAATATACATGTGCTTATTTCTTTCCTAAAAGTAGCAGAAATGGACTTGGAAGCAGAATTGCTCCCAGATCTTTCTATTCACAATTCTACAGGCCCATTAACGCTATCCCAGGACAGACAATATATATGACATGTGTGGAGAGTCTGGTCATGCTGCTGTCCAAGTAGAATCCTTCTAAATCTATTTTATTCCAGTGACAGTTACCTTGTCGATGCAAAGGTGAGATGATTGAAAATGGCCAATTTTGTAAGCTAGTAATGAACTAAGACCACTTAAATTTGCAGCTTGATTTGATGACCATGAATTTACTCTTTTGTTCCAGGTCAGCTTTGGGGAGAAGCAGAATTTTTATATTTATATTGCATGAACTTTCACTTTCCCTTGAGATTCATTGCTTTTGTAGCTGTATTTACAGCTATGCTAACCAAGCCTTACATATTACTTATGATTTCAGAAGACAGTTACTTATTCTGTGATTTACACAGAATAAAATCACGTTTTTTTCCCCATGCAGTACTACACATAAGATCTTTTTAAAAAAGCCTTTAAATGGTGGTACCTCATGTATTATTTCCTCAATCAACAAGTGAGAGTGGGAACATGCTAGCTCAATCTCTGTGGTTCACCACTGATGTAAAAGAACATCCTTAAAAGCAAATCACTGTTTCCTCTTGTAAGCGTTTCCCCATTATGTACACAATATTGAATTGTAACCCATATGCTGAAATCTTCTCATGAAAATCATTCCAGATCATCAATAAGTCATGGCTACGGTAGATTGGAAAGGATTATATAATTGTCTTAATATTTTGCAGCAGAAAGATTACATGTATTAGTGTTTGTTAACGCCACATAGTTGATAGGAGGGTTATGTATGTGATCTTAATGAGAGATTTCTTCATATTCCGAATGCTGATATAAATGAAATACTGGCAGAAAACAATTTTAAAATAATTTTTAAACAATTTTATAGTTTCTGTAATGTGCATAAACAAATGTTTAATTGTTAGAATTTTTCATGACTTGGATCATGTTATGCAATAATTACATTGTTAGAGTAATAACATTACCATCAGTTAAATAAATATTTCTTTATCCTCTCCTAATCACAATATTTTTAAACTAGTTAATAGAACAATGTTTCAGCTAATGAAATAAGTTGGGCAATTCTTATTCTTTATCATTCTACTGATACTGCCATGTGTGGAAATTAGCTTGTCAGTTGTCAAAAGTATTGTCTGTCTGTCTCTTCTCCAGCCATTCAGCAGAACATGCTTTTGAAACAAAGATTTTGTTAATATTCTGAATATGTTTTTTAAAAAATGTGAAAATTTAAATACTTTCTGATGGAAAGGAGCTCAAGGCAGTGTACATCATGTTTCTTCCTCTCATATTTCTCCAGAACAGCTCTGAGAGGTAAGTTGAACCCTAACCCTTTGAGTTTCCATGGCTGAACTAATCTCTGTTTCTCCTCACTCCTAGTCCAACACCTTGCACTACCATCCCAGCTAGTCACCTTCCCCTACATTGCGCCCTTCAATTGGACTTGCTGGTTAGGAATTATGGCGTTGACATTCAACATAACTGAAGGACATCAGTCTAGGAAATCTGCTGAATTTAATACCACTAGAATAATATATGATGAGAATAAATTTTCAATATTTCTGCGCAAACAGATGCCTTGTGTACTAGTGTATACTTCCAAATGTTTTACTAATCACATCTCTGTATTCTCCTTTGCATGTCTCTGGGACATGCAAGGAACAATAACTGATGCACAACAGAGGGAAGGAAAGAAGACAATACTGTGTTGGTAGCAGATACAGTAATGTGCAAAAGATCATGTCTCCTATGTTGCATTCCATTTTTGTGCTATTTGTTGTTTTTGTTCTTTGCTCCTTTTCCTTTCCCACATTGGAAAGTATTTAATGAAAAGGGGCCCATGACTTCAATTTTCTGCCCATCTATCTGCCTGCCTGTCAGCAAGATAACTCTATGAAAATGTCAGAACGTTGCTCTAGTGGGAAACATCATCAAAAGTCTGATTGAGTTTGAAAAAAGATCCGATCTGACTTGGGGTTGCAGAGAAAAAGACTTCAGAAGACATCCTGGTCCAACCCATTGCTGCTTACATCTTCATTCTCACCCTTCTTCCTTCAGATCATGTGACCCAGAGAGGAGCAGAAGCGGTCTCTCTTCCCAGTTCACACACACATTCCCAAATATATCAGGAGGAGAGAGCAGAAATACACATACACATTCACACAGAAAACAAGTTACTTTGTTAGGCAGAAGAAACCAGAGATGCCTCCTAGGGCCACTGCTGATAAAGAATTCCAGAAACCATGTTCTACATGCTCCCCTTGCCTTGTTTATTTACAAGTTACCAACACACTTGAGCATAAGTGTGTGTGATTAAAATCCCATGCAAAAAAGCTTTGCCAAGGCTGCATGATTAAGGGTAAGGTTTCCCAGCTATGGGGAAAGTGCTTCATTTGTATCTAAGTGTGTGATTGATTGTGTTTGTGTTATCTAGGTGTTATTCTTAAATGCACCCATTAGATGTCTGCCCCAATGTTGATATCATTTTCTGAGAGGTGGTTTCACAACTGGTATAAAATAAGTTTGGTACTGAACTCAGTTCCTAGAGGACCAGTATTTTTTTTCAATTCCAGCAAGCTGGTGAAAGTTTGAAAAAGAATTTATGAGCTTATGTGGAGAAAACTGAACAACCATCCATCTAGTACTTTTCCTGGGCATTGTGCTTTTAAAAGGCTATGGAGGGGGGGAGAAAGAGATGGATGGCAAAGAGAATGAGTTTTTCTACTTGGCTCAGAGAACAAGCCTAGACAAATGCAACTTAGTCACATCACACCATGCTTGAATTTAATAGGACCTGTCTGAAGAAAAAAAATGTGGGGAACTATATCTCTACCAAGTCTTTCTGCTGTAGTTTTTACTTAACCTTTCAAATAACACTCTTGGGATATTTTTTTTTTTTGGGGGGGGGTATTCTTTCCTTCTTTTAGGAGCCTGAGATTAATTCTCAAATCAAATTGTCTATTTGTGGAGCCCACTTGAGAGGACTAAAATATCACAAAAGCCACCTTTTCACAAAATGGTAGGTGATACAGCTGGAGCCAGAGCAGAAAGCCATGGTAACTAACAATATTTGATTTTATAGTTGAATACTTATTTTAACAAGAAACAAGTACATTTTAATTTCCGTCTCCTTCAGCACACTTTCAAGCCATTGCCTTTGTCATTTGACTGAAATAAATAGTCAGAGCGTGATGAAATTGGAGGCCCATCTGGAGCCCTCAGGTACCTGAGAAATATTCTCTTAAAATTGCATTTCTTTTTTCCATTTAACTAACATGTTGATCATGTTCTCCTTCAGTCACCTTCACAAAATACAACACCTATTAATCAAACTTCTTTTGCACTGCTATTAATGGAAATAAGTCTGATTTTCCTTTCTCTTTTGTTGAAGACTAAGAGGCATTTTCTTAGCAGTTTTAAACTTTTAAATTTTATTAAACAGTATTGTAACAAAATTGCTAAAGTACACTCAACTGTTAAATTCTTGTAAGCATAGACAAGGTTATCTCATCTGATTTGTGGTAAACTCTCATTATGCTATTTATCTTAGGGTTTTTTTATTAGTAGTAGTGAACTTTAGGTTATTGCATTAATCTGAATATATTCTTGATTGCTTCCAAATAATGTCCTAATGCAGGCTGTACTTTGGGATGGCACATGATAAGGCAAGATAAATAAAAGTTTATGCATAGAAAGCATGGTTTGAACAAAGTATATTTAGACAATGTATATTTGAATTGGCTCCTTCCACAGTAATCATACAGGTTCTGTCAGAAATCAAGGTACTTATCAAAACCAGCAACAACAAAATCCCCAAAAACCAAAACCAAAAACCCTCTTCAAAAATACCACCCTCTCCTCCTGACTAGGCCCTGATCAAACTCACTCCATCAATATTACCTTAAGAATAATATTCCTGATGACACCACCACTTTATCACAGCAGGTTAATATTACTTCTTGACATTTTGGGACTGATGTAAATGGGGAGAGATTTTATTCCCAAAGATCAGACACTGCAATACTTTTTTGAAGTCCTTCTCAATTAAGCCTGCCTTGGCCTGCCAATCCAGGGAAAGAGCAGGCAAATCAAAGTCTAGGAAACTTATCTCTGAGCAATATATCAGGCATAGGGAAGTTTTCCCTCTCAGGACAGCATTTAAAAAGGGGAGGGAGCCAGCTCCATTTTGGGTCGTGTCCTTTGTTCAGGTGTGGAGTTCTTACTAAATCATTGACTCATTCTGAAAATGAATCTAGCTTTAGACAGGCTATGGAAGACATGCAAGGAAGGAGGATGTCCTCTTAGCTCTTCCTGAGGAATTCAGCCACACATAGTATTTTTTCTTTTTCTTTATTTATATTTATATAAATATTTATATTTATATATTTATTATTTTTTACAAATAACCCAAAGTGGCAAACACACACAATACTTCCTCTTCCTCCTATTTTCCCCACAACAACAACACTGTGAAGTGAGTTGGACTGAGAGTGAGTGACTGGCCCAAGATCATCCAGCCAGTTTTCCTGGGTAAGGTAGAACTTGAACTCATTGTTTCCCACTTTCTAGTCCGGTGCCTTAACCGCTAGACCAAAGTGGCTTCTGGAAGAAATGAGCTTGTGGTAGCACTAGTAAATAGGCTTTTCCCTGGAATTGTGGAAGGGAGTAATAGAGGTTGTGGAATGAATGTTTTAAAGCAGGCATGTCAAACAAGCGACGTCACATGACATTGCGCGATGTATCACGACTTTTTCCCCATTGCCAGCAATGGGGTGGGCGTGGTTTCGGCATGACGCATCTGGCCCACGGGCCGGTAGTTTGACATGCCTGTATTAGAGATTCCGTCATGGTAGCTGGAAAGCCTTCCTGGTTATATGCCCATGTATCGTGTAATATGGGCTATATAGATTTGTATGGCTCAAAAGGATTTTGCAAAAAAGAAAATCTTACAAAACTTTAATCTTTCTCTTTCTTTCTCTCTCTCTCTCTCTCTCTCTCTCTCTTTCTTTCTTTCTTTCTTTCTTTCTTTCTTTCTTTCTTTCTTTCTTTCTTTCTTTCTTTCTTTCTTTCTTTCTTTCTTTCTTTCTTTCTTTCTTTCTCTTTCCAGATTGTTAGAGAAAGACTGGCCAAGCCAGTGGAAGGAGTCAAATGAGGAATTAGTCTGGAATTGCTGTATGGGCATAAGAGGGCGAAGTCTGATCTCCTCCTCCTTTAAATACTGTTCAACCTTATCCAGTCTGACCCATATGCAACCTGCCAGTTTGAATATTCCTGTGTTTCGTCTTGAGCAATAAAATTGCTAAATGAATTCTTCCTGTGTGGATCTAATTGTTCACAGCTGACAAGATTGAAGAGAAACCTACCCAGCAAATAGCAGTTCTGAAGGTTTCTCAATCTTTAACAAACAGTAAGAAAAAACAAATAAACTCATAAGTGATTAAAAACATGACATTTGGTCAAGCTTTGAGTCCACAAAAGGCTACATTAGCAACTCCCACAATCCCCAGCTAATCGCAAGAGACCACAAAAATATCAATTTCTGCCATCTGCTCACAGAAAAGCCAGCTGTCCTGAGTAATCTCAAGATCTCTCCTTATTCAACAGGGGAAGGTGTTTATTGATTCATATATTTTTTCCAGATATTGGGGTGGGGCCCCCCCGAGAATTACAAAAATATAACATTACCATGCAAGCATCATCCCTTATATACTGGTATGTAATACAAGTAGGAAAGAGATAGAGCTTTCTCAATGAGTTCACAATGTATATTTCATCCTGTTTGTACCATTGTGGTGATGAATAGGTACATATAAGAAATTCTTTCAATATCACTAGAGGCTCAAGAGGTGATTAAGCTTTTAGGTACCTTTAACAGATAAACTAGTTATCTTTGCATGGAGTGGAAATTAATATGTTACTTACTGGATTTCATTAAAGTAGATATAAAACTTTTCTCTCTCTCCAAGGCCCTCCAAATAATATATATATTATTTTTTTAAATACAATAAAATAATTGCCAAGAAAAAAAACCATATGAAATCAAGAGAACAATATTAGAACAAAAGCCTGTAGTATAATAAATTATATATTGTTTTAATCACCTACCAAAAATACAGAACAAGATTTTTCCAGAATTATGTGTGCCAGCAATCACATTTCAAATATTGCAATATATTACAAATTTGCCTTTGTTTGAAAGCCTCTTAAGTGAGAATGAGGGATTCAGTCATATTCTGAGACTGTCAAGGTTTGTGTCACTCTTAAATCAGTTTTTGGAAACAGAAGCAGATGTGGCAAGATCATTCATTTCTTTTACCATACTCCCCTTCAAAAATGCAGCATAAAATGCTTGAGGCACCCTTAGTTCTAATTATATGACTTGAAAATAAATAATGCATCCCCTAAAGCTAATAATATGGTCCAGATCAGTACCAATAGGAGTTCTGCAGTGAAAGAAAGACAAGATATACAGAATGCTATTTTTTAAAAAAATGAAAATCACTAGTCAGGTTACTGGTTATTTAAAACAAGGATATGCATAAAGAAAGAAAATGGTTTGGTCAGGTTATCATTTTCCTGATGATAAGTTTTTAAGTAGTCTGCAAAATAGCTTTGGTTTTGAAATAAAAACTGGCTGGGAGAAGGGAAAATAGTGCAAATAACGAACAGCATAAATATCTTAATACATATTATTTTTAATCTGTATATTTTTTAAAAAGACTCTCACAGCTAATGTGGCAATACACTCTTTCCATTGTAACCTGTATGTTTGATCACAGAAGCCCATAGCATTGACTAGCAAATTAATTAACAACATCCCTTAGGGACTGGTCCCTTGTGTCTGTTAACCTACCGGTTGACAGAACAAATCTGCTTACAGAGATGCAAAATGAATTGATATTCCTATATAGGCCTGCAGTTTCATTCCATCCAGACATTAATAACCTCCAACTATCATTCCCATTGAATTTTGTGATTGAAATAACATGTTCTGACTTTTCCATGAGAAACATGAATTTTAACACATATATTAGTAGAAAGCTATAAAAGCTGTATCACAAAAAAAATTCTGTTTAGAAGTAGTTTATATTTTCTGCCTATTAAAAACTGCATTTTTATAAACCATGGTGTTAGTGACAAGACATAATGTCCAAAATATTTTTACCCAGCAAAGAGAAACTGCAAAAATAACTGGACATAATCAATCGGTGCACTATTCTTGTGTGGTTATGATGTCAGTACATATACTTACAGAGGAACAGTTCAACATTCGATCGATCACCCTAATACAATTACTGGGGGGGGGGAGTGCAAGACAGTCAAAATAAGTAGATGTAATTGGTGCATGAACTCACTGATAGGCAAAAAAGTTCTGGTAGGTAGAAGTGGAACAAGAGCAATCCATGCTTGCAGGTTTACCATTTCAAGGCAGACTATCTGGATAGACATTTCACAGCAATAAAATGTATCTGATCCATGTTAGCTGCAAGGCAAGTATAAGTTACAGCTGGTGTGCCTAGAGAAAATGTTCTTAAACAAACTCTATAGAGTTTTAATCAAGCCTTGTATCCAGAGCGCTTGCTGTTGACAGTTGACAGATGTGGAGAAACCTCACCTATAGAATTGCGAAGAGTCAGACAGACTGAATGGATATCATCACCCTCATCATCATCATCATCATCATCATCACCACCACCACCACCACCACCACCACCACCACCACAGTTAACTCTAGAAAGACTATCTTCTGTCATCTATCTATCATCTATCTATCTATCTATCTATCTATCTATCTATCTATCTATCTATCTATCTATCTATCTATCTATCTATCTATCTATCTATCTATCTATCTATCTATCTATCTATCTATCTATCTATCTATTATATTAAAGACTTCAGTTCTACTTTTGTTTCTCTTTACTTCAAAAAAGGCTTTCAGTCTTACTGATTTTATTACTGTTTTTTTAACTGTATCTTATTGTTCATTTCCCTTTTTTTCTGAAGTTACACCTTCCTTTTATTTCCCAATTCTTTTTGTACATGGAAGAGTGTCTTAATAGATACTGAATGCTATTTATATTTATTTAGGAGTCTTCTATCCAGTATTGTCATGGAAGATCAGTTGGAGTCCAATTTTAATGTCAACTTTGTTAGGATGCTATTATCTTGTTTTAAGAATAGTATTAATAAAAGAAAAATCAGACAAAGAAACGTTTTAATAAAATACTATTCAATATTTTGGTACAAAATTGTATTGAAATGAACTATCTGCAACATACAAATTATTTTTTCAAACATTCTTTGGGACTTTACTGGCCAACTCTGAAAAATCAGCAACAAGTAATATAAGAACATTTTACTGAATGGATCTATCTATCTATCTATCTATCTATCTATCTATCTATCTATCTATCTATCTATCTATCTATCTATCTATCTATCTATCTATCTATCTATCTATCTATCTATCTATCTATCTACCTACCTACCTACCTACCTACCTACCTACCTACCTACCTACCTACCTACCTACCTACCTACCTACCTACCTACCATTAAGAAAATTTATATGGCTGCTCAACTCACTCATGGTGACTCTAGGTAGCCTACAAAAATGAAACCCCAGTACAAAAACCAAGACACCCCCCACCACATGGTGACAACAATCAGATCAGCTGCTTGATGAGTCCAATATGATTTCATGGAAGAAATTATTTCTCAAAGGTAATTTTTCAAATCCATTCAATAAAATGTTCTTATATTACCTGTTGCTGATTTTGCAGAGCTGGCTAGTAAAATCCCACAGAATATTTGAGAAAATAAGGTGTATGTTGTAGATAGTTCATTTCAACACAATTTTGTACCAAAATACTGAATATTATTTTATTAAAAGGTTTCTTTGTGTAATTTTTCTTTTATTGCATGAAATACTACAGTATTCTTTGCTCTGTCGTTTCTTTCATTAACGTGACTATTTTCTACATTTTCAAGGATTTGCTGGCTTCATATTCAGGAATGAAGACATTCATTCATGTTAAATGCTTACTATAATATAGATTTAACATACATTCTGATGGACAGTTTTATCCCCAAAGTGATGGCTGACTTGTGTCTATTTAGAAAGAAGTGAAAGGGTATTCCTGTTACATTCCTTAAAAGAATGTTTCTGGCTCAGCATAGCACTGATAATTAATTTTTCACTAGTTGCCAAGGAGACACTTGTTACCTCTTTCCTTGTGAAGGCTGAAGTTGGCACAAGCAGAGCCCAGGCCAGAGATGGTAGCTATGTAAACATGCAAAAAACACTAAATTTCAAGGTCTTCAAGTGCCACACCAAGTATTTAATTTAGAGGGGCTGGAAAAATAAGATATCACTTTAAATCCTGAGAGTATAAAAATTGTTTATATTTTCTTACTGGCAATGAGCAACAAGATGGCTTCATTCCTGTCTGTAACAAAAATTCTAAACTATTTCACCATATCTGTAAAGTTGAATCAAAATCTAAAACCTAAGCCATAATGTATCAGGAGATTTGTGTTTCACTTCTAAATCCTAGTCAAGGAGTCTGATATTTCTAACCACAACAAGATGCCCTGGGTTAGACTAAAATGAGAAAACCCAGGATCATCAGACCATTGATAAGCCTGTACGGCCCACTAGCTGTTGAACTGAAACGCCACTCAGCGTGATCAGTGGTAAGGGATGTGAGAGTAGCAGTCTAAGTGCCTCTGAGCAGTTGCAGAGTTCACATCTCCACTTTAGGGGAATTTCTGATTGGCTGAGCAGCAACCCATGGAGCATTTCCTTAGCTTGTGCATCTCTAAGCAAAGAATGAGGCAAGCTGGATTATGCCTCCTAGTAACAACAAAAACAACCTCCAAATCAATTTACCTTTAAGATATTTGTATAAATATGCCTTTGGGACAGAATGAATAGAAAAAAAGGCCCATTCGTTTAAGTTTCATTTCTTTTAAATGAAATGCTCTTATGGAAGATAAAGACAAAGAAATCGCTGCCATCAGACACAATGACAAACACATTTTCCTGATACACTTGCAGGAAGCTAATAGTGCCCTTTTCTTAGCTGATATTGTTGTGCCAAAGAGTGTTTGGAGGAAAAGGCAGTGAAATGGCTTTTCTTGAAGCCAGAAAAAGATACCAAAGATATTATCTAGTACTGTTTCATTTTTACTGCCAGCTTCATTTTTTTCTCTGGAAGGACTGGAAGTCATTTCTGAAGGAGAGCTATAATTGCCAATAATGGGTTGCCATTCTGCAGGCTAAAATATCCAATCTAGTGGACAGAAAGGTTTAAGTGGGTGAAGGTAGGGGAGAAATCTTTCTCTAAGAAAAAAAGAATGTTTAGCTCAAGAGGTTCTGCTGAATTTATTGTCTTGGCCCTATGATGGTTATACTGGTGCTCCCTTCTATAAAGCTGGGAAATGTTCTAACTGTCCATTCAAAGATACAGGTTCAAAATGATGAATCTGTAGCCCTGGATCTACTTATTCTTATTGCATGAAGTAGCAAGACATAGATATTTGTTTGATCAAGAAATTTCAGGCTAATCTGGGAATCTTGTCAAAAAACAACAACAACATCCCAGAAGACAGTGACAAATTGCTGCCATTCATTGCCAAGAAAACTATGTGAATGTGACCACATAATCCCTGGAAATCAAATCTGATGCAAGGGAGTTTTTATTTTTATTGTTTCTAACTGTGCTTTTTGAATTCCTCTTGTGTACTGCAGGAAAAAAGATAAAACCAAAAACTTACTTTTAAATATAGACCATCTATTATGGGGATATTCTTTTTATTAGTCTTTGTGAAGTTGACATATAGTCCACAATTAAGATGGATCAGAACTTAGCTAGACTTTTCTCTTTTGATAAATCCCTTTAAACCAAATAGTTGGCCAAATATGAACTAGAATGTGAGACCATCACTGTAATATTGTGGGCAAAACTGGTCCTTGGGAGTGATTTTTTTTAAATTTCATTTTCATACTTGCTAGAGAAGTTCTCTCAGTTTCACTCAGATGTATTGTAGTTGACAGAGATGGAATACATTCATTTCTTTGAAGAATTGTGGCAAATATTGTCTATGATAGACTGTGTAGAACTAATCAAGTTCATCCAAGAGTGAAGTTTTGTGGAGCGTTCATTTTTAAAAATGGAAGCTGCCTGTTCCAAGACTTATTCTTTAGTTTTCCACCTCAAAATGGCAGGAAACTGCCATTACTTTTCATCAGTTATGGCCAGACGTAGCTCAGAAGTCTGAAGGAAAAAAAACAACGAACCAGGTGCCGCAGATCTTCAAGAAGTCACTTTGGAATCCAAACTCAGAGAGTCAGTGTAGATCACAGCAGCAAGTACACAAATAGACCTTGAGATGTTCATCTTTATACATAATTCCAATATTGGTTTGCAAGAAGACATTTTTTTTCAAATCTCGTGCTTCAAATTATCTTCTTTTTAAAATCTGCTGCTCATTATTTTATAGTTATCTGATAAATTAGGCATAACCATATATCAAACAAATCAGTAGAATCACATTGCAGCTGTTCTTCTTTGTTGATGAAGCAACAATAACCAAAATAACATGGAAACAGAAACGAGACTTTTACTTTGTTCTTGATTTGAAATGTATAAGAGAAGCTGATTGCTGTCCTTCCATGTTGAGAAGGATTTACAGTTTGCATGCCTCATTTGAAAGGTCTCCCTCTTTTCAATTTTGGATAGAATAAACAATTTTTTTCTGTCAGCTAGGACTGAGACAACCTTTATATGGATGAATTTCTAATTGAGTCTTGTTCTTTTGATCTTTTCTCTCAACTGAGGAGGATAGAATTAGTAGACAATTTTTAATTTTTGGTTAATTTTTATCCAAATCTTCCTCTAGAAAACCAAAACATAAAGCATATTTACATTTTTCTTCTTTCATCTTAATCAGGTAACTTACATCAAAGATGGTGGCTGTCCAAGGTTATTTGGTAAATTTCCTATTGGATATGTGATTTGAATTTAATCTGAATTGTTGCTCTCCACATTCTCTCTAATCACGTCCATTTAACTGTCATTAATCTTCCAGGCTGCCAAAGGGTTGCATCTATCCTTCCCCTTTCACAAAGTTATCAGTGCAAACTCAGAGCTTTTTGCAGCAGCATAATTTTAAATTCATGACAGTGAGAACTTATCAAATAAATAGGTAAATAATGATATTAATGGTATACAAGGTTGTGATACATAAGTTTAAAATATTAAAACGAATTAAGTTTTACCCTGTCCCAGACCACCTGTTTTTTTTATCCTCACCCATTTTGTGGAATGTAGCCTCTGCTACATTATTCAAAAACCAGCTTTCCACAGGGGAAAAAAATGGTATGACCCTGGTCTATCACATGCCTTTTCCCATTCTGGATATTTAAAATATGTAATTCCATCTGACAATTGTATATTGACATGCAGCTGAATTAGAATGGATCATTGGCCCAGGTTCTCCATGATTCTCTAACTGTACATATTGCAAAGACTCGTGATTTCAATAAAACTGAATGTGTTAATGATTAAGATATAGTTAGGGATGGATAGACAGCGTATTTCTACTTCTTAGCATTTTCACATGTACTTATTTAGGAAACTGAATTTTGTTTTTGCTTTAATGTACAATTTAAAAAAATGAACATGACTGATTTCAGAAAGTATAGATTTTTGTGCACATTGGGTTCCATAATGTACAGCTTTATTTCAATTAATCCTAAATATTTTAAGAACTGAATTAACTGAAGGCAAAATCTATAAATTAATTTCATCTTAACCTATGCCTTATTTCAGAAAATGAAAATGAAATTGTTTGGTTAAATAATGGAAACTCTCCTGGATTCACTAATCCGTATGGAAAACTATCCAAGCATTTAATCTTTCTTGCCATTCAACAAAAATGACAGTATTTCACCATCTAATCTTTATTATTTGCTGCAAGTTCAAGTAAAACTGTAAAAAATAAGCAATGGCATATGATTACAAAACAGCAGCTATGCTCCATAAAAGAGACCATAACATACTATCTAGGCCCAGGGCTAAAAATTATAACCTCTACACCTCCACAGAGCCTAAACTGCCTAAAGTTATCAAAAGATATGGTACTCTCCTGTGATACCTCCAGATGAGTCAAAATCACAACTGAAGAACTGTTATGTTCTGGGACTGCTGAATGACTCAGCAGGCTCAGGAGGCTGCAGAAGGCCCGGGCAATCCATGTGGTTGCCCGGGACCAGACAGGCTGTCTCCAGTGTTGTGCGCATGCGCAAGGCGGGAGACTAGCCTTGCATTGATTGGCTGACGCTGTCCCTTGCAAGGGAGTATAAAAGGTCTTGGCGCCATTTTGTCTTCTGTTCTGTTCGTGATCTCAATAAAGTAGTTGTGTTGTTACTCCTGCCTCGCCTCGATGTCTTTTCTTTGGAAACAGAACAAGAACTGTGAGTGGCTTCTCTGAATGGAAGATGGAGGCTGGAAGGGCCTCACTTCCCTTCTTTTTTTTCTTTCCCATCAACGCTTTGTAACAGGAAGTGATGAAAGGGGAAATAGGTAAGTATGTAATTATCCCTGGACGCTTCCTTGTGAACATGCTGCACCTATTTTGGCTAGTAAGGGATTGCTAAACTTTACCTATAAGCTAGCTAAAAGCAAAACATGTTACTGTTTTGAAGGCACAGTACCATACAGTTGAATGTAGAACAAGCAGTTACAACAGAAAGAAATTAACCCCTGTCCTGCCAGAAGAGCAAACGCTCTGGGGACAGGACAGAAACAGTACAAAATCTTGTCCAGAGCAACCTTAGCTTCTGTCTTCAGTAGAATATTTTACTTAAATCACAATTTGTTACTAGAAAAATCTCATTGGTTGGGGAGGGAGGAAGCAAAGATTTGATATATGGATCAATTTTAATGCAATTTGTGTCTATACTAGAGGTTTTTATATAAGTTGTTCTGCTAATTCTTTTTTCTAATTTTTGGGGGAAATGGGACATTTGCATTCATTGTTTTTCATAATTTTGTTTATATGTGGAAATTTTAATGCAGTTTTTCCTCATGTAGATTCTTTATAACAATGTACTAAATAAACAATGTTAAAGACACAGCTATTTCAATATACACTTGTTTTGTATGCAGCTTTGCAGAATCTCTGCTGCTTTTTGAGAATTCAGGATTTCTTCTTGAGAATGGATTCAATTTCCTGTTGCCACTTTATGTCACAAAAACCAAACATTTTGGAAACACATTTGCTGCCTTTGAAATCTATGTAAGGTTTGTGATGATTGGCCACTTTGATCTGGAGAGACATGGCATCTTTGGTAAAGGATAATGATGCCAGTGAAGATAAGCAATTTTGTTGCAAGTAATTTAAAATAGGTATTCACAATGCTCAATTTTGGACTTTTAGATAAAACATGAAGTGAACTCAGAATTGAATGAACCAATAGCATTACAGTTATCCTTCCGTGAAGCCCAGAAGCCTGAATAATCAGAGCAATGTTAACTAGTAGCTTGCTTGTTTCTGTCACAGAGCCAGAGAAGGTGTAGATAGATGAAAGGCTAGCTGTTCCAGGATGTTGAATCAAGTGACAATGGTTACCATGTCTTAAATCTACATTGTTTCCTATCAAATTTGCACCTTTTCTCTTAAATTATCTGTCAAGGCATGCAGTAATAAAAGCAGTCAAATGTTAAGTTGGCCACTGAAAGTTCTGTAACTGCAGGAATGTGGTTTGCTCAATTTCACCTGTCTCTTAAAGCATTCAGTAGAGGCTAGTTAAACAGCAGCTCTTTACAACTGAAATGCTTCACAAACTAGAGCAAATTGAAAGTTTGCCTCTGGCAGATCACCTCCTATTGCTCGGTGCTCTGAGATTTTATGTGCAGAGGAAAATGAAGGAGAAAAACAGTCATCTTAAATGTAGCATCAGTATATTTTCTAAATATTAATAGTTGCAGCTATAAGAAGTAATTTTTTTTTTAAAAAAAATCAAATTCCTTTTTGGCCATAACAGGGCAGCAGTTTCCTACTCTTGTGCTCTTAAAATTGTTATCTGCATATTTCTGTACTATTGAACTGGAGTACGAATCTGAATATTTCTCCAATATTTATTATATAGATTTAAAGGAAATGTTTTTGTACAAACATTTTGCTTAGTAGAATGTTATATTTCTTCAATCTTTTGTAATTAAATACACTAATTAAATACTGAGGTATTTTTGAATGGAGTGGGGTGGGGGTAGGAGGCTTGACAAATGTTTATTTGGTTGAAAAGAGCATCCTTTTGTCACCTAGTAATGATACCCATTTAACACCTAGCAATAATCAGCCATGATCTGCCATTAGGAATTCTCTTGTTCACCGTAATTGACTGCTATTGGTGGGCCTGGATATTGTTGAACTGCCAACATCCTTCATCTTTGGCTGTGCTATCCTGTGTTATTGCAAGCTATAGCTAAGTTAGATTTGTAAGAACACAGATTCTCTATACCTATCATATCCACTGTTAGGAAAGAGATGAACATAGGACTATGTTTGGGGACAAGGAACACGAATAGAAAGGATAGGATAGGATAGGATAGGATAGGATAGGATAGGATACTTCATTGGTCAAGTGTGATTGGACATACAAGGAATTTGTCTCTGATGCATAAACTCTCTGTACATACAAACAACAAAGTAATCATAAGATATCAAAAGGAGATGGTAATAGGTAAGATGAGAAGGATAATAGTAATACAGACATACTGTATGGGTAAATATCCTTAGACATAAGACAGTACATGTCTAAGTACATGGAAAATAGCATCCTAGTCCAGCCCAGTGTTAAGCAACCTTCCCCCCTTCCATATTTTGGATGGTCCGCCTCCTTTAATTTTATTCATGTTAAAAGAGCAACTTTGAGGCTTTGAGTGTCCTTTCTTGCTGCCCGGATTTTCCAGCCTTCCTTTGGCATTCCACTTTTAATCGATGCTGTGCTATGCTTAATTAAAGGCTCAGCAACGCTCTGCTCTCCCCCTCCTTGCACAGTGCAGCGCTCGGCTTCCCTGATTCAGATAGCTCCACTGATGCATGTTATTTACTCTCACTGATTATGCAGTCACAGAGTCACAATTGATTAGGAGTCAATCAATATCACAGCAATTGGCAGAGACTGACTGAGTGTTAAGCCATTGATTCACCTGCAGCTGGTGCTCACACAGCTGGCTTCCTTTTAATTTCTGATTTCCAAGAAACAAGAAAAAATGGAAACATTGGTGGTGGTGGGGGTTTGGGTTGAGCTTTTTTTTTTTAAAAAAATTAAAAGACCTAAGGCCCAGCTTTCTTAGAAGATGACCAGTGTAGATTCATTTCATACAATCAGCATAGGTACTAGTGCACTATGTAAGAGCCACAGTGGGGCAGATGTCAGCATACCATGTGCCATGCACTTTTTCATTTTTACAGAAGTTCCAGATGATGGGAAAAATAGTTGCCCTTTTCTAACTTTATGTAATAGGCTATAACTGAACCTGGCTAACTCAGCATCAAGTTACCTGTGTAAAGTGTGTGCTACAAATCTGGTGCAGTGTAAATAAATGAATGCTAGCTTCCTTGGGCTATATTTTGCCACCCAAACAAAAGATTTCATCATTCTAGGCTACAGGAATTGGTACTTTTAGGCCAGGCAAAGTTTCACTGTGCAATTCTATAATAAACAGTTTTTGAGTTAAAAACATATGTGAGTAGCAATTAAACCATTTTTAAAAGATTTTTATTCTGCCTTTTGTCATATACAACTCAAGGCAGCAAACATACATAATACTGTAAAATCCAATCTGGGTTGGTCACTGGACCAGAGGTTTAATCTTCCAAGCTTTCAGACTCTGCTGGAGCCCATCTTCAGGGAACCTCTCTCTACTGGAATGTGTGCTTTGGGCTATCCTATGCATCCTATTTATGTGGTGCCCTCCTACTGGTTGACTGTTGTGTTGATGGCCAGCGATTGGCTGTTGTTTCTGCCAAGTCCTCGGCTCCTAAGTACCTGATATGCTGGGGGTAAATCAGCACTCCTGTTGACTGACAATGGACCCATTTCCCTGGCTATCTTTGTACCTGCTGGGCCAACAATCTTAGTAGCTGTGGAATTGGATGTATGTCCGTGTTCATTGCAGAGTGAGGCTACCAATGAGTTTGGCTTTCCTCATCTGACTGCTCACTTGTCCACTGGCCCAATCTTGCAATTTGGTGGTTAGCTTCCTCCCTGTCTGTCCTACATAGTCGCAGAGGCAATCCATGCAGAGGATCCGATAGATTACATTATAAGTATCTCCCACCTCCAAGCAATCTTTGCAATGCAGGTTTGTTCTCGTATGGTAGCCTCTGGGCAGTGTGCGATGCCCACTTGCAGATGTCGGAAGCTGTGTTCTACTGCTTCCAAATGTTTTTGATGCATGGCAAGGTGTGCCATATAGTTGGTCTTATACTTCTTTTCTTCATTTCTCTCCCTTGCGTGTTGCACAGGTATCTTGTAATAAATGCTTTTGGGTACCCTTTCTGCCTGAAGTATTCATTGTTCATACATAACAAACCTGTGAAGTAAATTGGGCTGAGAGAGAGTGACTGGCCCAAAGTCACCCAGCTGGTTTTCATGCCTAAGGCATGAAATTATAAGAAACTATAACCGTTGCAAGACAGATTTATATTTTAAAATAAATCTAGAGGGGGCTTCTGAGGTCTACAGTAAACATTTGCTAGGAACATGTCCATGTCAGAAATCTTTGAGTATATTAAATATGAAAGATGAGCAAAATGCCACTAAAAAGATAAATCAAAGGTGTAGAAATCATTGATCTGCCAAGATTAGGTTCCAAATGAAGAAAGACTACATATCATTAAAATATATAAACAAAAAAGAATCACATATGTGGAATTTTTTATAATGTATTAAAATTGATTTTCTGTGACTAGTGACACTAAGATTTGACAGTTATATTTCTTAATGTGTTTGTGTATATGTATATAAATAATACGAAGGTGTATGCATAGTGGTAACTGAATGTGCTGGTTTATGTTTTTAAAGTTACCTGTGCCCTCCTGAGGCTATAAAGTTGCAATAATCATCCTTAGTTTGGCAGATTCAGACACTTAGACACTTATGTGACTGAGAAGTCAAGCGGGCAAAGTTATAACCTTCAGGTTTATGCCTGAAAATAATATGGATTAATAATATATATTAATGGATTATTGCAGGGGTATCAAACTGCCAGCCATGGGCCGGATGCTTCATGCCGAAACCACGCCCACCCCAGCTCCGGCAATGGGGAAAAAGTCGTGACACATCTTGACACGTCATGTGACATTGCAAGTTTGACATTCCTGGACTATTGAATGAACTCTAAGATTATATATCAATATGTCTGACATTAACACTAAAGTCATTTTAATAATTATACCTACAAACTATTTGTCATACCCTGATCACCAAATGGACTACTCTAATTGAATCTACATGGAGGTGACCTTGAAGAGTATTTAGAAACTTCAAGTGGTACAAATTATAGCAGTGCAGGCAGTTATGTATAATGTGTGCCTAAAATGACACTCTTTAAGCCTCTGCTGCCCAATCTGCACTGGATATCAGTCTGCTCCACGTCTAATTCATAGTACTGGGTTTGGTTTTTAAAGCCTTCATGGTGTGTGGCTGGGGTATTTGTGGGATTGACTCTTCCCAGTTACAAGAACCCATTCCATCAGATCAGACAGGATGGGCATGTTATGGGATTCAGGAGATGAGCCTTTTCTATTGTGACACACACTTTATGGAACAGGGAGAAAGACTAGCCCCAAGCCATGGCTTTTCCATCTGGCCTGGGGATGTCTTGGAAACTGCAAGGTGGCTTTATTGAGTACGAGTTTTTAAACACTCTCCCATATTGCATTACATATATGTTTTATGGTTTTCAAAGTCTAGGTTTTATTGTTCTTTTTACTGTATGTTCCCCAAAGTCACATAAAAATATACATAGTTATTCATATAGTAGTACTTATGTTTGCAAACAATATGCAAAATATGGTGCCTAGATAGCAGAAGACTGTTGTCTTTTAACCATGCCTTAGGCATGAAAGCCTAACTGACTTTGGACCAGTTACTCACAGCCCACCGAACTCACAAGGTTATTGTTGGGGTGGGAGAAGAGACGGCAGGAATATTAAGTATGTTTGCTGCTTTGATTTATATATACACAATTATAACAACTATAACTAATTATATTTGTTGTTGTTAGTTGCGAAGTCGTGTCTGACCCATCGCGACCCCATGGACAATGTTCCTCTAGGTCTTCCTGTCCTCTACCATCTTCTGGAGTCCATTTAAGTTCACTCCTACTGCTTCAGCCATCTACTGCTCCATCCAGCCACCTCATTCTCCGTCGTCCCCTTTTTCTATTGCCCTCAATCCTTCCCAGCATTAGGCTCTTCTCCAGTGAGTCCTTCCTTCTCATTAGGTGGCCAAAGTATTTGAGTTTCAACTTCAGGATCTGGCCTTCTAAAGAGCAGTCGGGGTTGATCTCTTCTAAGACTGACCGGTTTGAATGCCTTGCAGTCCAAGGGACTCGCAGGAGTCTTCTCCAGCACCATAGATCAAAGGCCTCAATTCTTTGGCGCTCAGCCTTTCTTATGGTCCAACTTTCACAGCCATACATTGCAACTGGGAAAACCATGGCCTTGACTATACGCACTTTTGTTGGCAGGGTGATGTCTCTGCTTTTTAGTATGCTGTCTAGATTTGCCATAGCTTTCTCCCCAGGAGCAAGTGTCTTTTAATTTCTTGGCTGCAGTCCCCATCTGCGGTGATCTTGGAGCCCAGGAAAATAAAATCTGTCACTACCTCCATTTCTTACTCATCTATTTGCCAGGAATTGAGAGGGCCAGATGCCATCATCTTGGTTTTCTTAATGTTGAGTTTCAAGCCAACTTTTGCAGTCTCCTTCTTCACCCTCATCAAGAGCTCTTTAGTTCCTCTTCACTTTTTGCCATTAGAGTGGTATCATCTGCATATCTTAGGTTGTTGATATTTCTCCCGGCAATCTTAATTCCAACTTTTGATTCATCTAGCCCTGCCTTTCTCATGATGTGCTCTGCATATAAGTTAAATAGGCAGGGCGACAGAATACAGCCTTGCCGGACTCCTTTCCCAATTTTGAACCAATCAGTGGTTCCGTGTCCAGTTCTCACATGATATTATTTATTTTTATTTTATTTGTATCCCTCTTCACTATGTATTTTGAGGGCGCCCTTTTGGTCTTTGGCATTGGGGGGTGGAGGGGTCCAATCTTGGGGATTTTTTTCCATAAGGAGAATGTGACCTACAAATTGGAGTCTTCTGTGTTCATGGAAGACTTAAAGACTCTAAACG
Organism: Azemiops feae; assembly: GCA_023970755.1. Lineage (NCBI taxonomy): Eukaryota > Metazoa > Chordata > Lepidosauria > Squamata > Viperidae > Azemiops > Azemiops feae. The sequence goes on along the minus strand of JALGBA010000123.1, from coordinate 294,219 downwards.
TCATATGGGAAGATGCTGAAATACTCGCCCAAAACCAAAAATGCTGGAAATCCCTTGCTACATAGCATGGGAGGATCTAATGCTAATACTAATGTATCCCATCTTTATTATTTTTAGAAATAACTCAAAGCAGCAAACATATCCAACATAGATTCCTCCTCCTAGTTTCTTCACAATAACAATCCTGTGAGATGAGTTGGGTTGAGAGAGAGTGACTGGCTCAAAGTCATCTATCTGGCTTTCATGGCTAAGGCTGGACTAGAACTCACCGACTCCCGCTTTCTAATCTGGTGCTTTAACGATTAGACCAAGCTGGCTTTATGGCTGGATATCTATGTATAGATCCTCCCGTGTGTGTGTGTGTGTGTGTGTGTGTGTGTTTGTGTGTTGTGTATGGGCAGAATAATAATAAGCCTGGACAAAAGACCAAAAAAATAATTGACAATAAATCATGTCCTTTATCCATGCTGGTGATGTTGACTGACTCTACTTACCAAGATAAACAGGTCGCTGTTGGAAGGTGGGAAGTGCATGTTTGAAGAAGAGAAAAGGGCATTGGAAGAATATCTGAAGGATGGTAAAGAAAAATGCACTGAAGCTAGCAGGCCATGAAGGCTACTGAATACTAAGAGACCAAACTGACCCACAACAAAGACTAATTGAAGAACAGAAAAGAGACATGAGAAGATAAAGTATCTGTTATGGTTCCGAAGAAAGAGGCTTTTCAAAGAAACATGAGGCATTGTTTTCCTTTAAGAATCTTTTTATGGCAACATAGCTCTGGCACATACATAAGCAAAGCCAAAATCTGACCCTCCTACTTCATCCAACAGTATCTGAGCACATTCCCCTCCCTCATTTTACAGTCATTAATCACATTCTCCAATTAATTTAAAGTGTGAACTTTCCCTCCCGTTCCATAACGCGCTATATTTTATCTCCTCGTATTTCATCCAGCTTTGAAGATGCTCTGCTGAAATATTGTTATGGCTAACTAGTTCCCAAGCACATTCTTTCACTCCCCCCCTTCCATACTATCTAATAGTGGCTCTAAGTAATACACAGGTTAAATAGTAAATGTCTGCATCCACATATAATGTCAGGCAAAAACATTCGATGTTAGCAGCATTGACATCCGGCCCCCCTTACAAAAACGACAGATCCTGTAATGTAAACAAAAGCATATGTTAATGATTAGGTTTCGGTTTGTTGGGGTGTTTCGCATGAAATCTCTTGACGAGTCTGTCAGCTTTCACCTCACTTGATTTCACCCAGGTAGCTTCAGATAACGGGTACCCCTTCCATTGTACTAAGTATTGCAATTTGCCTTTAAAAATTCTAGAATCAAGAATAAGTTTCACTTCATAATGGGTCTGCCCTGCAACTACGAGGGGCCCAGGTGCTTTCTTCGGGGGAGGTCTTAAAGTGGAGCCCCGATAAGGTTTTAACAAGCTACTATGGAAGACAGGGTGAATTTTACCCAAAAGTCTAGGGAGTTTCAGTTTTACGGTGACCGGATTGATGACCTTTACGATAGGAAAAGGCCCTAAGAATTTCGGTCCTAACTTCTTGCTGGGTAATTTGAGGCGTAAATATTTGGTCGACAGATAAACCTTTTCCCCAACTTGGAACGTTCTTGGGGAGCCCTCTTTTTGTCAGCTTGCTTTTTATAGGTTTCAAAAGTCTTTTTTAAAGCAGATTTTGTGTTTCTCCAAACTTCCTCCCATCCCCTCACCCATTGGTCCAGTGTCTGGGAAGCGGTTGGCACTTGGGGATATTCAGGTATTGGACCGAACTCTTTGCCTGTGGCTACTCTGAAAGGTGTGTAGCCGGTGCTGCTGTGCACAGAATTGTTGTACGCCACCACTGCAAAAGGGAGGTCAGTCCAGTTCGTCTGTTGATAGGACACGTAGCATCTGAGATATTGCCCCACCATTTTGTTCGCTGGCGTCGGCTTGTATTACAAAGGGTTCCCCTGGGCAGGGGTGCTTTAGGACCGGTTCAGCAGCAAATAGTCTCTTTAAATTCTCAAAAGCTGTTTGATAGTTCATAGTCCATGCTAGTGGTTGGCCCGGTCGCGGCTTCCCTCCTTTTTTGCCTGTTTTGAGTAAATCTCTAATGGGTAGAGCAATTTTGGCAAAAGAGGGGATGAATTGATGGTAGAAGTTGGCAAAACCTAGAAAGCTCTGGAGCTGTTTGCGGGTTTTGGGGGGCTGCCATTCAATTACAGTTTTCATCTTGGCTGGATCCATCTCAATGCCCTCGTTGGAAATTCTGTAGCCGAGGTAATCTAATCGGGTCTGGTGAAATTCACATTTTGACAATTTGGCATAAAGCTTGGTATTCAGTAGTTTCTTTAACACTTCTCTCACCAGCTTTATGTGATCCGTCATATTTGTGCTGTATATAAGGATATCGTCAAGGTACACCAGAACCCCTTTGTACAAGTGATCATGTAGGACCTCATTAATCAACTGCATGAATACGGCTGGGGCCCCCTGTAGTCCAAATGGCATGACCTTGAATTGATAGCTCCCCATGGGGCAGTTGAAGGCAGTCTTCCACTCGTCTCCCTCCTTTATTCTTACTCGGTAATATGCCTCTCTCAGGTCTAACTTAGTGAAGACACTCCCCTTAGCCAGATGAGTTAATAAGTCCTGTAGGAGGGGGAGAGGGTATTTGTTTTGCACACTTAAAGCGTTGAGACCCTTACAGTCTACGCAGAGACGAAGAGACCCATCTTTTTTTTCTTTAAATAACACGGGGGCTCCCACGGTAGATTTGGCCCGTTCAATGAACCCCCTGTTTAGCTTTTTATTCACGTATTGCTGCATCTCTTCCATTTCGAGGGGGGACATAGCGTACATTCTCGGGCGTGGGAGTTTGGCTCCTGGCACCAGTTCGATAGAACAGTCATTGGGCCTGTGAGGGGGTAGGACATTGCATTCATTTTCACTAAATGCCTCCGCTAAGTCCCAGTATTCATTGGGGATGAGTGATTCGTCTGGTGACAGTGAGGCAGCTATATGTGCTCGGCCTAAAGTGTTCCGCAACGTCTGTTGAATCGGGAGGGGGTTGGCCCTATTGGTAGCCTCACAGTTCTCATCCCTTTCTCCCACCAGATAAATGGCTTCCATTTGTCCAACCAGGCTAATCCTAGGATCACAGCCTCAGTCAGTTTTGGAGCCATTAGGAAGCGTATGAACTCCCAGTGCTCACCTATTTCTAGGCGTAGAGGCTCAGTTAGTTGCGTGACAAAAGTTCCTCCCATCAGGGAGCCATCGGCTTGCTCAAACCTCATTGGCTTGGAGAGTGATTTTGCTCGTATTCCCAATTTCATGGCAAAGGGCAAGCTAATAATACATCGGGAGCATCCAGAATCCACTAGCATTTTTAAGTCTCTCTGTGGTCCTGACTTAGGGCTGATTAGCCTTGCAGGCAGTGAAAAAGGGGGGATGGGTCGACTCACCATTGGGTCGTTCTCTCCGTCATCGCTGTCAAAAAAGGGTAGAGAGGGGGTGGGTCCAGCCTCAGCTCCGGTGTCCTCCTGTGTAGGGGAGGTAGCTTGGGCAACCAGTTGTTGTGTGATCCCGCTGGATTTTTCTCTCGACGGCTGCTGGCCAGGTCTCTTCCTCACTGCAGGTCCCGGTCTGTTCTGCTGCTGGGGGTAGGGAACCGGGCAGTTCGATGCTCGATGTCCCTGCTGTCCGCATCGGAGGCATGTGATCGGCAGACCCGCAGGTGGTCTGGGCCTTTCAGCGGTCGTAGCCGTTGGGGGCTTTCGGGGTGGTGGTTGTCGTCTGGGTTGCTCCGGTCTTATCTCGGGTTCAGGTGGGGGAGGCTTCTTATAGCGGGTGAGTTGAACGTCCAGCTTCACCGCTGTCTGGTACCACTCGTGCAGTTGATCGGGTACTGCTTGAATAATGCAGGCCTGGGAGAGGTGGTCATCTAATCCCTCAATAAAGAGATGGATTAGGGATTGCTCAGGCCACCCCTCTATTCGACCGGCTACCTTGCGGAATTCGCGCACATACTCTAGAGCAGGTCTGCCGGCTTGTTTTATTTTGTGGATTTGTCCTCCTGCTCTAAGGCTAATGGAAGGGTCCTCAAATCTTTCCCTCAGTCCTAGGAGGAAGAGGTGGGGATTATCTAATTCGGGGGCTTGCTCATTATATAAATTATTTAGCCATTCGGATGCCTCTCCCTCTAGGTTGGACGCAATCACATCAACCATGGCACCTGGGTCTGGGTAGAGATAGGCCCAGTGATTTAAATGAGAACGTACTTGGTTGAGGAAAAAAATCAGCTTCTCTGAGTCCCCATCGAAAGTTGCTCTGAAGGGTGGGCCAATTATAGGCTGCTGTGGGCCCCACTGTGGCTGTTGCTGCTGGGCTCTCCACTGTAGGGGTGGTGCCCCCAGTCGTGGCTGGCCCCACCCTGGTTGCTGTTGTATGCCCAGGGGTCACACGTTCAGGGCCTGCGGTCCTCCACCCTACTGTGGTTGCAATATTGGCAGTGCTGGCCTCTCTAATCATGGGAGGTTTACTAAAGGCTGCTGAATAGGTGGGGCGGTTGCTGTCTTCTCTGTTGTTGGCCTGCGGGGGGTGATGGCGCCCTCTGCTGCTGTAGGCCCCTCCACGGTTGCTGGGCCTCTCTCATTTGTGGACCCATTTGCTGTTGCTCTCCTGGCTTTGGCACCACCCCAAGCTGCTGTAAGGCCTCTATTAGCTGATGCACGCTCAGAGGCCTTTGATCCTCCATCTGCGGGGGCTGCCAAACTCCCCATTGAGGCAGGGGGCCCAAGCTGGGTTTCCCTCTCTCTGTGGGGCTTGAGGCCCTGGCAGGGGGCTCCAGGGATTGGAAAACTGTTTGGTCTGTGAGGGAGGGGCTGGGGGCCTCTCTCAACAGGGATTATTCCGCGCCCCTCACTTCTAATGTTTCAAATCTCTCTGCCAAATTCTCCATGGACTGACTATGGGTGGCAATTGGATATCTCCACTCACCCGAGTCTTCAGCGGCAGAAGGCTTGGCAGTTCTCCACTGGTGTGGGGGATGTAATCTGTGAGGATCCCTTTGTTGTGGCTCCAACTCATCCGTCTTGGAAGTCTTTGAAGATGGAAAGGCTGTTACGAAATCTCCGGATTCCACGCTCGGTTTCTCCCAGTCTGAAGACCAGATCAGCTCTCCTAATTTCTTTGGCCTTGCTCCCAGCTGGGGGATTTGCGAGGGTTCTCTCTCTACCGGCTTGTTAGCTGTTGCTCCCCTCTCTGGGGAACTTGCTGCTGCAGGGGGGCTGATCTCAGGCAATTCTTCTTCTTCCATGATGTTCTTCTCTCCGAATCTTTGTCAGTCTATCCCTTTAGTTTTAGGAATAGTGACTAGGGGTTCGGAACCCCTAATAGTCTGAAACATTTGTTGGATTTTGGCTTGATGTTGTGGTTCCGAAGAAAGAGGCTTTTCAAAGAAACATGAGGCATTGTTTTCCTTTAAGAATCTTTTTATGGCAACATAGCTCCGGCACATACATAAGCAAAGCCAAAATCTGAACCCTCCTACTTCTTCCCACAGTATCTGAGCACATTCTCCTCCCTCATTTGACAGTCATTAATCACATTCTCCAATTAATTTAAAGTGTGAACTTTCCCTCCCGTTCCATAACGTGCTATATTTTATCTCCTCGTATTTCATCCAGCTTTGAAGATGCTCTGCTGAAATATTGTTATGGCTAACTAGTTCCCAAGTACATTCTTCCACTCCCCCCCACCTCCATACTATCTAATAGTGGCTCTAAAGTAATACACAGGTTAAATAGTAAATGTCTGCATCACATATAATGTCAGGCAAAACATTCGATGTTAGCAGCATTGACAGTATCACACGGACAGTACATAAAACAAAAACAGCAGGACAAACATATAATAACAAGATCTGGCAATGGCTAAGACCAGGAAAGTTAAAGAAAGAGACCGAGGGGCTAATTCTGACTCCACAAGACCAATGCATTCAAAGCCAGAATTGAAAAGACAGTAATAGACAGCAAATGCTGCCTCCAGAGAAGCTGAAAAAATAGTGAACCACCTAGTTAGCTGCTGCAAGAAGATTGCACAGACTGACTACAAGGACATGACAAAGTAGCAACAACAATGCATTGGAGTGTCTGCAAGAAAAACCATTTGCCAGCAAGTAAGAACTTCCACTAGTACACAAAGTAATTGAAAATAAAGAAACTAAAGTGCGCTGGGACTTTAGCATTCAAGCAGTCAAGCACCTGCCATATAACACCCCAGACTTAACAATTGTAGATAAGAAAGACAAAATGTCTGGATAATGGATGTGGTAGTACCAAATAAAGTTGAATGACTATGGCAAAAGAAAGCAAAGATAGTACCAATAGTAATAGGCATCTTAAGTGCAATTCCAAAGCATCTGGGGCACCATCAGCATTGACAAAATAACCATCAGTCAGTTGCAAAAGGCAGCTTTATCTGGAACAGCTTACATCCTCCTGCAATGATACTTGTAATAACATCAAACACCCACATCTATCTATCCCAGGTCCAAGGGAAGGACTTGATAAAAATGTCAAATCTAAATATCTGGCTGACTGTGTGACCCACCATAATAAGTATTATTATTTTGTACACTGATATCTATTGAGGCATTGTATATTTAATCTTAATCCTGAGTTTTATTTAATTCAGTGAAGATTTTAATTTGGTAGTGTTATAGTAGATTCAGGGGACCTAGAATGCAGGTGCATTTCTCAGTTCATAGTTTTGAACTGAATTGGAATTATGGCTAATTTCAGAAACACCATAAAGCTTTGTGTTTTTTCAACATTATGTCTTTTAAAAAGAGGGATAGAGAGATATCAGAATCGCCTTTTCAGTACAACAGTAATTATTAAGGGGGCACAGATTATATGTAATTGACTTTAAAGAAACACTTTATATTACAGATGTAAGATGCTCCATTTCTCAGAAGTGTTATGGCAGATCTATTCTGACTGTTTGATTTAATGATACAACAACAACAAACCATTATTACAATCTTTAGGCCAGAGAACACAACATAGAAACATATACACCTTAAAATTATTTGATGATTGAAAATGGCTCTTGAAGGAATATCTCATTGGACATTTGGTCAAAGCAACAAAGATCTGGAAAGATTTGTTTGGCCATCATCACCATCATCATCCAGTTTTCCTAATAATTCAACTGTCCATCTTCTTTATATTAAATGCAGCATCCTTTCCTTTATGTTGTGGTACATTTAAGTCTCTACAATTATCTTTCACTTTTAATTGCTCTCTCCAAAAGTGAATGTAGGCTTCTCAACAAGGTCAAACAACTGTCAGGATTAATTGAATAACCACCTCATTTGCTTTACACTTGAGGCAGCTTCTAGGATTGCTCAATAAAACATTAGTTAGCTTCACAATGTCAATTCATATTTACTTGATCATTCATTACAACTCACAGACCTTCCCTTGGGTACATTGCCCTGTGACTACTTCTCTATTTTCCCTCTGATTGTTTGATTATCCTTTACAATTTAGTCTTGCCTTTAGCGAACTTTTTATTGATTCTTTTTGTGAGTGTATAGAGAAGGCATCTGCTTTTTTTTTTTTCCAAAGCTACACTTTATCCTGTAATTCATCAGCCTTGTTTTCATGGAGTTTATTTATAGTTATTAGTACTCGTCTTTCTTCATATAATCTCAGACAAAAATATTGCTAACAAAAATAAAAAGAATTGAAATAATTCATAGGAACCAAAACAAGCCAAGAAAACACATACAATAGAAGTAAAACATTTTTTTCATCATATTAATTTACCAATTAACAACGAAGTTAGCTCAAAATGAAACATTGACCATATATTAAGTTAAGCAATCCATTCTAACAGCACAAATATAAAATTACAAATTAAGTAACAGGAAAATTATATCATATGTAAGACTAAATGTTTCCCACATTGCAATCCTGAAGGTAAGGCCTAGGCAACTTCAGTAGAAATATATTTTTTTCTAATTAAAGCCAGAGCTCTGTTTTTCCAGGCAAGGTGAAAATGAATCAGCCTATAGATCTCTGAATTTTACAAATCATTTGTTTTGTATCAAGTTTAGACATTTGATTGATCAATCAATTGATTGATTGATCAAATGAATATGTGCCATCAAGTCTGAGTCAATTCTTAGCAACCAAATAGATTTGGTCCTGGTTTTCTCCAAGAGAACTTGGCCCCCAAGCTGGTCTTTTAATGCTTCCCAATAGACTGGTAATGTTTATTCAGTAAATTACCAGCAAAAGTTTCAAAATAGATAACATAAAAGTCAAGCCAAATGGGTGAGGTAAAATACCAACATAACAAGGAATCCCTATAACAAAAAAGTAACATAAGCTACTATAATAATAAATATTAATAAATTGCAAGTGTAAATCTAAAATATTATGAACTATAGAATAAAAATGCAAGTCACCTAAAAGAAAATAACACAGTTTGTGGAATCTGTACATTACATCTTAAATGGTGAATAAAACAGAAGTGGTTATTACCACGACCAAATTGTATCTTATTTTCATTGTGAATTACTGCTTGAAAAATGTTATTGCGGTCATTTACCAGCACAAGAAAATTTATATGCAAATATCCAAACTGAATTAACAATACCAGGTAGTTAAGGGAGAGACATAAAAACAATTGTTCACTAAAAGCAATATTTTTTAAAAAGAGAATGTTATGTTACACCACAGAATTTGGCTACTGAATAAGTAATGAAGGATTTTAATTCTTCCAGAAGATGATTCACCCAGAAATTGTCTGGCCTTCGTAGAAATATACATATTGGGGCACAATGTAAGTAAAGCTAATATCCCTGTAGAATTTACAGTGAAATAATAGGTGAGGAATGGATTCAGTCTTCCTGTCACCTCTTTGCCTGGTCTGTTTAATTAATGAGTATCTCCATTCACAAATATCAATTGCTCCACATACTGAATATTTCTCCAAGGAAAACTATCACACCCCTGTTCCCGAACACTGAATATCTTTTCAATTAAAAATTCATCTTCCCCAAAACTGTGAAAGTCAAATTTCATTCTTTGCATACTAGAAATGTTATTTTTGCATTTTCAATAAACTGCTTTGGGATTTATTCCCAATTTTCTATTCCTAGCTTCACCTGTTGATCAGGAGCTGTAAGGTTTCCTTTTTTAAAATTAGCAGGTTCCAGAACAGGAAAAAGTTTGAAAGCCCTTACTCTAGATCATTAATATTCTACTGGACAGTTTGACCCACTATCCTTTATTAGCAGAGGGGGCAATAAACATAGCAGTTGTCAACATCTTTGAGAAAGTTACAACTTTCAAAGAATTTCAAAGACAAAATGTTACATTTCAAAGAAAAGTTTCAGAGGGAAACAGGATACTATTCATATTCATGTATGTATATTAATTTCTAATATATATTTCCTGGGCATACTCTGCATTTTTATATTGATAGATTTATTCCCACAGTAGATAAAGAACAGAGAGGTGAAAAACTAAGATAAATCAAAACAGTGTAATCCATCTGCTCTAATGGAAGAATAAGTAGAAAAGTTAAAGTACTGATAAAGGAGAATATTTATAGCTCAGGGTTGAAATGGGGGTCATTGGTGCTCTTTGAGCTTGGTTGTTTTCTTGTAGATATTTCATTACCCAAACTAGGTAAAATCATCAGTGCTAGTGCTGTGCTAAGCATGTTGGAACAAGAGGATCTTTGCAGATTATCTTAACATTTGGATAGACTTGCATATGATTTCCATCATATATCCCAAAATATCTATATGGAATAGAGTTTAAAAAAAATTAACCCACCAAATGCTAGTACAAAGTCTAGCAATCCCAACCAGCATTCCCAGATTTAAGGAATAAATGGAAGTTAAAATTCAGATCTGGTATCTATGGAGATTCTCAGTCATCCCGGGTCATGGTTGTCGCAAAGGTAGTTTTTCAAAAGGCAACTGGACTTTGTTTTTCCTTGAAGACATTTCTAATCCAAGAAGCATCTTCATTTTTGCCTGAATGGTGGAGGATGGAAGGATTTATATTCCTTATAAATCTGGTCATTAGCATTCTTTCTGAGAGTCATTGAGGTCACTTGACCTCCACATGGCCTCAATGACTCTCAGAAAGAGTGCTAATAACCAGATGACTGCAAGAAATATAAATCCTTCCATCCTCCACCATTCAGTCAGAAATGAAGAAGCTTCTTGGAAGAGAAGCAAAATGTCTTCAAGGAAAAACAAAGTCCAGTTGCCTTTTGATTCAGATCCAATATGCTTTAGGATCCCACATCCAATATAGAAAGATTAGAACAAGTATTCTGAATTGAACCTAGATTTGTTCAATTTTGTCTGCCTTGTATGCTTTCAAAATTGAATGAAATAAACACGTATTCTCTTTTGTTCTCTGTCCCGAGCAGTTTTTCTCTCTATTTCTTTTTTCTTACTTTTTTTCTCTTCTCTTTCTTTTCTCTTCTTTTTCTCTTCTTTTTTCTCTTCCTATAATGTTGGTGTGATTGTGTGATTATAGTAGAAACTATAGCACAAACATAGCACAAACAATCGCTATGTAAAGAATCCACTGTTATAAATACAGAGGGAATTTTAATATTTTAAAAATAATATGATATTTTTCCAGTAAAGTTTTAAATTGGCAGCCCTACCAGCCCAAAATAGTCATAGGGACTCAGCTGCAATAATGCTAGATAATTCCAATTGTACACTTTTATCTTGAATCGGCTAGATATAAGATATTTATTTGTGCATTACATGTTATTTAAGGCTTTTGTACAATATAACATTGATTTCTACAAGTTTCTATTAGATATATAACCATCATGTTATTTATATATACTCAATCATTATCTATCATTATTATAATTATCCTGCAATCCTAAACACACTTTTGTAATCTTTTTGTTAACCACAAAAGTTCTGTATTTGGTAAGTTTTCTGCTTAAATAAGAGCCCAGGAAATGGGTATCATTTGATTTCATCCCAGATACTCCTTTTATATTCTGGTTTACAACCTACAGCCTCATCCATTCTGACTGGTTGAACAGCATCACCTTTCTCTACATACAAGTTGTCCTCAACTTACAACCATAATTGAACCCAAAGTTTATGTTGCTAAGTGAGACAGTTGTTAAGTGAGTTCTCACACTTACAACCTTTCTTGCCACAATGGTTCAGTGAATTATTGCAGTTGTTAAGTTAGTAACACGGTTTGTTAAGTGAATCTGGGTTCCCCATTGACTTTGTTTGTCAGAAGTTGCAAAAGGTGATCACATGAACCCGTGGACACTGCAGCCGTCATAAATATGAACCAGTTGCCAAACATCTGAATTTTGATCATGTGATGAAGGGGATGCTGCAATGGTCATGTGAAAAATAGTCTTAAATCACCTTTTTTTAGTGCCATTGTAACTTTGAATGGTCACTAGATGAACTATTGTAAGTCAAGGACTACCTGTATCTTCTTCAGTGATCCTGCGTTACTGGATTTATTTGCCCTCATTCTCCCTAATCCAGTTCCCTAATCCAGACACAATTCCACAAAACTCACATGACAAGTAGAAAGAGATCTGAGTCATCATCTTATTAATAACATTTAGCTCCAAATTCATGAATGGATGGAAACTATACAGGTAGTCCTCAACTTACAACAGTTCTTATTCTGATTTAGAGCAATATGAAATTTTCACAAATTGGGCGCAATCCAACAATTCATTTATATTACATTTATATTCTGTCCTTCTTCAAGCAACTCAAGGGTTACAATTCGCCTGCAAGCTAGTGTAGGGTGAGAGTCAGAGGAGCACATAAGCTTCAAAAATGATTAATAATTTTAATCTCAATTTTCAGAATCCTAATCTAACATTTTAGCCACTATTTCATACTGTATACATCTTAATTTGCCATACAGAATATTATAATCGGATTCTTCCATTGCTATTGAATTTACTATTACCAATCATGGACTAAGCAGGATTGACAAGATTTCCCATACACAGCAGGGCCAAGCAAGACTCACTGCTGCAGTTAAGGCAAGGTTGTGATCTTGTGTCTTTTGACCACAACAGCAGGGAAGCTGTGGATGACGGAGGAAATTCTTCATCTCATGGATGAAAGAAGATCTTATAAAAATAAAAACAAAGAAAAATACAATGAATTGCAGAAAACAATTAGAAGAAAAATTCGACTGGCAAAAGAAAAGTGGTTTGCAAAGACATGCAAGGAAATAGAAGAGACAGAACGTATGCATGATAATTTCAATTTACACAAAAAAGTGAAAGAAGCAACAGGCCTCTACAAAAAGAAAACCAACAACTTAGTTGACAGGGGGAAATTATCTTAGATGAGGATGAAAAACTAAAAAGATGGAAGGAATATACTGAAGAACTTTTTGAGGACACTAGGGATGATATAGATATGGGAAGTATAACAACTGGACCAAACATCACTATGGAGGAGGTTGAACATGCAATAAAAATAGCAAAAACAAGAAAAGCCACAGGACCTGATGATATCCCAGTAGAAATTTTAAAATTGCTGGAAGACAATGGGAAATTTTTTTTACTGCAGCTCTTCAATCAGATATACGAAACAGGAAAGATACCAAATGATTGGCTAAAATCAACCTTTGTGACAATCCCCCCAAAAATAAATGCAAAGAAGTGTACCGAATACAGAACAATAAGCTTAATGAGTCATGCCCTGAAAATATTCCTGAGAATAATTCACACAAGAATATACAACAAAATTGAGGAGCGTCTAGGTAACACACAATTTGGTTTCAGAAACAATCTTGGTACACGAGATGCGCTATTCAGCATTCAAGTTCTTGTACAGCATTGTAGAGATGTCAATCACAGTGTTTACATGTGCTTCATTGATTTTGAAAAAGCATTTGATAAAATAAGACACAGCAAACTATTAGAAATCCTGAAACAAGGGGGACTAGATGACAAAGACATCCAAATCATAAAGAATCTATACTGGCATCAGGTAGCAAATGTGAGACTAGGCCAAAAATACTCAGCTGATGCAGAAATACGAAGAGGGTCAGAAAGGGATGTATTCTGTCTCCACTGTTGTTCAATATCTACTCTGAGTCAATCTTCAATGAGGCACTGGAGAACATTGATGCTGGCATCAAAGTAAATGGTGTTTGGATCAACAATTCAAGATATGCTGACGATACAGTTCTGCTTGCCAGTAAGCATGAAGACCTTCAGCTCCTCATCAACAGAGTCACCGAAATATCTGAAAAATACGGCTTGAAGCTTAACACCTCAAAAACCAAGATCATGGTTGTCAGCAAACAACCCGTTAATTTACCACCAATAAATTCGGAAGGAATATCATTAGAAAAAGTTGAAAGGATCACGCACCTCGGTTCTAATTTACATGAAAGCTGGGACATGACCACTGAAGTAAAGACAAGGATAGAGAAAGCTCGAACAGCATTCTTCAAAATGAAAAAGATCTTCTGCAGTCACGACATAAGCCTAAGATTGAAAATCAGGCTTGTCAGATGTTATATTTTTTCTATCCTGCTCTATGGAGTAGAGAGTTGGTCTCTGACAAAAGGCCACCTGAAGAGACTAGAAGCATTTGAAATATGGATTTACAGGCGGCTGTTACGTATAAGCTGGGTTGACAAGATCAGAAATGAGGAGGTGATAAGCTGCCTGGGAAAGCCAAGGGAAATCATCAAAACAATTAAAAAATGAAAGTTAGAATATTTTGGACATGTGATGCGACATCCAGAAAAATACGGCATACTCCATTTAATCCTCCAGGGAAAGATTGAAGGCAAACGAGGTCCAGGCAGAAGAAGAACATCATGGCTTCAAAATCTAAGGGACTGGTTTGGACAAAACTCAGCAGCACTTTTTCGTGCGGCTGCTGATAAAAATAGGATTGCCAACATGATCGCCAACGTCCGATAACGGATATGGCACAAGAAGAAGAAGCAGGGAAGCAGTCCTTTCCCAACCTCCCAGTTGTACCTGACCCATTCTGGACTCTGGGACCTTCCGTGAACAAATGAATGTCTCCCAGAAAAAAAAGCTCTAATTCATTTTCCTCCTCTCTCCCAAAGAGTTTAATTTCCTCCTTCCTCCTAGTTACCAGTCATCAGTGACTAACAAGAATTATTATAATTTTCAAGCCTACATATGACGAGCTAGTTTGGTGCAATGCTTAGAAACCACAGACCCAAGTTCTGCTTTTGCCTTAGGTATGAATCCAGTCAGCCACTTCTGAAAAACGCAGCCAAAAAGACTGCAGGAGACAGTTGCCAGGAGTCAAAATGACTTAAAGGCAGTGGTGGGATTCAGCCAGTTCGCACCACTTCGGCAGAACCGGTAGCTAATTTTTTGTTGCCCAGGCCCAGAATGGACTTACAGAAGCGGCATCCACACAGAGAACCAGTTGTTCACATATTTGAATCCTACCACTGCTTAAAGGCTTTTAAGCATATATATGACATCCTAACTTTAACTAAGAAGTGTTTTGTATTTCTTTTATTCTGTGTTTTTATCTTATTCTTTGCTGTAGAGTCAGCTGCATAGAGTTATTTCAGAATCAGACAGTGCCTCAATCATCGCCATGCCTCAGAATCCCATCTAATAGGCCCCACAGTCCTAGTTCCCCTGCACAGTCCCCTTTGCCTACTGCATTTTAGATTTTCTGGCGTAAGTTAGCTTTTTACTATCAGTCTTCTAAGAGTTAACTCTGATATCATTAACCTTAGCAATAAAAATAATTTTAAGTGTCATTTTGGGACATATACTGTATATGTGAGATGTCTATATGAAACATGGACCATAGCTTCTATTTTCAGCTTTATCAGTAAGTTAATACTGAAAGATAATCTATAAATTGTTCCATCAAATTTTAGGAAGTAATGTACTGGCTGTGATCCTCCTTCTCTCTCTTTAATCTGTGCTACCTGATAAAGCCTCACAGATGCTTTAATGTCTATTAGTAGTGATACTAGATAGATAGCTTCTGCTTAGCTCAGATTATTCTGACCTCATGGGAATATGTTCAGCTCCAATGGATTTATATTCTGGGCAGAAGGTATGTGGTGGTAGAGCTGCAGCTGCTAATATATAAATGTTTTAAAAAAGTTTCCTGTAAGTTCTGCTATTGTAGCACCTTCATTTTCACACCCAGCTTGGAAGTTTAGTTTCACAATGCAGCCGCCACTCCATTTGATCTCAGCTAGCACACTGGCCTCACAGAGAACATCATGTGAGCACCAAGGATATCTAAATAGAGCCAAGAAAGTTTCATGTTTTGCACTTTCTTAGCCTGTATAAAGCAACATATCTAAGTAATTTGACTTAGTACTCATACACATTTAGAATTTTCTACATCCCAGGGAATGAGATCATATTTTGCCAGCAAAGGACATGGAATATCGTTATGCTGACAGTTGCTTATGGAAGCTCAGCTTATTTCTTTTTTGGAGCAATGGACACATTTGGAAACTTGAGAATATATCCTGGGTGCCCTCACAAAATGGTCACAGTGAAGGGCATGATAGAGAGTGTGATCTCCTTTATCAAAAGGCAAACTAATGAGGTTCTTCCCCATCAATCTCTTACCTCCCAGGATAACAGAATAACAGAGTTGGAAGGGACCTTGGAGATCATCTAGTCCAACTCCCTGCTCAGGCAGGAAACCCTATACCATTTCAGACAAATGGTTGCCCAATCTCTTCTTAAAAACTTCCAGTGTTGGAGCATCCACAACTTCTAGAGACAAGTAGGATGTTCCCTGCCACCTGTGCATGAGGGGTTTTTTTTGAGAGGGGGAAAATGGGCCTAGAGAGGAGAAGGTGGGCACACCACCTAATAGCACTAGACTGCCACCTCCTATCATTTTTATTTCTGCACAATATGTGGGGTTCAAAATAAATGAGCCGTGGTGGCACAGTGGTTAGAACGCAGTATTGTAGGCTAATTCACTGCTCACTGCCAGGAGTTCGGTCCTGACCAGCTCAGGGTTGACTCAGTCTTTCATCCTTCTGAGGTCGGTAAAATGAGGGCCCAGATTGTTGGGGGCAATATGCTGACTGTGTAAACTGCTTAGAGAGGGCTGTAAAGCACTGTGAAGTGGTATATAAGTCTAAGTACTATTGCTATTGCTATACAAGTCTCAGAAGCATTCTTAGAAATAAAAATGGTGCTTAAGGCTGGTATTTTGATTTGTGATATGCCACTTTTATATTTATTTTAATTCCAGGAAAGGAAAGGCAGAAATCCTGGTAGGTCTTGAGAAAGATGTGTACCACAGTAGCATTGTGTTGAAGACCCAAGTTTTACCCAATTAAAAACACTCATACAGTGACAATAAGATGGCACTGGTTGCACCTATGCAAAGATATATAGATAGATAGATACACACAGAGAGAGAGATACCTATTCCATTGATGTATGAGGATGATAATAGACATACCAACTATTTGACACTGTGTTTTGCTGGTTACTTTAGCTACAGCAATGAAAAGGTATATTATATTTTAATACGATGCTGAACCTTCTGATCCTCTCTTATACTAGCAATTTTCTTTTCACTGAGAATCCCATCTATTCCCCATGACTCCCATCTCCGTGCCTCAGAATACCATCTAAGCCCCATGACTTAGCCTCTCAATTAACTGTCATTTACTGTTATATCCCAGTTTTAATTCTGCATCCTATGTACTTGCCTATATTCCTCTTCATCCTTGATTCTCCATCTTCTCTGATGTTATACATTATCCATCTTAGATCAGAAATGCCACAAAGCCTATCTCTCTTCTCTATTCAACCTTAGGCCATGCTTCCAATTATAGGATCATATAAATAAATAATGTTAGGGACAAAAGTCTGTGGAGATTCTCAGTCATAGTTGTCTCAAAAGTGCTTTTTCAAAAGGCAACTGGACTTTTTTCCTTGAGGAAGAAGAACAAAGCGTTTCATTTCTCATACAAGAACCATTATCAGTTATGACAGAGGGGAATGGAAGGATAGGTACTGACAGTTGAGACTGGATGGTGGGGTGGGATAGAAGGATAAATACTGACAGTTGAAACTGGATGGTGGGATGGAAGGATAAATACTGACCGTTGAGACTGGATGGTGGGGGGATGGAAGGATAAATACTGACAGTTGAAACTGGATGGTGGGGGGATGGAAGGATAAATACTGACCGTTGAGACTGGATGGTGGGGTGGGATAGAAGGATAAATACTGACTGTTGAGACTGGATGGTGGGATGGAAGGATAAATACTGACCGTTGAGACTTGATGGTGGGGGGATGGAAGGATAAATACTGACCGTTGAGACTTGATGGTGGGGGGATGGAAGGATAAATACTGACTGTTGAGACTGGATGGTGGGGGGATGGAAGGATTGTACTTCTTTGCAGTCATCTGGTCCATTAATACTCTCTGTGAGAGCTCTTGAGGCCATTTGGGGGTTTATCTTTGCCCTCAAGTGCAATTGGTTGTGGAATCTTCTTGGCAGTGCTGCAAGAGCTGCATTAAAGACAGAAGGTAAGTAAATACTTCTCTCTCTCTCTCTCTCTCTCTCTCTCTCTCTCTCTCTCTTTTAATTTCAGGCTTGATAAACTTTCTGATTGATGAAAGCAATATTCTTGGTTTGTTGTTAGTCACTTGATACTCAGAGGCTGAAGGAAGAATGAGCTTTACATAAAATTATTTTAAGTGTCTGTGAATGAGTGGTGGGGTGTGACCTCTTAAGGGCTGTTGTTCTGGGAAGATAGGAGGAGGAACTATTGTGTATGTTTGCTGCATTAAGTAATAAAGGTGGGATAAAAAAAATCTAAAAATGTTTTTTTAAAAACCTACTTTAGTAACTGTCTATTACCAGTCATCTCAGTTTTTGACAAGGAATATCTTAGCATCTTCTTTACTACAAGGAAAAGATAAACCTGAAATTCTTCAGCCAAACCTTGTACATTATAAAAAATTAGTAAAATCTTGATCTAATAGTCTAGAGGTAGAAGATTTAAAATTAATAGTTGCATTAATTACTATCTGAAATATTTGTAAAGAGAAAACAAGATAAGGTTGGCAAACTGATGCCTTTCAGATGTTCTGGAACTGTATATGCTGGCTGGCTGGAAAATTGAAAGAGGTATTAAAACCTAGCTGAACCAAACTTCACCCCACAATTCAGCATCTACAAATATAATATCCTAGGCACTTAACTGTCCAATTTTGGTTAAGATAATTCCACAGACTATGTTATTAGCATGTTTCTCCAACATTAAAAGTTGCTAATGCACTGACTAGCTATTGGTTCTAATATTGCCCTGTTTGCATGATAGCCCTTCAGATTTTTGGACACCGCTCTCAAGCCTCTATTATTTTTTTTTTAC
The DNA here is from genome assembly GCA_023970755.1 of Azemiops feae. Classification (NCBI taxonomy): domain Eukaryota; kingdom Metazoa; phylum Chordata; class Lepidosauria; order Squamata; family Viperidae; genus Azemiops; species Azemiops feae. The sequence goes on along the minus strand of JALGBA010000123.1, from coordinate 275,768 downwards.
TTTTCCAGATTAGATATACCTAGTTATTTCATAGGACATGATTTCCAGGTTGTTCACAATTCTAGTCTTTCTTTCTTTCTTTCTTTCTTTCTTTCTTTCTTTCTTTCTTTCTTTCTTTCTTTCTTTCTTTCTTTCTTTCTTTCTTTCTTTCTTTCTTTCTTTCTTTCTTTCTTTCCATGATGATACACAGAATTATGTAGAGTAATCAGAACATATTGACAACACCTGAGAAATAGTCACAGTAGGAAGGATCTTCCATATATATTTCAGTCTTCTTAGAAGGAATCAAACCAGTTAACCCAAAGCCAACTTCCTGTCTGAAGAATGTCATCATATGATGGACTTCCTTAAATCATCTTGTTCATTCCTGGATTCAGCCCAAGCCCCCTGCTTTTATCTTCAAACCCTTGCTAGAACTCTCCAATCTTTTTTGGCTTTATAAACTTGATATATCCAAACCCTGGAAGCATTTTTCTTTTAGTTTCACTATCCTGTGATTCTCTGCTCCTTCAAACTATTCTGCCTTGGTTCTCTTTATACTTAGAACAGAAAGCAGGTGTCTCTTTTTTCCTTCAAAAGTCTCTTGAAAACCAAACATTTTCTTTTAGCACCACCCTACAAGAATTTTGTTGGAATTAAATTTGATTTTTAACCAAGCCTCTGCTGCTAAAGCAATTCTGTATCATTTCCTTAAGCTAGCATTGTGCATGCTGCATTTTCTCTTATATTCCATAAAGTCTCAAATACAGTGATGGTACTGAATGAATGTGGAGAAGAAAATGATTACCACCATCCCTTGAGAGTGCTATTAATACTGTCAACAGCTTTTTGCTTTAATATAAAAGGCAAGATGACCATTGTCTGAAAAGCTCATCTAAAAAAAACAAACATGTTTCCTTTCTCTACCTTCATAAAGTTACCATATGCAAGGCAGGACGTAGAATTTCATTTTATATGCAGCTCTTATAAAAACAAACTGATTTGCCTTTCATCTTTAACAATACAGCTATTTATATAAATGCTCTGCATATTTCTAAAGAGAAAGCTTAGTAAAATCAATTCGGTTTCACTCTCCCTACTCTTTTTCTTCTTTTATTTGTATGATATGCTTTGTACAATGTGCTTTTCTAAGGAGGCAAAAGTGACCTTTTCCAATCACATCAATGATGATTATTTCCCTTCATTGAACAGAATAAACTGTTATGAAGTTTCTTTTGACCAAAGTAGGTTGCTTAATACTGTAGCTATGAATTAGAAAACTTGTTGTGCTGTTCCTTGGATAAAGGAATGAGTTCAGGAAAGAAGATGCATTCTCAAGGAAATGTTGGAAGATCATACAAATATTTTTTATGGAAGGAGGTATATTTTTGGAAAGGCATTTTTATGTGCGCTTCAGAAGAGAAGACGTTTCAGAACTTATGAGACCATCTTTTCCTGATACGAGTGACATCAGCTTCCCAAAATTTTAGGTCAAGGTATCTTCCAGGCTTGTGATTTGAAATTCTTTCAACTGTTCAGGCTTTTTTAGCATGGCAAAACAATTATGAAAACTTTGAAGGTACTTTTCAGAATGTACTTTTTAACCTTTTCCTCTCCGCTGGAGGCTACTTTTCCATTTCTTTGTATTTTAGAGGATCTTCAATCGCAGCAGACACTTCTACACTCCTCTGAGTAGCCTAGACTGCTTTATGATTTAGTTGGTACTCTGAAGCTCTTTCATTTGCTCCCTACTATTCTTCATATTTCCCTCAATACAGTGATTGACCTTGAGTGTGACATTCACAGAAATCTCTTGCCTGGTGGTAATTTTTGCTACCTCAGTTGCTTTATGTCCCGTGCTGTTCATTTCTGATAATGATATAGTACAATAGCACTCTCTGACCCCTAACTGACCAGCTTATCGGCAAACTGCTAGGAAACGTGGAGTTGGATGGCACTTCTTATGATAGATCATATAGATAGGCTCTCAGGATCACATAGCCACACAACCTAAGAAAGCAATTGTATACCTCAGCATATAGGAAGTAAGATATTAGCAAGCCAGATACCAAAAAAGAGGAAAAAATAATTTCAGTTTATAATTCCTTGAAAAGACCAAAAGAAATAAAGATCACATTTTGCAAATCTGGTTAAGGCAGATTAAGCATAATGGTTCATTAATAGTATGGCTCTGGCAAGTCCTTACTGAAATGAGCTTCAAAGTTATCCTCAATGCCCCTGTGTAATAGCACATAGAGTACACCGGGGATAGGAGGGGGAAAAAAAATTAGCATCCATTCCGGGATAAGAAATAGCCATGGTGTTGTGGGAGAGAAGTGATTTCAAACATTAAAAGAGAGGAAACAGCATTTGTAGTATAGGTGGAAGAGAAATGAATTCCTTTGCATTTTAATGCAATCTTACGTAAGTCACATTTTCAAATCAAGATATGATCCCAAACAAACTTTAAAGTTTCCACTTTTTCAAATATTGTAAAACCATCTCCCAATTAAGAAATAAATAGAAGATGGAAATTTCAGTCTTGCCAAGCTCCCCAACAGGTAAAAGACAGATTAACTATGCAATGATTCATAAATGATTTGCTTTGTTGAAAAAATAGGATTTTGTATCAAATTGCTCTTTACTATTTCATTATTGATGGAATTTACATTCTGTTTTTCTGCCCCCAAAATGCCATAAAGTAACTTGAGATAGTGTTAGTCTTTAATGTACTCTTTGTAGAGTATGGAATGCCATGTTCCCATTGACCAGGTGTAGGCCACCTTGGCTCTTTTATGACTTGTGGACTTCAACTCCCAGAATTCCTGAGCCAGCCATGCTGGCTCAGGAATTCTGGGAGTTGAAGTCCATGAGTCATAAAAGAGCCAAGCTTGCCTACCCCTGCCATAGACTCTTTTTTCATAGAAAATGGGACTTTAGAAGCTTTCTTGCAAGGAATTTGCCTGGTGGCTAACTTTTTCATTCTGCTTACCCAATATACTTCCATCTTTTTCCCCCCAGGGATTTATTTACTTTCTGCCTGCTAGCCTTCCTTCTATTTCCGTTGGTTTTGCCTTGTGTCCTGAATCCAATCCATTCTCTTGTTTGAAAACTACATTAAATTTACACAAAGATTACCATTTTGATCCCAAATACCAATGAAGTACCAGATGCATCCTAAAAGCAGTGGTTTTCAATAAGACCTTCCTTCCCTTTTTTCAGATTGCCAAAATCTTTTCAATCAGTACTTACCAGCTGGAGGCAATTAAAACTAGAGAGAATATTTTGAAAATGCTGCTTTGTGCTGTGTATTTTCAAAGTTAGATATGGCAGACTCAATTAGCACTACATTAGTAATAAATAAGCGCACTTGGCAAAGAAGGAAAAATATCAATAATCCACTCACAGCTACTCCATAACTCAGCACCATGTTTTCACCTCACATTGGCACCTTAATTAGGAGTTTGCCCATGTGCCTGCTTTACTCATTAGCTGCCTCTTTACTGAAAAGGAATAATGAGCTGAGCTCCCTAATCTGACGTTAACAAATTGCCACCATTTGGGGAGGCATTTCAATGTACAATGGTGATGTTCATTATCAAAATTATGTTTGAAGAGCAGGTCTCATTTGGGCTCATTTTGTGAAATAATTTCATCCTGGGAAGGGCTCCAGACCAGGGATGAATTAACAGAGGAGAAAAAAACCAAGAGAAACTGGTTGATGCCCAGTGTTCCTGAAAATATACCCCCTCACCTTAGGAAGAGGGATTGTGCTGGATCTCCACTGAAGAAACACAAAAACTCTGTATTCAACATTATAAAATAATGGTTAGAGAATCAATTTAAGACAGGTTGAAATTCCATTCACCTAAGAACCTTGCTAGGTGGTTTTAATTATCTCAATGTATTCTACCCTTGGGCGGAGTGGTGGCTTAGTGGTTAAGATGCTGGGCTTATTGGCTGGAAAGCCAGCAGCCCAGGTTTGAGACCTGAGCACCTCGTGATGGGGTGACCTCCCATTCTCACCCCAGCTCCTGCCAACCTAGCAGTTCAAAATCATAAAAATATAAGTAGATAAATAAGTACTACTTCGGTGGGAAGGTAACAGCACTCTATGATGTCACGCTGGCCATGTGACCATGGAAATGTCTTCAGACCGAGCTGGCTCAATGGCCTTGAAATGGAAAGACTCTGCCCTTAGGCATCCAGATGGAGCTACTCAAACCTTGACTAGGCTAATGGTAGAATAGAATAGTTGATGCCCTCAGTAAAATAGCATCTTCTCCACTCCATTATAGGATTGAATAAAATGTGGGTAGTACCTATGGCAGCTCTTCCTTACTGTCTGTGAAATATCAACAGTGTGTACCACTTTGAGCCCCTTGAAATGCAGGATGCAAATAAAATGATGAATACCACCCTGACTTACAAACCAGATTTCTCGAGTTAAAATATGTGAAGAATAGTCAATGGGCCATGATGACAAACCCCATAGACTCAGACCAAATCAAAGAAATTTCTCTGAGGTTGATCAAATTCTTTATCCAGATTGTTCTTGATGCTGATGTAGCAACCAATGCAAGTGAACCCTGCTTTATAAACCCTATGAAATCAGAGTGCCTGTTGCATTTTAAAATTACAATAATATTTACTAGTCTGACATTGTGCATACTTGCTCAGCGGTAGTTCTACTATTGTAAGTGAGATTTAATGAAGTATAAGATGCAGAGGTGGTTGCTGTAAGGAGAGAGTGTCTAGTTTCATATCCCGAAACTACTTTTTGAAAATAACTATTTGCTTTGCTTTGCAATTGTACCAATTTCTTCCTACCCCCACCACCATGCATCCATCCTAGGCAGATTATTGCAAATTGGATTTATGTAAAAATATTAATAAAATTTTATGCCACAGTTCAGCAGCTGAAAGAAATTCATACAGATAACATGTACAAAAGAATGTTAGGCTAAGCATTTTCTTCATTAAGAACAATTCACAAATTTCCAGTGTGTGATGTGCTTTTTTTTTATTAACAAATCTTAGATATCACAGATGATGTTTTTTATTAACTAAAGTGTTTGTGAATAAGTTTAACTATACCAGCACTGTGCTTCTACGCAAGTCTTTGTTCATTTGTATGGCCCATTAATCCTGAAAACATTCTTTCCTATCACAGTTTCAAATGTCTCCTGGCATTTAAACAGATGTAAAGATAAATGGATGCCATGTGGATACACTGAAGAAAGGTTTGAAAAAACAAACAAATCGTAACAATGGTTTAAACTTAAATATCTCACTGATAGACAGTCAACCACGAGAAAGAGTAAAAGAAATGCCAAACTATTATTCAAACAGTATATCTTTAGTAATGAAATATTCTACGCTCATGCGTGTTTAAGTATGCATGTGGTACATTTGGTATTGAAATATCTTTGACATCAACAAATTCCACATTCTTATCCTTCCAGTTTGGCTGTAAAATGATTGCTGTCTTGATTATGATAATTGAAGCTCCTGCTATATACCAGTAGTCCTGAACTTGTCACCAGTCATTTAATGATCCTTCAGAGTGATGCTGGCGTGGGAAAGAGTGCTTTATGGCCCATAAAACATTTCTGGTTGTCATAAAATGTTGCACTGCCCTCTCCACAGTCAAATGACCACATTTCAGGTCCTTGGCACCCTGATCCCATTTAGGACTGGTTGTGTCAAGAAAGTTCATAAAATGGGGCAAAACTCACTTAACAAATGTTTCACTTAGCAACATACATTTTGGGCTCAATTGTGGTTGTAACTCAGGGACTAGCTCTACATCCATTTGGGAGAATGGATTCAGACAGCCATGGGTTACTTAATGACCACTAAAAACATTCATAACATCAGGTCAGGTCATGCCTGAGCCTCAAATTATGACCCTCATAACCTAGGTTTGAAATTCCAGTCCCAATTGTTAAATTAAGCACTACCTGTAGTAGTCGTATCAGTAGAGCTATAATTGATTCCATCATTTGAAAAAGAATGCTTATTCAATCGCCCCAAACAATGAATTTGCTATGCAACAATATTGCCAGTTTAACATTCAGTGTCCCATTAGGTTTGCAATATATGGACAGTAGATTAAATTCATTTATTACCACTAACCTTGCAACAGGAATGGTTTCAGAACCCTTAGAATAGGGGTGGGCAACTATGGCCCCTTTATGATCTGGGGACTTCAACTCCCAGAATTCCTGAGCCAGTTTGCAAGTTCAAGCTCTCTGCAAGAATCTGAATTACTAATAGTCAAAGCAAATTGGCGGTAGATAAGAGTCAATGGAATTCTGGCTTCCAGTTTGTGATTGCGGCACCGGCGGCCATGCAGGGCAATTGCTCTCTCTGCCGTCCGGTTTTCTCCCGCCGGGGGACCCTGAAAAGGGTCGAAAGTCACCCTGGAGGGGTGATGAGCGTGAAGAGGACCTCCGACTGATCACGGAGGAGCAGTAGCCCGTCCGTTTGATCTGGAGCAGCTCTTCTAATTGAAGGGGAAAAGATTGGCCATTAACGTGGCCCATCATTAATGCCGTTTCCAGCCGAGGCCAAATTTACAACTAAGCACTTGAAAGCACCACGGAGGAACTGGGTGAGATCTTACCTTTTTTCTATCCCAAGTATTTTTTCCTGTAAAAAGCCTTTTGAAATTGCTTCCCCCTGTGAGGAGAGAGGGAAGGGAATGTTTTTCTCACACCCTCTAAAATGGTGGCATTTGACTACATAGGGGAAATAAAGCCCTGAATAATACAATTAAGTAATTGGACTTACATGTTTCTCATATTTGGCGACCCAAAAAGTTCCTACTTTCATGGGGACCTGCTATCTTATCTACTTGGGGGAAAAAAAGACGAAAAAGAACCTAAATTGGATAAAAGTCTAGCCTCTCTGAAAAGGATTTTAAATGCTATGGGGACATCTTGTGGTGAAGCTTGGTATAGCAAGTGAATCTCCCTGGTAAAGAGACCTGTTTACAACCTAGATCTATCCTTGGTATTATCTAAAGATAAAAAGTTGAAACAGCTGGGAGGTGAAATTGGCTTTTAAGAACTGTGGAGGTGAACATTCACTGACTCTTGTTTAAAAAATTAACCTCCACTAAAGGACTATCTGCAATTATTTCAGAAATGGAGGGGGACCAGCAACAAACTTCGATTGATTATAAACTTATACTTGAAAAAATTCTTGAAGCTACTGAGATAATTAAATCCAGACTGAAAGATAAAGGCGCTAGCTTGAACCTACAAACTGAAACCCAGATTCCAACTAAAGAACTTACAACTCAGAAAACAACAGAAGCGGAAGAAATCAACACCAAGACAGAGGACTTTAAGGAACAATAACAATATATTGAAAACTCTGACAACCAAATTCTGATTGCAACTAAAGAACCAAGAATTGTTACAAAAAGTAACAGAAGCGGAAGAAAGTAACATCAAAACAGAGGATGCTAAAGATCAACAAGGACAGCATATTGAAAACCTAGATAACCAAACAATAACTATAAAATTGGATATGACCTTTTACTTAAACCAGAAGAAACTTGAGGAAGAAGACCAGACCGAATTGAAGATAAAGACACTAGAGCAAATACCAAGATTTGAACTTCCAGGGCAACAACTTAACGATTATAAATGGACCAATTCTTTTGGAAAATTGATGGCTAGATGGTCTCCTTTGATTCAAGTAACATGTACCAGAATGAAGGGAGACCTATCTGATAACTTAAAGGCATTGGTATGGAAACCTGGTTGGCAGAAAAAGAAAGCTAGAGTTAGGTTTATAAAATGGGGCCTTTTGACTTACTAGAGAGATCCTAAAGTCTTAACTAATGGGCTAAAGGGAGACCTGGAGATGAAGGGAAATATGACTATTAGACTTAAATGTTGTTGGGAAATGATAAAAAAATAAGGGATTAATTGGCTTAATAATTAGGATTTAGATTTATAAGGGAAATGAAAATTAAATATTAGGAATCAGCCTTGAACTATTGCTTAGCCCAGAAAATATAGATGATGGATTTGAGACAATAAAGGTTACTCTATTAGTAAGGTGTGATGTACTAGGATGAGAAATAGAAAATGCTTATGAAATAAAATAAGAATATATTTAAGTAAGTAATATGTGTATTTTAGATATTATAATTTTGTGTAGTGAAATAAAGGAAATTTGGGTTACCAGAAATTTAAATATTATGGATGTTAAAGGTTAAATTGGAATACTGTAATTAAAAAATATGAATTAGTCAAAACTTAAAAACAGGATATGGATATGTATAAGCAAAAAATAGATTGATAAATGCTTTAACTGAGCTTGTTATGGTTAGAAATTTACTAGTTTAAGTATGTTATATCAAATGTTAAGGGAAATAGAGAAGGAATTTTTGATAATGTAACCTGAGATATGTACTAAAAATTTTGTTACTGAACTATTGATTACCCAGACACCACGTTGCTTTCTAAATACTTGGATGTTAAACTGGAAAACTAATAAAATTTCTTATAAAAAAAGAGTCAATGGAATTCAAGGTGGGCTGGACTTAGATCTCTTGTGGGTGCGCAGGGATTCAAGACTGATGACTTGTTTTATCCCCTCCCTCAGGCTCAGCCTGGTCATCTCTTACAACCTCCTTGCACCACTGCCACTGGTTGTTTCTATCAGAATGGTGCTTCCGCCATATTAATTGAGTCTGCATTTGGGTTGGGAAAGTTCTTTCTCCACCTGAACCTCTTGTGTGATGTTAGGGGCCAGGCTGGCTTGACAGTTCTGAGAGTTATAGGTGCAGCACTTTATGATTGATTAATTGGGAAAAGATTGGCTTAAGATACTACACATCTTTTCAAAACAGCTCCTAAGGTTGATTAGCTACTCTGTTATCAGTTTTGACTGCACATGTTGTGGCTCTCTTATGAGTCAACCTAATAAGATGATCTGTTACCATTCTTGACTGGCATTATGCACTGTGTTTACATTTTAATGTAGTAAACCCAACTTTGTATGCAGATGATTTAACATTTGTAGAGAAATAAGTGGATATTCTCCAGCCTGGTATGTTCTTCCATTGCATACAGTTTAATTATATCTCACTTGTTTATTAGGTTCATTTTTCTGGTTACCTACACTTAAAATCCTCTTGCTTTGTATTTCAGTAACATGTAGAAAGAATGGAGGAGGAGTTCCTGTAAGTTATTTCTGCAGAGATTAATTAATTAAGACAAACAAGGCACTCTGAGAAAAGATGAAGCTCAGCTGTGCTGTGCTATAGCAGGCCCCAGGGAGTTAGGGTCCCCAATGTACTTTCAGTGCATATTTTCAGAGCAGACTGAAACACATGAGAAACGTGGAGAGAGGATGGGTTTTTTAAAAAGGATATATTCACCCACAAAGGTTTACTTTTCTTAATAGTCTCATTTTGGTTTCCTCAATAATGCCAGCATATAACCAACATTGGCTGTCAAGGGTCATAATGATATGGTGCGGTATTCCTTACACCATCCCATCTGCCTGAGATAATCCATGTGAGTGATGGTAAGAAAAAATTGTGCTAAAACAGCCACAGGTCAGTTTAGGGAAACAAGTAATGAATCATCATGGAAAATAATCCTAACTTTCAGTATTAAGCAAATTTAAGCATAAGTTATGATGCTTATATCTAGGCTTCCATAGCATCAGTGGGATGTTGATAGCTCACAACTTCCCTACCCCCAGGCATTTTCCTTAGCTCTCCATTACCTTCTTTACTCTGAAGGACAAAACATTCCCATGTTAAGTTGAAATAGCTGCAAAACCAACACTTTTTAAAAGTAATCTATTTCTGGTCCATGGGGGGGGGGGAATCTAACAATGTCAGTCAGACAATGTCTCTATTAGAACAATCATAATAGCAAATTTGACTCATATAAGCTGGGTTTGCTGGAAATTGTAGTACTAACACATTAAAAAGGCTTCATGTTGGTCTGGCTAACTTAGATAATTCTACATTTTTTAAGATTCTTGTCAAAAATACAAGGATTATATCAAATACCAGTAAACATTGTTCTGAACTGGGTTTAGAAAGTTTTCCTATCAGTCTTATATGGTCTTTTTATGGAAGAAAAGTTTTTTTTTTAAAAAAAGGTTAAAACAGCTGTTTCTCAGAATAGATGTATTTTATTGAACTATTATTTTATGCAGCTTGAACGGAATCTTCAAAAGAGGGAGCATCATTGTTACCACCCATCCTGGGACATTATTAAAAATGATTAAGCTTCCACAAAGAGGTACTTTTGAAGCTTCTCACCATTTTATTGGTGTGATGGTGTTCAAGAGGCATTCAGGTTTTTTCCAGAATAGAATTCAGGACTTAGCTTTTATTCTGAAATCTGGATGCTTTTTACCAGACAGAAGCATTACTTTTGAAGCAATGCACTGACAAATGGGATGAAATTGTCCAAGTATTTAGTGTGTCTGTGGTGTTCTTCTATATATTTGTCTTTCTAACTATAATAGGCTAAACAAGACCCTCACAAAAATGCCCTTGAAATTATTTCTACACCAGCAGTACAGTATCATTTCTAACTTGTTCAAAGCAGGTACTGAGATTTCTCAAATCTGGTTGTTCCATTTATTGCTACTTATTCCTGCATATGATGATTCTAATTCACTGTATACATGCAGTTAAATTGAGAAACTGGTCCATACATTCTATACACTGACTTGTTTAGCCTTTGGTGAGGATATATTTTGTTCTCTCAAGAACTACTCCCTTTTTGTTACCTAAGAATATTTAATTATAAGTCATATCTACTTTCTGAATGGATAAATGAATGTATAGAGATAATTTGAAAAATGCCATAAAAGGTGCAAAGCAAGCCCATTGCCAGAAAATTCAGAACTTTTTTCAGGACCCAACAAACTCCAGGTGAATGTGGCAAGGAATCCAGGCCATTACGGATTATAAGGTGGCTCCATCGAGATACAAGGATGACACAGACTTCCTAAACAAGCTGAATACATTTTTGGGAAGAGTGGAGGCATCAAATAGCACTCCTGCTAGGAAAGCTGTGCCCCATCCTGACGAGCAAGTGCTTAGCTTTGATGTCACCTCTGTCCAGAAAACACTGTGGAAAGTTAACATTCAGAAAGCAGCAGGCCCAAATAATATCCCTGGACGTGTTCTTAGGGAATGCGCAGATGAGCTGGCTTGTGTTCTCACAGATATTTTCAATCTCTCATTGCAGCAGACAATGGTCACATCATGTTTTAAGACAGCCATCATTTTTCCAGTGCCAAAAAAAGTCCACAATTACAGGCCTCAATGATTACCATCTGGTTGCACTGACATCCATCATTATGAAATGCTTTGAGAAGCTGATAAAGGACATTATTGTATCTAGCCTCTCGCCAGCATTTGATCCGCTTCAGTTTGCTTACCGACCAAATCAATCTACGGAGGATGCTATTTCTTCTGTTCTCCATCTGAGCTTGAAGCACTTAGAGCAGACATGTCAAACTTGCGATGTCACGTGACGTCGCGCAACGTATCGGGACGGTTTTGCCACTGCCGGCAATGGGGTGGGCGCGGCTTCCAGATGATGCGTCCGGCCCGTGGGCCGGCAGTTTGACACCCCTGATTTAGAGGAAAGAAATACTCATGTGCGTTTGTTGTTTGTTGACTTCAGTTCGGCATTTAACACAATCATGTCCCAGCATCTGGTAGACAAACTGGGTCTTTTAGGCTTAAACACTCCTTTGTGCAGCTGGGTTCTTGATTTTCTTACTAACAGGCCCCAATATGTGTGAGCTGGAACAAATATTTCTAACACCATTTTCTTGAGCACAGGTTCTCCTCAGGGCTACGTCTTACATTCGCTGCTGTTCATCCTGTTGACCCATGACTGTTGTGCTAGGTTTGCTACCAACTATAATGTGAAGTTTGCAGATGATACAACAGAAGTGGGCCTTATTCATGATGACAATGAGGGTGTTTACCACAAGGAGGTTGAGGGTTTGGTGAACTAGTGTAAGGAAAACAGCCTAGTTTTAAATATTTGAAAAACCAAAGAGATCATTGTCGATTTCAGAAAAGGCAGGCACAGCCACACTTCTCTGTGCATCAATGATTCACCTGTGGAGATGGTTACCAGCATCAAATTCCTGGGTGTGCAGTTAACAAGTAGGCTGGCTTGGTCGCTCAACAGCGAGACACTGGTGAAGCGGGCACAGCAGCGCCTGCATTTTCTGCATCGCATGAGAAAAGCCTTCCTTCCCCTATCCTTACCACTTTCTACAGAGAGACGAACGAGACCATCCTGTCATACAGCATCACAGTCTGGCTTAGAAGCATCACTGCTTCAGACAGGAAGGCGGTGCAGAGAGTGGTGAAGATGGCTGAAAAGATTATTGGCAGGAAATAGCACATAAGCATTCCTTGAGCAGCGTCCGTAAGATTATCTGGGGCACTACACATCCTCTTCATGACCTGTTTTCCTTGTTACCTTCTGGGTGGAGGCTCTGTGGTATCTGAAGCAGAACATCCAGATTCACTGGAACCAATAAAATATTAATCATGATTAAGTCCTAGGCTTTAAATCAAAAGTAACTTTTGATGGAACAAGATCAGAATCTTAGATCATCTGTGGGGCAATTTTCTACCCAAATTGTCCCTCTGCAGCATTTTTGCTCTGTTAACTGAATATCCTTCCTATTGCTCTTGAGGCTGGAGAGAATGAGGCAGGCAGAGGATAGAAAGGCCTTTCATTTGGTCTATACGAGAGGTGGAAAATTGGCATTTCTGCCAGCGCCTTGTTCTTCCCATTATCATTCATTCCCTTGCTGTGTTTGCTTTGGCTGCAAAAAAAAAAAAAAAGCCTGACTGTGCAGGCAGAATGGCAAAGCTGCTCCTTAGATTCCTCCTAATGAGCAAAGGAGTGATGGCAAGGCTCTATGGCAAAACTGTCTTTGCATTGTTTCCTCTGAATCAGCTGTTGGGCCTGGTAGTTAATTGGCTCTGAATACAAAGACCTCCAGGTCAGAACATGGCCCTGATATCTAATCAGCCCAGCCCTTGTATGCGAAAAAGTCCTAAGAAATCTTAAACCTTGTTAATTGTTTCATTTATTGCTTCTAACACTGGACCAGTGCTTATTAAGGGCAATATATTGTTGAAGACCAAATATCTTGCAGACATCTTGTTGGTTGTATAATAATTTGACACACATTTGATGCAGGAATGGAAAACCTCTGGTTGCATCATGACTTCCAGCCACCTCCCCATTGACTGTTTTAGCTAGGAGTGCTGGGGGTGATAATTCAGCAATTACTGAAAGATTTCTTAGAATGACCTGTAGGAACTATAAACCTGAACTATTCACTTTAGGTAACCACATAGTTGTTATATAGTTGCATCAATTAATCAATGAATGGCTGTGGTTGGAAGCAAAGTTAAAACAATGTTCTTTAATCCTATGCCTCCCAGATCTGGTGCACCAATTTCCATAATCCCCAGCCAGCATGATTATTTGTTTTATGAAAGCAAATGTGGCAAGCTGTGATCTGTGTTAGGAAGAGTTTTAATATAGCACGAAATATTTGGGTTGGGTTGGGTTGTAAAAACAGCATGAATCTAAGATTTAATTTCTACATGTAACATCATTCAGTGCTAATCCTTAGATGATTAAACCTTGTGATGTGCATCTCTCAGCAAAAGGTTCTTCAGATATTTTTTTTTCTTCCTTTCAGAGCTTTTTACAAATGTAATTTCTGATCCATAGGAGCTCGGTGCAGCTTTAGTCTGAAATGCTCCGAGCCAGATTTTTCATCTTTAAAAAAAGCGCGCTTCAGTGCCAAAGAACTTAGATATTGGTATCATTGCTCTGGGAGAATGCCAGCGATATGCAAATGGACCCACAAGGCTGTTCAGACATACATAATGCTTATTTGTTGTTCCTACTAGGATCAGCAGCCACATGGATATAACAGATACATTCATATTTGTGTGGAATGATACAATCTGATTACAATATTGAGATGAATCCAATGTAAACTCTGCCTCTATCTGACTGTGCTATATATTCTATAGTGATGCTTGTTTTAAATATCCCAAAATGTCTTTCATTCACAGCACACTTCCAATCTACAGGAGCATTTCAACTGTCAGAACTGAGGGTGGAGAAAGCATGTTCTTTGCTACATCTTTTTTTTTCCTGACAATCCCCTTATGCTCCCTGAAAATCTGCTCTGGAAACGTTTTGGGGACAATCCAGGAGAGGATATGGATCAGGAACATGGGTCGGCATTCAGAGAGGAATTGACAAAATTATCTTCTCTCCTTTCCACAGGCAAGGCCACTATGAACAGGACACTGCTCTTTGGTAGACTGGGATGCTGGATCCAGTACTATTGGGTTTATTCTTATTTGATTATAGCTTTCCACAATCTCCTATTATTCAGTGTTTTATTTCACTCTTTGCATAGTATGAGCCAAATCCATCACCCATGCGACATTCTTGCTGCTGAATATTGGAGAGGAGAAATCAATCAGCTTTCAAACAAATAGATTTTCTTATTCCACTAAGCGTCTTCTCATTTTCAGACTTGATTTCAGAGTTTTATGGGTAACCAACTGAACACTGCACAGAGGTAACTGAATTTTGGGCTTTTTTTTCCTTCTGTTCAATCGCGTGGGATTCTCAGAGATTGCCTGGACAGATCCCTGCAGTTTTCTTGGCAAGGTTTTTCAGAAGTGGTTTATCCTTGCCTCCTTTCTAGGGCTGAGAAAGGGGGGAACTGGCCCAAGGTCACTCAGCTAGTTTTGTGCTTAAGGCAGGACTAGAAATCCCAGTTTCTAACCACTATATACTAAACTAGCTCTCTAGACTTTTGGCCTCATCCAGTTCAAAACAAACAAGACAGGACTTAAAGGAGACTGCCAAATAATACACAGATTCTTTGTGTCCTTATGCATTTTATTAGGGAAGGAAAAGGAAGCCTTTTATAGGCCAAACTGTTCCAGTTGTTATAGCTATCTGCATCTGATGGGTGTTGTGAGTCCCCAGTCAGCTTGCCAGATATCCAGTCAATATCTTCATGAGGAAGAGATGTCCTCTTAGTCAAGTAGTGGTTGCCTGGGCCACTACTGCACTGTAAGTAATAAGTGGATCAGATGGATGATTGAGACTCTCTGTAGAGAGTCATGAGTACATTTTCCTCCTTTTCTGCCAAAGTCTGAAGCAATGCAGGCATTTTGATCCTTCCCCACCAAGCTTAAGGACACTCTGAAAAAAGGGGGGAAAAGTTTAAAAAGACTTGCCTTGGTGTCAAAAAACACGCTCAAATGAAAACCTGTTCTTTTCCATCTCAAGACTTCAGTAGAAATTAAAGGAAGCCTTGCTAGCACAAGCCTTGTTGGGCTTTGGGAGAAGAATGTTATCCCCCAAGAGACTCTTCTCAGAAAGAGATGGGTAGCATATACATTTAATAAATGAATTCTCCTGTCTGCAAACCATCCGTTGATTCTGCCTCCTGCAGAAAGGCTGGGAAGGCACTGGGCTCACTGTTGCCTGAAAGTGTCAGAGGGGAAGTTTTAAATAAAGACCTTTTTCTTCCTTGATGTAAATGTGGCCAACCTGTATTGCATCTCCTGCAAATGCCCTGGGAAGATACTGCAGTCTCTGTGCCCTGGAAGTGAGGCTAGCAAAATGTCCAGGTAGGGCATTAGGGAAAGTAGTAATTGCTTTTTAAGTACTATGAAATATTTTTTATTCTTTTTAAAGGTTTTTTAAATTCCATCTTTATTATATTTTATAATTTAGGCGGTGAACATACCTTCCTCCTCCTATTTTCCTCACAACAACCACTCTGTGAAGTGAGTTGGGATGAGAGAGAGTGACTGTCCCTAAGGCACCCAGCTGGCTTTAATGCCTAAGATGGGTTTAGAACTCACATCTCCTGCTTTCTACCCAGGTGCCTTAACCACTAGATCAAGCTTTCTTTCTTTCTTTCTTTCTTTCTTTCTTTCTTTCTTTCTTTCTTTCTTTCTTTCTTTCTTTCTTTCTTTCTTTCTTTCTTTCTTTCTTTCTTTCTTTCTTTCTTTCTTTCTCTCTCTCTCTCTCTCTCTCTCTCTTTCTTTCTTTCTTTCTTTCTTTCTTCTTTCTCTCTCTCTCTCTTTCTCTCTCTCTCCCTCCCTCCCTTTTCCTTCCTTCCTTCCTTCCTTCCTTCCTTCCTTCCTTCCTTCCTTCCTTCCTTCCTTCCTTCCTTCTACTATAGTGAGTAAAATGTCAAATGTATTAGCAGATTATTAGAATAATAGAGCAATGGATCAAATAATTGTGTACGTTTTACTGTCCCTTCAGGAAGAAGGTGAAGCTCATGTTAATCAAGGCTCATGTTAATATTTGATTAAAAGTTTTTCAGGGATTACTGTGCTAAATGTAAATTCAGGTCTCAAATATTTGAGATTTTTTTTGCAAGTAAAAAACATATTGATTATTTTCATTTCATATTTTCATTCCACTTTGTCTACATTTGAAATAGTTCCAGGTGTTTTAGCAATCTTCCTTTTACAGTTTAAGGACAAATCTTTTAAAAAATAAATCTCAAAGCAGGTAGAATCAATTGATTTCCTCTTAAATCCTAGTGTAAAATGAAAACATGTCCTCTTTAATCCCAGATCTCCAGTTTGAATTGAATCAAGGTTGATTCACCTGACCTAGCCAAGCAAGGCTTTGGGAGAAGAATGTTAATGATTTCCTTGTTCCCTATGCAAATGAATGATTTTACTGCCTCTATAGAGATAGCTGGGAAAACAATGTGGTCATAGGGAAAGGTGAAGGTTTGGAGATTATTATTATTTTCCTAGATATGTGAGTTGTTCCTTCCTACATGCAAATATTGTTCATCTGCTAAAGACTTTTGTGACAATGAAGGGGTCACTGTGATCAGAAAGGGAGGCTGAAAAAGTGTCAAGGTGGGGCAGTGTATTTGTCTGTAAGAGCAGTTCTGATTATACATAGAATAATTCATATTACTGTTTGATTGACTGAAAAAAGAAAGTACCAAAGGCTACTACTATGTAGTACATGCATTTATGTTGCTGGAATATGTGTTGCTGTTCTCTGATTGGAGGAAGCAGAATAACAGAGTTGGAAGGGATCTGTGAGGTCTTCTAGTCCAGCCCCCTGAACAAGCAGGAAACCCTATACCATTCTGGGCAAATGACTGTCCAGTCTGTTCCACTGGTTAATTGTTCTCACTGTCAGGAAATTTCTCCTTAGTTCTATATTGGTTCTGTCCTTGCTTAGTTTCCATTCATTGCTTCTTGTTCGGCCTTCTTTGATAAATAGATTGACCCCCTCTTCTTTATGGCAGCCCCTCAAATATTGAAACATTGCTATCCTGTCACTCCTTTTCACTAGACTAGACATACCCAGTTCCTGGAATTCACATCCAGAACTTGGTTATAAATAGTAGAGAGACCAGTTTATTAGAGTGTCCCCAATCACTCCTACTAACCCAACTCATCAGAATGTTCCCTCCCTTTTTGCTGCTCTTCTTTTTTCCAGGGATAAGTAAGCAAATTTTCAAACAAAACAGCCTGACACCACATTTAGTTTTCTAATGAAAATGTCATTCACTATTCTCATTTCTTGGAAAAACTAAACAGTGCTGTATGATCTACGATTCTGCTATATTCTACAAATTAATGAGACTTGTAGAAACAGAAATAGTTCCCACAAGCTGAAGTCCCCAAAGCTTCAACTAAGGTGACAACCAGAAGGAGGCTGTTATTGACATAGAGCCAGTTTGGTCTACTGGTTAAGGCAGTGGTGGCGAACCTATGGCACGGGTGCCAGAGGCGGCACTCAGAGCCCTCTCTGTGGGCACGCGCACCATCGCCCCAGTCCTAGGCCTTCAGATGGGTTTGATAAAACCTTTTCGCTTTAGGTCTCCACCGCCATGTGCAAAAAAAAAAAAGGTTCAATCAGTCAATTTCAACTTCTCTTGGGAAAAAAAAAGATCTTGCAAAGTTGGAATTGATTGATTGAATTTTTTAGTCCCACCCAGTCTGCTGTTACCACCGCAGCCCCGCCCACCCAATGGGCCATGCCCACCCAATGGGCCACACCCACCCGGCACTCGACGATGTATAAGTGGGTTTTGGGTTGCAGTTTGGGCACTCAGTCTCTAAAAGGTTCACCATCACTGGGTTAAGGCATCAGGCTAGAAAGCAGGAGGCTGTGAGTTCCAGTCCCGCCTTAGACATGAAAATCAATTGGATGACTTCAGACCAGTCATTCCCCCTCAGCCCAATTCACCTTACAGGGTGGTTGTTGTGAGGAAAATAGGAGGGGAAGCTAACCCTAAGCCTTGAGTTATTTGTAAAAATAAGAAAGATGGGATTCTAATAAATAAAATGACACCAGATGGTACACTAGTGGGCAGATGAGAGACCACAGCACAGCTAGAATTGTTGGCGAAGTGTCTTCAGCTTCTTTCTGGTAGGAACTGAACATATGGGTAGTTGTAATTGTTAGCAACTTTACCTGAAAGGGTGGTTGACAAAATGCCAGATGGAATTCTATTTTTTTTTTCGTTCTTCTATATTGAACACACTGTTCTGAATCTCCATCATTAGTGAAATTACTTTTGTTCCAGAGGGACTGAGAAAAAAATGTGAAGGTGAGAATGGGTGGAAAGCATGTGAACTTCTGCTTAGCTTACCTCATTTTGAAGGCACAAGGAGATGCCATTCTGACTGTCACTGAAAGGGACAGCTGGAAAAATGTCAACATCTGTTTAACCTCTTCAGGGAATATGATACTATGGTTAATATAAGTTCAGGTCTCAAACATTTGACCTATTTCTTTTGAGACATTTTCACTCTACTCTTCCCAAATTTGAAACTGATATGGGGGTTTCAATATCTTTATCTATGTAAAAAAAAATACACCTTAGATTAGGTTGAATCAAACTAGTTTCTTAACACATCACTAATTCAAATGTGAATATGTCCCAGATCTCCAGTTTGAACTGAATCAAGGTTGTTTCACATGGGCTTAACTAAACTGTGTTTGGGGAAAAGAATGTTAATCACTGCCTTCTCCCATATGCAAATGAACTCCTGAAGAGAGTGTTGGGAAGATGGCTGCTCTTGCCAGAAAGAATGCTGGGAAAGTATCTGAGACCATATTTGGAAGCATATTTCTTCTCTTGCTGGATATGCAGGTGATTTTTGCTACTCCATAAGCAATTGTTCTGTGGCTGCTAAAGATTTCTGGGACAATGTTGCAGTCACTATTGTGAGAACGAAGAAGTTTAAAAATAAAACGGTTACAATTGATTAACAATAGAAGGATTAGCCAAGCCCTGCACGTAGGCACTAGATTCCAGGAGGCTTGGCTAGAAGACACACTTAACAAGACAAAAGGATGGCAGAGGGAAGTTCGGAACAATGTAACCGAGGGGGAGGGATGATGTATTCTGGCTAGGCAGATCGGACAGATTGTGCCCCCGGAAGTCCTCTCAAATGGGACCTAAGGGGAGGGGACGGGGGCGTCGCGATAGGAGTGTATACAAGGTTATGAGTTTGAATGTTTTTGGTGTGGTCTCTGGGTTTAGAACTTCCTGTTGAAGTCTCTCACCAGGATCCACCGCGCTTTGCAAACCGCTGTTCTATTTTCTGCAGTGTTCTGTTCTTGACACAGACATTATGACGAGGCAGTTGATGCAAAAAGATGTTCTTTATTTGGTACTTGCACTGAACAGAAGCATAATGAAGATTGAACAGAAACAACAGGAATCAGCTACTAACAACAACAACCTGGCCACACTGGCCACTCCTTCTTATATTCCCTAACCAGGGAATGCTCAGCCAATCAATGCAGGCTATTCTCCTGCCTCGCGCATGCGCACGAGGCTGGAGACAGCCTGTCTGGGTCCCGGGCAGACATGTGGTCTGTCCGGGTCTCTGCAACGGTCCCGGGCAGACATATGGTCTGTCCGGGTCTCTGCAACTGTTTCTAGTCATCCTGGGCCTTGCTGAATGACTCAGCAAGGCCCAGCCTCTCTGCAACTTTCTGAGCCTTGCTGAATAACTTCAGCAAGGCCCAATACATAACACCCCTCCCCTCTTGGATTAAACAATACATACATACATTGTTTAACACTATATACACAGCAGTAGAACATCGGCCAGCCGGCCTTTATACATTCAGCTTTTTTACCTACAATAGGGGCACCTTAGAGGCCTCCATTTTCTGTACTTGCTTGGAGGACTCTTAACCCATTCTGCTGCATGGAAACAGGCTGGATTTAAGTACAGTTTTACTTATTTGAGGTAGGAGTTGCATAGGCATAAGTGCCTTGAGTGCCTGTTAGGTGTTACACTAGGCATAGGTGCCTGGAGTGTCTGCTAGGTGTTACAATAGGCATAGGTGCCTGGAGTGCCTGCTATGTGTTATAATACCCCAGGGCCTTTTCCCTCAGACAACTCAGGTGTTCCCCCTGCCAGCTGACTGGCTGGATCCGCTAGACCCAACACCAGAGTTCCTTGGGGGGTTGAATTCCCCCAGTCCCTTGGCGGGGTGAAGTTCCCCAGAATTCCCTGGGACTCCTCTTGGGAGCATTGTCCCTTGAGCCCAAGACCAGCAGCAGGAGTGCCTGAGTGGCCCATGTACGGGGATTTGTCCCTAGCCAGGGACCTTCCCCATCTGGAGCTGTCCCTAGCCAGGGACTGCTGCCAGAGGCAGGAGCCATCTCCATGGCAAGACCCCTCTCATCTGGAGCTGTCCCTAGCCAGGGACCGCTGCCAGATTCAGGAGCCCTCCGTGGCAAGACCCCCATCAGGAGCATTGGCAGATACGCCCTTGTGGGGAGACTGTGATCCCCCAATCATAATCATAATTGGGGTTCCCCTCCCCCCCGAGAATGGAGCCAGGGGAAGAACCGTGCCCTGGAAAACCGCCAGTGTAACTGGTGGATGTGGCGTCGGAATGAGCCACAAGATGGAAAAAGGACTTGGATTCCTCCCATTGAATGAATGCCCTATGACCAGAATGTGTCGCTATCACTTACACATCCTGAACATAGGAGCAAGAGGAGAGTGTATAAATTGTGCATGAATGCTTACATGAGGATTACATGCAGGGTTTAGCATCTGTAGCCTTAGCAATGGTTGGTACTCAATGCTACATTCTAGGTTAGAATCATACATTTAGCAATGGTGAAACCCTTGTTTTCCCCATGACTTCACTGATGTGACTCTTTACAGTGACTAACACATGTGCAACATAGGCCTTCTCTTTGGGTACAATAAGGAGATGGTTTTCCTTTACAGTAACATGATACATACAACCAAGTGTTAAGGTAACCCCTTTATTGATGAAACCACTTGGAGTCCCCAAAGGTGCCTGCAGCCGTGATGCCTGTGCAGCCACCCGGTCTGGGTGCAGCCTGTCCAGTGTCTTCATGTCTGTGTTGAGAACAGAACATATTCAGCTGGGCTCTTCCTGTAGTCATGCATGGTGTGGTGCGGTGTGTGCGAAGAAAAGCAGCTAACCTGTGATGCCAGGGTCCTTGAGTGATTCTCTTGCATGTGTCTTTGGTAGTTCACACCATGCGTTCAGCCTGACCGTTGGTGGCAGGATGAAAAGGAGCAGATGTGGCGTGCCGGATCAAGCTGTCTCGGAAAACGCCTGAAACTCAGAAGAGGTAATTTTGGACCATTGTCTGAACTAAACATCAGGAAGTGAATTGAAGATTCCTCTGAGCACCTGGATGGTCCTGGAGTAGTAGTAGAAAACACAGGAATGACCTCTAGCCATTTGGAATGGCCATCCACAAGGAGGAGGAAGAATTGCCCCTGAAAGGGCCCAGCATAATCAATATGAACGCGTGACCAAGGAGTGAGTGTCTCCTCCTACCTATGTACAGGGGCCTGGGGCATTTCTGGCCATGATTGCTGGCACACTTGACATCCCTGAACCTGGGCCTCGATGTCCTTATCAAGACCAGGCCACCATAGATGGCTGCGCGCAAGCGCCTTCATCCTCACTATTCCCGGATGTCCCTCATGCAGAGAGAGCAAGACTCTAGTCCTCAATGAGGCTGGAATGAGTACTCTGTTTCCCCACAGGATACACCCTTTAAATGTGGACAATTTGTGCTTCCTGCGCCAGAAGCTCTGGAATTCAGCACCAGGACACATGTCAGGCCATCCTGACAACACACATGTCAGCATGTGTGCAAGCGTGTGATCAGTGGCAGTTTCTGCAGCCACATCCCTAGCATTGAGGGCAGATTCAGGTAAGTCCTGAATAGATGGAATGGATACAGCAGGAGCAAGGTCTGCCTCTATTTGTTTAAGAGGTAACCAATTCAGGCCAGCAGCGTGGCCCATCTCAGTGCCTGGTTTGTGAACCAGGTTGTAACATAAGCTGCTAAGAAATTAGAGCATCTCAGCACTCTAGGAGATATAATATGTGGGGGGTTGTTTGTAGGTAATAACAACCCCAGCAAGGCTTGTGCATGGGGACTGTTTGTTAGTAGTAATAACCCCAGCAAGGCTTGTGTGTGGGGATTGTTTGTAAGTAGTAACAACCCCAGCAAGGCTTGTATGTGGGGATTGTTTGTAAGTAGTAACAATCCCAGCAAAGAACTTTGGCCAGCATTGACCGTGGAATGGCGGCCATCGCATTCCTTACGCTGACTCCTAGCGTGGCCTCCCCTTGCACTCTGACTCTTGAAACCTGAAAGTCAGGGAGGAAAAACTTGGAGGGCCTGAGCTGGACTCGTGAGCCCCCCCTGGAACAACCTGTATTAAAGGTTGTCAGCAGCACTAGGAAGAGCGGACCTTGTGTCCAGCTCCATAGCCAGGAGAACTCCCTGCAACTTAACAACAGTGCGCAGTTGTGTCTTAAGGGGCCTGTGAGTCCCTGTTTTACACATACCCCTACAGGATGCGCAGAAGCCCACCCTGGATTGGCTGGGGACCATGATACCTTTCAGAGGCAACTCATTAGGGGGCCTGTGTATCTGGCGACCCAAGCAGGCTGATGCGATGTGGCCTTGCCTGCCACATGCCCGGCAACAGCATAAGGAGAACGGCAGTCGGCTCTCCTGTGGCGATCCCCACAGCCGAAACATCGAAGGGATGCAGGCGGTGGCCCTCTGTGCTCTTGCAGTCTTCTTGCCGTCACTGTTTGAAGTCTGTCCTCGGATTCATCTCCGGAGGCCTCTTGCATGACTTCTTAGTGGACAGGGACTGCAGCTGGAGGGTTCTTGGTCTCGAAGTGTTGAACAGTGCTGTGCCCGATAGCCTCGTCCATGTCTCTCGCCGCAAGGAAGAAGGAAGGAAGGAGAAGGAGTTCCACGAAGCCAAGCCCACCTCCAGCGTTTGCATACTGGCAGGCGGCTGCTTCTCCAGGACGCCGCGCTTCTCGGAGAAGGGGTCCCACACAGCCGAGCCCGCTTCCAGCGTCTTCATACTGGCAAGCGGTGGCTTCTCCTTGATTCCTTCCACTTCAATTCGTGAGAAGGGGTCCCTTGAAGCCGAGCTCACCTCCAGTGTGTGCATGCTGGCAGGCAGTCTCTTCCGTTGGGTGCTGAACTTCTCTGCAAGGAGGGAGAAGGGGTCCTTTTGAAGCCGAGCTCACCTCCAGCGTCTTCATGCTGGCAGGCAGTCGCTTCCATCGGACGCCGAACTTCTCCGCTCGTCAGGCCTTTAGGTGAGCAGGCCTAGCAGCATCGTAGCAGTCTTCCGATGCGGCGGATCCCACCTTCGTCGCCAATGTTCTGTTCTTGACACAGACATTATGACGAGGCAGTTGATGCAAAAAGATGTTCTTTATTTGGTACTTGCACTGAACAGAAGCATAATGAAGATTGAACAGAAACAACAGGAATCAGCTACTAACAACAACAACCTGGCCACACTGGCCACTCCTTCTTATATTCCCTAGCCAGGGAATGCTCAGCCAATCAATGCAGGCTATTCTCCTGCCTCGCGCATGCGCACGAGGCTGGAGACAGCCTGTCTGGGTCCCGGGCAGACATGTGGTCTGTCCGGGTCTCTGCAACTGTTTCTAGTCATCCTGGGCCTTGCTGAATGACTCAGCAAGGCCCAGCCTCTCTGCAACTTTCTGAGCCTTGCTGAATAACTGAATAACATAACATAACATAACACCCCTCCCCTCTTGGATTAAACAATACATACATACATTGTTTAACACTATATACACAGCAGTAGAACATCGGCCAGTTACCAATCCAACTTTGTTGGTGTTTTAATCACGTTTCCAACACTATGACTTTGAAGAGATTCATAAAAGTATCTTTAATAGAGCCTTGGGTCTTTTTTCTTTTCTCTCTCTTTTTGGTCTTATAAATAAATTTGGTCTTATAAATTTCATATTTCTAAACTGTCCATCTCCCTCCCTTTTTTAACTGAAAGGGTGTTTGTATTAAGTTAAGCTGGCTAAATTGTTCTATAATTTGTGTCACTATTGAGTGTGGCCATCATTGGGTTAGGTAGGCCCTGTGAGTTTTTATATTCCCTCTGTTGTTAGACAGCCCTCCACCGACTTCTGTGTGTTCTGGGAACAACAATCAGGATTTATGTTAGGCTTACCCATACAACTATTGCAGCCCTTCCCTGAACAGGCCACTGCTGACATAAGGCCTCAGCCTGCAATTTAGTTTCTGCTTTGGAAGGAGGACACGAGGCTCAACTTTTCATCCTCTTCTACTAAACATGAGGCAGCTGCAAGGCTTTTTGATGTTACTTTATTACATGCCATTGTCCAATCTCTTTACAGACAAATCTCACAGATGCTTGGATTGAATTGTTTTGTTCTCAAGGCACCAGCAGAACTAGAAATTTAACTGGTCAGTCTCAGATTTGACTAGAAACTGCAGCCTGGCTGGTTGGTGGAAAGTGGCTAAAGGGGACTTCAGCAGCACAGTAGCCCCTCCTCCTGTATGCAAATCATCAGCTGGTTCTGCCTCCCAGAGATGAGATGAGTTGAGATGGGATGGCTGGAAGGGACCTGCAACATCACTGTGGCCTGAAGGGGTCAGGTGGAGATTTGAGCAAAGACATCGTGTGCAAACATCTGGGAAGGTTGCTGAAATCACTGTGATCTGAAAATGAGGCTGGCAAAAAGCGCCTTTGTGAATTTTCCACACTTAAACTATCTTAGTTTAACTTGGAAAGAGCCATGGTGGCCCAGTGGTTAGAATGCAGTATTGTAGTCTAACTCGTTACTTACTTCGAGGAGTTTGATTTTTCAAAGTTGACTCAGGATTCTATCCTCCTAAGGTTAATAAAATGAGGACCCAGATTGTTGAGAGCAATATACTGACTCTGTAAACCCTTAGAGAGGGCTGTAAAGCACTATGAAGTGATATATAAGTCTATTGCTCTTAGCCATATATCAATTTATTTTAAGTCTTTTAAACTGTTATGCTTATTACATTATATTTGAATATATAATGTAATTATATATTAGAGCAGTGATGGCGAACCTTTTAGAGACTGAGTGCCCAAACTGCAACTCAAAACCCACTTATTTATCACCGGGTGCCAGGTGGGCATGGCCCATTGGGTGGGCATGGCTGTGGTGGTCATGGCAGACTGGGTGGGTGTGGCCAAGGTGGGCGTGATCACCTCAATGTTGCTCGTGGGGAGGGACGCATGGGGCCGGGCATAGTTGGGGGGGGTCTCTGGCAGGTGGGGCAGTGGGCAGGAGGCTCGTCCTGCGGGGTGAGGCAAGGCAAGGCGAGGCAGAGCGGGGGTGCCATTGTCTCAGGGCAAGGCAAGGCGAGGCAGGGGCCAGGGCAGCTGCTGCCTGACACCATCGGCCCCCACGTACAGAGGCCAGCGAGTGCATGGGTGCTGGGATGCATCCGGCCATGTGGGACCTCGGCGAGTTAGTGGGTGGCTGGTTGAAGAGGGATGGTTGCGATCTCTGGGGCATTGTGCACGTGCCCACAGAAAGGGCTCTGAGTGCCGCCTCTGGCACGCGTGCCATAGGTTCGCCACCACTGTTAGAGTATGTATAATCCCAAAAAAAATTGTTTTACACTATAGTATTTGAGAATGGAGTTGCAATTAGCTCTAGTCTAATTTCGGCTATAATGGAGGCATTTCTCAAAGAAGGCAACATCAGGCCTGTTTCATCTGCTAAGAGATTCTTGAGTATCTGTTATATGAAAGGCTATTATTTAAAGGATCAGCTGGCAAAGATCACCATCCATTTAATCGTCAAGATAAATTCAGGTCCCAAACATTTGATATATTTTTACTGAGAGGAGCAGGGCATGGCTACCCAAAATCTGAAGGAGGAAAGGGTCAAAAAAGTCAAGATGGTGGTCATAACTGGGTCAAAATCCTGCCCCTTTATACAGGCATGGAACATTGATGCCCACACAAAAAGGTGGATTTTGATTGCATAATTGCAACTGTTACCTTGGTTTTGGACTCCCTCTTCATGTGAATCTGGCTTTCCAGGTGTTTCAGTGATTAACCCTTCATTGCTTACAGGCAGTTATTTTTGCTGTTAAGAAATCTGAAAGCAGATTTAAATAAATTGGTTTGCCATCAGATCACAAAGTCAAATGGAAACCTGCTATATCCCCAGTCTCAAATCTTCAGGTCAAATTGACTAAAAACTGGTTTTCGCTGGGCTGATCAAAGGGGGGCATTGGTAGAAATACATGGCCCTCTTCCTTCTTCCATATGCAAATGAGCTGCAGGTTCTGCCTCCTGCAGAGATATCTGGGAAAATGCACATGTCTTGCCAGAAAGAATCTTGGGAAGGTATTAGCATGAAAACTTTGGAAGAAAATTCATCCAGTAATCATTATTTGCTAAATTAGTATTTTGTTCTCTATTCAAAAATCCTGCAACCCCTGAGGGGATCTCCAATGATGTTGTGGTCACTGTGGCTTGAAATAATGTCTGGAAAAGTAGGATTTAGGAAGCAGAAAGTTAAAGGTGGACTTTATGTACAAGAATAATTCAGCGGGGGAACCATGTCCTTAGGAAAAGAGAGTTCTCTATAAAAGGTTATGTATAGTGAGGGAATAAGGGTCAATCTGTAGTGGAAGTGAGGGTTCATATGAAAGGTTGAGTAATATGGCTTTCTTCTTCTTAAGATCACCAGGAGGTTTCCTAGTCTAGGCTTGTTTCTGTATGTTGAAACACTATTTCTAATTGCTTTTGGGTGCCATGACCTTTTTATGCTCCTGAAAAACAGGATGTCAGAGTTAATGTTAGATTATGTTCTACCATAAGTTCAGCTGCTTCTGGGAACAGCAAGACATGACTCTTGCTTGGTTGAGCCCTCAAAGCTCTTATAGACCTTTTCCAGAAAAAAAGCCATGAGGGGATATGGGCGGGGGGAGGGGGGGAAGAGATTTCCTCCTCCTGGGGGGCAAAGAAATTGAAAGTACAACTGAATAATAATAATAATAAATCTGAATCTCAAAGAAGGCTGAATTTAGTCACAAACTCAACAGGACACCTGCCCAATTCACTAAAATTTTCAGTTTAAATCAAAGCTAGGCTGGTTGGCCCAGGAATTGCCAAATGGGGCTTTGGGAGAAGACTGGTCGGGGTCCCTTGGGAGGATATGAAAATGAGCAGTGTGCTCCAAATTCTGTGGAGAGGTCTGGGAAGACAATTTGGGTCTTGCCAGCAGAAATGTTAGGAATATATCAGGGCAGCAACTTAGGAGAATATTTTTAAAACTCTTTCTTGCTTTATATGCAAATCACTAGTTTTTCCTGAGTCCCATGAGGAAAATGGTCCCTGTTGCCTTGAAAGGAGGTTTGGAAAGGTTCAGGGTGGGATTTCAGACAAGTACTAGGTTTCCTTTTGTGTATGTCAGTGAGCAGCCTGTTTCATCTTGTCTGATGATGTCTGAGAAGACACCTGGGTCCTTGTTGTATGACAAAATGGCTGGGAAGTGTCAAGCGGGGCTTGTGAGAAAAATGTTAACCTCATTCACTTTTCAACCTACCTTCTGTGGAAGTGGGATTGGTGGATACTGTGACTCCTATTGTTGGAGTGAGTACTGGAAAAATGACAGATCTGATTAGCATCTTTTTGAATAGGTGAAATGTGAGCTATGCCCCTTTTGCAGGAAAGATAAATCAACCTATTTGGGACCCAGCCTAAACGTCCTTCTTATTCCCAGAAGGAATGAAAGGAACTTGGAAAAATGTATCACTATTCAAAATAGAATAGCAGGACAACTTTCCAAGTTCCTTTCTTTCTTTCTGGGAATAAGAAGGAAGTTTAGGCTGGGTCCCAAATAGGTCAGTTTACCTTTCCTGAAGTAGGGGCATAGTTTATATTTCATCTTATTCTGCCCCAAACTGAAACAGTTGCAGGAGTTTTAATAATTCTCCATGATTAATAAAGTATTCTTTCAAATCACCATTCAAAGGAAATGAATGTATCTTTTAATCCCAAATTGGAAATTCAAATGGAAACATGCCTGCCTTAGTCACCACGATGTAAAAAAGATATTGAGACTCTAGAAAGAGTACAGAGAAGAGCAACAAAGATGATTGGGGGACTGGAGGCTAAAACATATAAGGAACAGTTGCAGGAATTGGGTATGTCTAGTTTAATGAAGAGAAGGACTAGTGGGGACATGATAGCAGTGTTCCAATATCTCAGGGGTTGCCACAAAGAAGAGGGAGTCAAGCTGTTCTCCAAAACGCCTGAGGGCAGGACAAGAAGCAACGGATGGAAACTAATCAAGGAGAGAAGCAACCTAGAACTAAGGAGAAACTTCCTGACAGTTAGAACAATTAATCAGTGAAACAACCTGCCTCCAAAAGCTGTGAATGTCCCAACACTGGAAGTTTTTAAGAAGAGATTGGACAAACATTTGTCTGTGTGGGAAGTCAGCCCCTCAGAGAAGGAAATATTAAAAGGGCAGAAAAATATATTTCCTCCAAGGATCTTAAAGAAGCAGGAAAGCATGCCCAGTTTTCTTAATAGCCCCAGGTCTCCCTTCCCCAAGCAGAAACCAGTTCTATAGAGATGCAGATGTAAATCCAGGGAGCTAGGAGATTAAGAAGACAAAGACCTAAAATCTGCATACCCCACCTGGGACAGGACATGGTAGGATTAACTCACAAAGGCTAAAGGGCACACCCAAACTCAGGTCAGAATACATGACACAGGAAATAGCCTCAAAACAGGAGCAGGAAATAACTCCAAACAAAAGGCTCCAGAGAGTATAAAAATCCACTTCCTACATGTGCTCAGCCCTTTTTTTCACTTCTCTTTTCTGCCAGAGCCATCTTTCTGTCTGGCTCTCCTCTCCAATAAACTACAACCTTCTTCCCAAAGCAGTTGCCATGTTTATTTCCAGCTTGGATGAACCACGATGAAGACCTTTCTTCCAACATCTGAAATGGTATAGGGTTTCCTGCCTGAGCAGGGGATTGGACTAGATGACCTCCAAAATCCCTTCCAACATTATTATTATTATTAT
This sequence comes from Azemiops feae, assembly GCA_023970755.1. Taxonomy (NCBI): domain Eukaryota; kingdom Metazoa; phylum Chordata; class Lepidosauria; order Squamata; family Viperidae; genus Azemiops; species Azemiops feae. The sequence continues at coordinate 246,276 of JALGBA010000123.1, read as the reverse complement.
TATTATTATTATTATTATTATTATTATTATTATTATTATTATTATTATTATTATTATTATTATTATTATTATTATTGTTGTTGTTGTTGTTGTTGTTGTTGTTGTTGTTGTTGTTGTTGTTGTTATTAAATCTTCCACTCTAACTGAGTCACCCTGGCCTATCAAATGGGATTTGGGGAAGAATGTTAACTACTTCCTCATTCTGTATGCAAATGACCAGGTGGTTCTGCCTCCTGTAGAGGCAGCTGGGAAGATCCCTGGACTTTTTCTATAGGATTGCAGAAGAATCACAGGGTCAAGGTTGGGTGGGGACCTTTCTGTTGATATCTATGTTAATGAGTAGACTGTCCCCCATCCCTTGAAAAGATTTAGGAAGATGTTCAAGTTACTCTTAGCTGAAAGAGTATGAGAGAAGTCAAGAGATACAGCTTTAAGAGGTATTTTTCCCTCTGTCTCTAAATGATTAGTTCTAATTTCTAAAATAATAAGGACTATTGGGGAAAAAATGGTGAGAGGGAAAGTTGGGGAAGGAATTATAATAATATGGATGACGGTGGCCTTGAAAGGAGGGCTGGAAATGTATAAGGTTCTGTGAGAAAAGTAGTTACTTTGGTGTCCTGTATATAGAAATGAAGACCCATTCCATGTCCTGTAGGTTTGGGGGAAGATGTTGAGATTAGTGTTGGTCAAAAACGTCCTAGTCTAGTAACAATTGTTTAATGCCTACACCAGGCCATGACTAATGTAAAGCCAGCCTCTAAATGTTTGATTTATTCCTAGGAATTGGGAATGTGGCTAATATTTAAATCCCATTCTGCCTCAAACAGAAACTAGTGTTTTGATGCTACTTCATTAGAACTGATGGAGACCATGAGGATCTTGAATCTCTAATCGCAAACTCAAATGGAAACGTGTCTAATTCCAAAAGTGCTTCTTCAAAAGGCAACTGGACTTTCTTTGTTTTTCCTTGAAGATGTTTTGCTTCTCATCCAAGAAGCTTCTTCAGTTCTGACTGGATGAGAAGCGAAATGTCTTCAAGGCAAAACAAAGGAAGTCCAGTTGCCTTTTGAAAAAGCACCTTTGGGACAACCACGACCTGGATGGCTGAAAATCTCCCTACACATGCCTAATTCCATCTCTGATCTGAATTCAAATTGAATCAAAGTTAGTTTGCAGAGACTTTGTCAGAGTGAGGCTTTGGGAGAAAAAAATGTAATCACATTCTCAAGGACTTGCCTGGTCTGCCTTCTGTAACAACGTCTGGGAAAAAGACTTTAGATTTTTTTTAACACAGGAAGTATATTTTAAAAAATATTGTGATAAAATCTTTGAAAGCATATACCTGTAATTTAATAAAGTTAATGTTTTCCATATGCTTTACACAACTTACTGTCCTCATTTTATCCTTCAAAAGAATGAAGGCATTTTAGGCATTATGATACTTCTCCTTTGTAGTCAAATTAAGTGATTCCTTTAATAAAATTTTGAAGTAGTTGGAATTGAATCAGTGTGCTCTCAAATACCAGACTCATGAATCATGCTTACACTCAGATTTTTAATCTTCAATTTGTAAAAAATAAATAAAAAATGATCCAGTGATTATTGTCTGAATCGTTCTTGATTCCAGTGCAATTATTTTGAGCAATTGCACTCATCAAATAAGAGGCAACTCAATTTTGCATCCTGTTTATAACCCGATATAATTTACATTAGATGGAAGATAACAGTAGCATTGAAAGAGGGGACTTTATTATTTTAGGCTGCTGTTTTGCATATTTGGTTACCGGAAGTAATTTGTTTTTGTTGCCGTTGTTATTGATGCATCATCTTTACATAACAAAGAATCTAATTGCAAATAAAAACAACTTTTGAGATGGGCACACTGAAGTTTTTTTCTTCCCCAGTCCCTATTCAAGCATTTGTCAGTGACAAGAAATGAGAAACCTAATTCTTTCATTTTCAGATCTGTAATTTAGAATTTGTAAGTTCACTGGACCAAAGAATATGTCTTTGTAGAAAACTATTATTGAAGTTCTTTATTTCTGAAGCATAAACTGCTGACAATGGGAAGTCTTTTGATGGTTTTATTTTTGGCCCATTCATTTCTTTCCTGTTTGTTTAGATGACATGAGCAATATTTCCTATTTTTAAAGGATAACAGTAAGCACAGAAAAATGTGTATATTTTTTTTAACAGAAACACCCTCAGAGCAAATCATATTGCTTGGATTCCCCCCCACCATCGAACTGTGACTCATTTTATACGGACATTGTGCAATGTGATACAAGCTGTTGAAGAGCCAGTTTGAGGTAGTGGCTAAGGCATCATTCTGGAAACAGGGAGACTGTGAGTTCTAGTCCTGCTTGAGGCACAAAGCCTATTGGATGACCTTGAGCCAGTCACTTTCTCTCATTCCTAGGAAGGAGGTAAATAACAAATTACCTTATAGGGAGATGGGCAGCATACAAAATGTAATAATTAAAAATAAGCCATTCCTGAAACACTTGGCCAAGAAAACATCAGGTGCTTGTCCATTCATTGTCTGAGAATCAGACATGATTGAAGGGGGGGGGGAACATAGCTGTTGAAGCCCTCTTTAGACTCATGAAAATGGTTGTACTAGTGTCATCAAATATGTGTCTCTGTGTGTCTATGCTTGTTTATTTTTCTTTTAAATGACAGACCTTTCCTTGACACTGCTCTTAAGCTACTTTTCAAGGGGAAAAAAACCATACCTGAAGCCTCCTAGGATTCAAGGAAGAAGATTCACAATTCTTTGAGCCTCACCACTTGTTAGAAAATCCCATATTCCCATATGTTTATCTCCTGCAAGTAAAGAAATATGGATATTTTTTAACCTGTAAGTATTTAAAAGAAGAGAAAATGACACACGTTTTGGCCTTGTTCTCAAGCTGACAAACATTTCCAAGCTGTATAATTCCAAACTGCAGTTTTTACAATATAGATAAGTTAATGTCAGCAGTACTTGTTTTCTGCATCCTAATACATGCGGTAATGTAGCTCATTGTTTCAGTGAGATTAAGGTCTTGATTTCAGAATATTAAAAATACAATGTAAATCAGACTTATGTCTACTAAAAAGATAAAAGGCATTTATTATTGGCAGTGAGGAAGTAGTATTTTAAAAAACCTACTTTTTTCCTTTTGTTAGAAGAACATTTAGAGGAGAAAACTGTTTCATGTGCTATAATTTCCACATGTTTTGAACTATAAGCTGGTATTTCATCCTGTTTTTGTTTAAAGCTGTTAAAATTTCAGTAAAAAGTTAATATTAATGTTCAGGTTTATGTTGGAGTTTCTTCCAATAATATCAACTTTGCATATTTTTTTCCTACAGTGTCTATTTTTATTATTTGTTCATTTATTTTTTTTATCCTACCTTTATTTCTTTATAAGTAACAAGGCAGTGAACATACCTACTACTCTTTCCTCCTCCTATTTGCCACACAATAACAACCCTGTGAGGTGAGTTGGACTGATAGTGGCCCAAAGACACCCAGTCAGCTTTTACGCGAATGGTGGGACTAGACTAAACTGGCTGCCTATAAATTTTATGTATAGATTTCTTCTGGTTTCTTGGCCCGAACTGGCGCTCATGTCTTTATAACCATCAATTTAGAATTAGGAACCTTTGTTAATATTATAAAAATATTTCCTATTTAGCATTTATATGCATGTTTTGTAGAAATCGTGCATTGTTACATTCATATTTCAGATCAGTTTTATCTATATGACACGGGAGTTGGCATGCTGATGACATTTTTCATATTTTAAGCATTAATCTTATGTTTTACCAATAGAAGAGAATATTTGTAGCTCAGAGTTGAAATGAGGGGTCCTTGGTGCTCTCTGAGCTCGGTGGTTTTCTTGTAGATGTTTCAATACCCAACTAAGTAACATCCTGGAACTGATGATGTTGTCTACTTTGGTAATGAAATCTCTGCAAGAAAACCACCAGGCTCAGAGAGCACCAAGGACCCCACAGCCATATGTTTACCTAATGCCCTTCAAGCAGCAATGAATTTTTGACTAATGTTCAGTTTGGTTCCTTTAGATTTATTGTCCTTGCTACTGTTTTGAAATAAGTCAGGAAAATCCAAAATCATAATTTACATGTTCAAATAAAAGATAAACATTAGAATGTGGTGTTATGGGAGCTCCCCAGAGCAGAGTTCTAAGCAGAATATTTATCTGACCAAAAAAAGGAGTCAGGAAGTGTTTTGGACCATTCTCCTCCCTCTCTGGAAGATCCTCTCAATGCCACTTCTTCCACTGAAAGATAATTCAAAAGGCAAAGAAGAGGCACATCCTTTCTATTATCTCATATCAATGTCCCATTGGAACAGAAAAGAGTCATTGGTTTGCTCAATCACATTCAATGAAACATTTATTTTGCTATTTATACTATTATTTATAGACCTCTAACTTCAGCATAGGACCAGTGGTGGGATTCAGCCAGTCCTGCACCACTTCGGCAGAACCAGTAGCTAATTTTTTTGTTTCCCAAACAAGCCCAGAATGGACTTCCGGAAGCGGCATCCACACAGAGAACCGGTTGTTCACATATCTGAATCCCACCACTGCATAGGACCCAAGGCAATTTACAACTGAGCAGTATTGATGACAAGGGTTTCAACATGCAAAGGTTGCATGACTAGAAACAAAGGATGCATATTTTGCAAGGGACCACAACTGCTCAATTAAAGAAGTGGCATACAAACAGAGTTCCCAGACTGCACGAAGCTCCTTGTACTTTTGGATATGAGCAAAAGTTGCTGAGTTATTGCAGGGTTTGATGGGATAGATGGAGAAATGTTAAATACAGGTGATACTTATATTAACTATACAAATATGTTGTGTGATATTTAAGTAGAAATGTGATTTTATTTAATTAAGACATTTATATGACCAACCATCTTTTATATCATAACTCTGGGAGGTTCACAACAAGAATAATAAAAACAAAAAAGAAGCAACAACGTCCTTTTTTTTCTTCTCCTGGCTCCATCCATTTTTTTTTTTAACCTAGTGTATGACTTCCAACTGAGAGTTAAATTGTAGTCCTTTTTTTCCATGCACCCTTTCTTTAAACTTAACTTTCTTAAATTGGGCCAGGTTATTTCAAGGACTGTCTTTTCCCAATTACATCTACCTGACCTACCAGAGTGGGGGAGACAAAGTATGTTATGTGTCCCCTCTCTTAAAATAGCCATCTAGTAGGACCAAAAAGAAGGGTCTTCATTGTGGTGGCTCCTTCCCTGTGGAACATCAACCCTATAGAAATAAGATTGCCCCCCACCTTGATATTCTTTTGAAAGGTCCTGAAGATATGGTTTTGTCAGCAGTCCTGGGGAATCCAGGGGATATGGAGCCCATCAAGTGGTTTGTTAGTTTTTTTTGTTGCAGGTGGGAGGGGTTTTGTATTTGGGATTTTACTTCTATAAGCCACAGGGAGTTACTATGAGTGAATTGGGCAGCCATATGCATTTTCTTAATAAATAAATGTGCTGTGTGGCCAATAAACTTGAAAATAAAATGCATTTATTTCCTGACGGATCAATGTATGAAGAATTGTCAGTTCCCACTAATGAGTAAAAGTGATATGAAGGCTGGGGAATCAGCTGTTTGTCTTAACACTGCCATCTGGAGAGATCTTAGAAATTAGGAAGTTTGCAGATGGCTTACATCAGGTGTACCCAACCTCCAGTCCATGGACCATCACCGGTTCATGGCATGCCAGCATCCAGGCCACGTAAACAAGAGAAGCCCCATTCATGGGATGCAGGCAGCATGCGAAACCACGCCCCCTCTGGTCTGCGGAAAAACCTCTCTCCACGCAACCAGTCCCTGGTGCCCCAAAGGTTGGGGGCCACTGGCTTACATCATGGTCCATGTTTTGATAAATATGTAGAACCCACCTTAAAAAAAGATTGGGAACTACTACCTTGATGATAATGAACATATTGCAATAAGTAACATATCTGTTCATTGATACTCTGACTCCTATATAATTGTTCCTTCCTACTTCTGCTGCTGGAAGAGGTGGGGAATAAGGATTCTTCAGAAACAAAGAATTTTAAAAATAATTTATATGAATGCTACCTCAACATGGCTGACATAAGAACTATACTTATGTTCTTTAAGTAAATTGTGTGCATATGGCTTAAGAGTTAAACCAGGCTTGCTCTTTCTTACCCAGAGTCATAATAGATTATAAAACTGAGCTTTCCAAATCTGATAAGTGATTGCAAAATCCTGTGTCCTAATCCAGGGCGGAAGAAGGGAGAGGCAAAGGAGAGAGGGGAACAAGGCAGAAAGAAAGCCCTTCGAGATCTTTCTAAGGTTTATAGATTGAACACTGATGTTAAGTTTTCACAACCTATTGCAGAGAGTGTTAGATAAAACCGGAAGCAATAGGTTGTCCTTCCAGGGAGACCGATGTCATTTTCCTTCCCAGGCATCCCTTTTTAATCTTGGTGAGCCATGCTACATTTTAAACCCCTCTGTCACTGGTTCTTTACCCCCACTTCTCTATACAGTATACAAAGTGACTTTCTTCCAAAACTCTATCTTTCTCTGTGTGCATAAGCATCTGTTCTGGTCCCTGTTGTGTCAGCCCGTTTGCTTCCTGCTTTAGTTTGTTATGGGAGGGAAGGAAGGAAGAGGCAGAATAGGTCTGGGACCCTATCTACTTTTGCAAAATTATATCAAAGCAAGGCAACAATCAGTGCTTATGTGGCTTCTTTTCTGTGTATTTGTTTGTGTGCACGTGTGTCTCCCATCAATGAAACAATTCCACCACAAAGCTAGGGGGTGGAGACAATTATCTCACCAGCAGAAAGTGGCCTTTAATAGCACTTGGGTTTATTGAAATCTAACCTGACACATCTGGTCCTTGACTCACAATGTTCTACTTTATTATACTCTCGTGAGTAGGGTATTTGCCAGCTGTGCAAATATGTTTTAATCCTTGGCCATTTAGTTTCAAATGAATGCCTTGCAGAACAGCAAATTGTGAATCTCGATGGAGCAGGGGATTAAATATCTTGACTAAGAGGAGAAGGAGAGCAAAAGGAAGGAATTAGAGTGCATCATTGTAGCAGCAGGGCAGAGTTTTGATTTAATGGTTTATTCTTCAGGGCCCTATTCAGCAGGTTTGCTGTACATCACATATCTCACTAGGAATAACTGTTTCAAAACCTGCATTTCCTCACCTCTTCCACTGTATGCTTTTAGCTACTAAGTGTTTGATGCTCATGAATAACATATACTGACTGACTGATGTCCATCTCCTCTGAGTGGGGAGGGAAAATTCTCACCTTAGATGGGGAAAGTTGATAGCAGAACTGAGTACTTCCCTCAGCTTTTACCGGAGTCTTTCCATAGCTTCCTTCCTTCCTTCCTTCCTTCCTTCCTTCCTTCCTTCCTTCCTTCCTTCCTTCCTTCCTTCCTTCCTTCCTTCCTTCCTTCCTTCCTTCCTTCCTCTTTTACCGTGCAGGGGTGTATCCAACAGAACTTTGGAATTGTAAAATTGCTCTGACTTTGCACACAATTATTTTATTTATCTATGTATTAAATTTGTTTGCCGCCCATCTCACTCCAAGGCAAGTCTAGGAGGCTTACAAGATCACAATTGATGTGCTTTTATATACATTTGGGAATAAAGTACATATTTTTAAATTTATTGTTGTATCTAATATATAGGCTTCAAAACAAAGTTCAAGAAGTTCCAGGGGTGCAATTTAACTGGTTCAGTCTTCTGAACAAATCAGTTAAATTTTGGGGCTCCTCATGAGAAGCATCACCTACATTCACACTCTTGTTTTCAAGTGGTTGGTCAGTAGCCATAATGAATTATCACTGGAACTGGTAGTTGCCTCCTTTGTACGGGTACAATTCCCCTGCCTTTCCTCTGGCACTTATGGTTACTAATTTACTTTGCTTTACTTCAAATATATATCATAATTTATATATACTACTAGCAGTTTAAATCCATAAAACCATGTGAAATACTTAACGTAAATCTACTATGAATATATAAATGTAGCATAAATACAAATTAAAATTACAGAGAGTAAAAACGAAAAGAAAAGAAATGAAAGTGAAAAGAATATAACAAGTAGTAAATACACCAATTCCTCAGTCTCCAAATACATTGTGGAATAATTCCATTTTTACTGTCTTCTGGGAAGCCAATAACGAGAGCAGGAAACTGACCTCCAGAAGAATGCTAATATAAAGTACAGGGCTGCAATTTAAAAACAGTGTCTGTGCCCCCTGACCCCTTATCTGATGAAACTATTAAAAGATTTTGTTGGAGTGTATGTACTGGATGGGTCAGGCAGGTCACTTCCATATGGAAAAGGTCCTGCAAATAGCTAAGAGGCAAGCCATAGGGTTTTCTAGATTTAAACCAGCACTTTGAATTGCACATAAAAACCTAGTAACACCCAATGCAAGTGCCTGCAATGTAAGTGTAACCTAATTATGGTGATTTCCATTTGTCATCAAATGTGGCATTTTGAACCAATTGCAGGTTCTTGGGGGGGGGAGGTGCTGTTTTTCAAGGGAAAGAGATGTTCTTTGCATGTAGACTTTTTAGGCTTGTCGGAAAATATTTAACGGGATGTTCACGTTTGCCCTCTTCATCTACTTTTCAAAAATTTATTTAGAAAAAAGGAAGTCAGTTAGAAGACTTCATGGCCAAACATTCACATGGGATGTACGGCTCCTCATTCTAAATAAATCTTCTCTGCAGTAACAGAGAGATGCTCTACTATGTTATCACAATGCATGGAATGTATTTGATGCATCCTCCAAGAACTTTAGAAGATAAATATGGACTTGTATTATATACTTGCAGCAAATACATGAAGAAAAAGAAAGAAAAGGTAAAAGAAAGAAGAAATAAGCTTGCTGCTGACATTGTAAGCTGGCAGAAATTCAACATGAGTTGGCATGTTTGTTTTTAGGAAAATGGAGAAGCTTCTAGAGCAGGGGTCTCCAATCTTGGCCATTTTAAGACTTGTGGACTTCAAGTCCCAGAATTCCTCGGCCAGCCATGCTGTTCTAGAGGGAGCAGATGGACTGGTGAAGAGGCAAAAGGCAACTGTGGAATTGGAGAAACCTTCTGTCAATGCTGCTAACATCGAATGTTTTTGCCTGACATTATATGTGGATGCAGACATTTACTATTTAACCTGTGTATTACTTTAGAGCCACTATTAGATAGTATGGAGGGGGGGAGTGGAAGAATGTACTTGGGAACTAGTTAGCCATAACAATATTTCAGCAGAGCATCTTCAAAGCTGGATGAAATACAAGGAGATAAAATATGGCGTGTTATGGAACGGGAGGGAAAGTTCACACTTTAAACTAATTGGAGAATGTGATTAATGACTGTCAAATGAGGGAGGGGAATGTGCTCAGATACTGTGGGATGAAGTAGGAGGGTTCAGATTTTGGCTTCGCTTATGTATGTGCCGAAACTATGTTGCCATTAAAAGATTCTTAAAGGAAAACAATGCCTCAAGTTTCTTTGAAAAGCCTCTTCCTTCGGAACCATAACATCAAGCCAAAATCCAACAAACTTTTCAGACTTTTAGGGGTTCCGAACCCCTAGTCGCTATTCCTAAAACTAAAGGAATAGACTGGCAAAGATTCGGAGAAAAGAACATCATGGAAGAAGAAGAATTGCCTGAGATCAGCACTCCTGCAGCAGCAAGTTCCCCAGAGAGGGGAGCAACAGCGTGCAAGCCGGTAGAGAGAGAACTCTCGCAAATCCCCCAGCTGGGAGCAAGGCCAAAGAAATTAGGAGAGCTGATCTGGTCTTCAGACTGGGAGAAACCGAGCATGGAATCCGGAGATTTCGTAACAGCTTTTCCATCTTCAAAAACTTCCAAGACGGATGAGTTGGAGCCACAACAAAGGGATCCTCACAGATTACATCCCCCACACCAGTGGAGAACTGCCAAGCCTTCTGCCTCTGAAGACTCAGGTGAGTGGAGATGTCCAACTGCCACTCATAGTCAGTCAATGGAGAATTTGGCAGAGAGATTTGAAACATTAGAAGTGAGGGGTGCGGAACAGTCCCTGCTGAGAGAGGCCCCCAGCCCCTCCCTCGCAGACCAAACAGTCTTCCAATCCCTGGAGCCCCCTGCCAGGGTCTCCAGCCCCACAGAGAGAGGGAAACCCAGCCTGGGCCCCCTGCCTCAATGGGGAGTTTGGCAGCCCCTGCAGATGGAGGATCAAAGGCCTCTGAGCGTGCGTCAGCTAATAGAGGCCTTACAGCAGCTTGGGGTGGTGCCAAAACCAGGAGAGCAACAGCAGATGGGTCCGCAAATGAGAGAAGCCCAGCAACCGTGGAGGGGCCTACAGCAGCAGAGGGCGCCATCATCCCCTGCAGACCAGCAACAGAGAAGGCACAACCACCCCCACCTATTCAGCAACCTTTAGAAAACCTCCCACGATTCGAGAGGCCAGCACTGCCAGTTTTGCAACCACAGTAGGGTGGGGGACTGCAGGCCCTGAACGTGCGACCCCTGGGCATACAACAGCAACCAGGGTGGGGCCAGCCACAACTGGGAGCGCCACCCCTACAGTGGAGAGCTCAGCAGCCATTAAATCAACAACAAGGGTGGACCCAGCAGCAACAGCCACAGTGGGGCCCACAACAGCCTATAATTGGCCCACCCTTCAGAGCAACTTTCGATGGGGGCTGTTAAACTGGCGACACTACCTAGAAGGGAGCAAGGTGCCATTTGAAGTATGGACAGATCACAAAAACCTAGAGGCACTGAAAACTCCCCGCAAATTGTCCCCAAAGCAAGTACGTTGGGCACAGTACTCTAACCGCTTCAACTTTACTCTAAAGTACATACCAGGGGAAAAAAACTTCATAGCTGATGCGCTATCTAGATTGCCCCAATACAAAAGTGAATGTGAAGAAGTTAATGAGGCAATTATCTCCAATCCACAACCTGTTGCACAAATCACGCCTCGCAGGGTCCCTAATCCGGATGACCCTGGAGCAAATAAAATAAAATGAGAGCTCCTCACCAATCAATGGTTCAAAGATAATCAAACCTCCTTGACGTGCCGGGATGGTTTGGCTTACAAGGGGGGGGAACTGTATTTGCCCGAATCCCTCCATCTAAATGCTCTCAAACACAGCCATGATGTAAAACAGGCTGGACACTTTGGATATCTAAAAACTCTACATCTCACCTGCCGGCAATTTTGGTGGCCGGGACTGAAACGGGATGTGGAAAACTATGTGAAGAGTTGTACCGTATGTGCCACAATGAAAAGAATCCCGAGGAAAACCCCTGGGTTACTGCAGCTGGTGGCAGACCCTTCCTAACCCTGGGAAGAAATATCTATGGACTTTATCATAGACCTACCTGAAAGTAAAGGAAATACTGTCATCTGGACTGTAATAGACCTGTTTTCGAAGCAGGCTCATTTCATCGCCTGCAAAGGACTCCCATCCACCCAACGATTGACTAAATTGTTCCTGAAATATATGCTTTTGTTTACATTACAGGATCTGTCGTTTTTGTAAAGGGGGCTGGATGTCAATGCTGCTAACATCGAATGTTTTTGCCTGACATTATATGTGGATGCAGACATTTACTATTTAACCTGTGTATTACTTTAGAGCCACTATTAGATAGTATGGAGGGGGGGAGTGGAAGAATGTACTTGGGAACTAGTTAGCCATAACAATATTTCAGCAGAGCATCTTCAAAGCTGGATGAAATACGAGGAGATAAAATATGGCGCGTTATGGAACGGGAGGGAAAGTTCACACTTTAAACTAATTGGAGAATGTGATTAATGACTGTCAAATGAGGGAGGGGAATGTGCTCAGATACTGTTGGGTGAAGTAGGAGGGTTCAGATTTTGGCTTCGCTTATGTATGTGCCGAAGCTATGTTGCCATTAAAAGATTCTTAAAGGAAAACAATGCCTCAAGTTTCTTTGAAAAGCATCTTCCTTCGGAACCATAACACCTTCATTATTCACTTAACAATCATGGCAAACAACCATCATAAAATCAGACAGAATAACAGAATAACAGAATTTGAAGGGGAAAAATGCTCCTGACTGTTAATTTGGGAAACAACTAATCTGAAATATCCTACCCAGTTGCATCCTGGTTTCCCCAACTCATTCATCCATGTACACCTATACAATATTTGTGTTGATGTATCATCATGATACACTGTGATGTATTTTAGATTTTTTAAAATTTCACACTGTATGATACAATCTGAAAGCTTACAAAACTGTGAAGCTATTTGTTTTGATTTTGCTTCTTTTTTTAAAAAAAGGAGAGGTGTTGTTGTTGCCTTTATTACATGGAGTCTCTATCAAATCTTTGCATTTTATGTCCTGATTCTTCAAAGAAGTTACAAAACAGGCACTGTGAAATGGATCTCCTAAGTAATATTTCAGTGCTGGCATTTCCTACAAAGGTCAAAGTAAATTGTTATTGTAGCCTTTGTTGGCAATAAGCATGAGAAAATGGCATTTCTCCTTCCCCTCCTGAATAGGTCTTCTAATGTTGTTACACAGATTTTTTCTCTTGTTTTAGCATCAAAAGGAGGGGAAAAAAACCTACCCCAGAACCAGGATTATTTGCCACTTGAAGATATAAAGCTTTTATACCTGAAAGAGAGGAAAATCTCTTACAAGTACATTTTGAAAGGTTAAGTATAGGGCTACACAGCAAGGAATAATGTGTTACCAAGCAATCTTGTGCAATGATTTTGCATTTTTTGTTTTTTATTGGCTGTCCTCAATTTTGTGAGAAAGAACCTGACAATGCTTTTTATCTATACGAAAAAACAAATCTCAAGAATAGGGCCTATAGATCTGGTCTTTTCATTGTAAGCCCTCTCCTTTATAAGGAAACTAATAAATGTGGGAATGTCTTGTCTTTCATTATACAATCTTTTTTTCTAATGGTTCTGCCACCTCCTTGGATTCTTCTGCTTCTATTAAATTAAAAGAAGACCCCCATTGTTGGTCATGGAGGCCTCAAAGTGATAAAAGATAGAATAGAAATGAAATATCAGGACTTTCCACACTGGGGAACAATTAAAGTAAGGTCAGAAACAGTATCAATATGTATTCTAAAACCCTCTTCTAAAGAAGTTCTATTTGAAAACTCTTGGTGGGTGAACTGAATTCCAGAATGACATACTTTAACCTCACAGAGAAAAGCTCCACATGTTGGGGAATATTAAAGAAAGGAAGGAGGCTTTCTTCAGAGGCTTTCTGTTAGAAACTTGCCCATTAAAAATGTGTTCCTCTTAAATGGTGGACAATGAAAGGGAAGAAATGAAAAGGATCTGCAAGCCTGTATGACAGCAGTGGGGTCTGTGGGATGCATTATGACTTTCTGTCCAGCCTGAGGTTTGTGGTGGGCATGGCTAGCAAAGATTTGATATCAATGCAATGGACAAGCACAGGTCTTCCCTCCTTTCCTCCCTTCCACCCAAAAAGATGGAGTGGATACTTTAAGCCTCTGTAATTGTAGCTCTATTAACTCTGGCAGGAGGTGGTTTGGGGGGGAAATGAGGCATTGTGGACTACCGATTGTCCACTTCTAGTAGTTCATAGTGAGCAAGTTGATGATTCTGCTTATGCACTAACTGTGCATTTGTGTTTGTTAGCAAATCCCATTTCAGCTTGCTGCTGGAAAGACAATTCAGGTAGAAAATTGGAAGAGCTTAATCACTGAACTATGGTCCAGAATCTTCTGTAACATTCAGTTCTGGCTGAGAAGCCCTCACAGTTGCCTGGTAACCATGGGATGTAAATGAGCCACATCAATAGTGGCAAAATGTGGGGCCAAGTCTACCCATTTTCAGCAGTTAGAAACCTCCTACTGCTCTCCAATTTGGCCCCAAATCAGAGAGACCTTTTCAAAAGCAGTTAGCTTCCTGGGGTCTCCATGTCTTTCAACTTTATCTCTCTTCTAAAGTTGAATGTCTTTCAACTTTATCTCTCTCTCTTCTATTTGACTGCTACTGTAATCAAATCATGCTTGTAATTATAACATTTGTGTACATTTACACACAGTAAATGTATTATGAAAGCTAATATTTATCACTGTGACTTCGTAGCAAGAATTCTGTATAATTATTACTTGGAATTGTTTCAGGATCTTACCTGCTAGTTTAACTATACTGGTAAAATAAATACTAAGTTTGTATAGGTTGGACTGACTTCATCTCTGTGAGACATTTCATACCATGGAGATGGTGTGATTTTTGTTAAGGTACTTTGTTTTACTCCTGGAGCCTCTTCTTCTTCTTCTTCTTTTTTTTTAAATATATTTTATTAGATTTTTGTAGGGATAAAAGGGTTACATCAGAGTGTTTAGGAACCACCGTGGAGGTGGGTATATTGAACATCCAAAAAAAAAAGAAAAACAATCACAAATATATAGCCCAAATCAATTCATTTAAAATTCCCTCTCTAATTTCCTCATTTAGTCTTACATATTCAGATTGATACATTTCTACATAAGCTTCAAACAATCCTATCAAATATCACTCACATTTCAATTCTAAAGATCCAAGTCCTGTTTTTAAGCTTTACTAACTTACAATTACCATATTCCAATTAGCCTTAAATAGACATATTATTAACACTTCGGGTGTCCTTTTTTTTTTTTTTTACATAATAATTATATCTGGTATATTATTCCCGCAGTAATATTCTTATATTTTCTTCATTAATACCATTTCTTCTCTTGTCACCCATCCCTCTTATTCTTCTTCTATTACAAAATAATTATCTTATTTAGAGTAAAAATATCAAACCAACAAATAGATTTCTATCTAATTTAAGTATATATTCTATCAATTCATCTATATCTATGAAAATCTTTTTAAACCAGTAAATAAAGTTTACCTCTCCAGTAATTATCATATCTGAAACAAAGTATTATTACAAAGGGTATCCTCTTAGAAATTTCACGTGCTCCATTAGTTATTAACTCAGTCAAAAAGTCAAAGCCTTTTTAAACCCATTAAATAAAACTTTAAAATACATTTTTAAATCTAACTCTAGGTTTCTTTCTGTGCCATATCGGTTTCCATAATAAAATTCCTGCATCATCAAACCACAATATTAAAAAGTCCATATTCTTTAACGCTTCAAATTGGTCAAAGTTCTCTTTCCTTTCTTCTAGTAGCCTTTGGATGGTAAAAGCCGTTTTATTCCATGTTATGTTTGCCAGTTGTTTATCCACCTTATCACAATTTTCAATAACTTGTATCTGAGTGTCAGTCTCTGTTGATGTTAATGCTTCAGACATCTCCGTTAAAGTTATTCTTTGATCATCAGGCTTCTCCATAGATTGCGTTTGGAGTTGTATAAAGTTAGTTTGTTCTTTGGTTTCCACAGTTTCTCTCAGTGTAGTTTCATAGTTGAGTTGTTGACGTGGTTCCTCTTTAGGTTGTACATATTGTTCACTAATCTCTTTAGCGCCAATCTGCTTCTTCTGCACTGTTTTTCGGTCTATAATTTGATCTGTCAAAGTTTGAAAGTAAGAGTTCATATCCTCTGTGGCTTCCAGAATTTTTTCCAATATGAGCTCATAGTCCAGCTGTGTGTTAGGTTCCATATCAATAGTAAAAAGATTTTTTAATCTTTTAGAGAAGGCTCTATTTTGTAGAAATCAAACAAATGTTCACCTCCAATTTTCAATAGACCAGATCACCACACAGCTGTTTCAGTTATCTTACGCTTATCATCTTTTGAAGGTCAAAGCCATCCCCAGCCATGAAAAAAAATATACAGTTGCAGTACCACTTTCCGTCACAAGATGTCCTCAGCAGACCATAAAATCTTTTTTTCTTTCCAAGTTAATAGATTTTTTATTTTTCGTGTTGAAAAAGATGAAGAAAGGCCTCTCCAAAATAATAGATGCGTAGTTATAACAATAATAGTCAAAAATAAAATGTTTTCAGGTCCCCTCAGTATTCCAAAATTTAAATAGTCCATAGAAATTAACTGGTTTATTTTTTTTTCTTTTTTTCTCAAAGCTGTTTTTCCTGAATGCCCAAACGCTGCTCCCTCACAGCAGGGAAATAATTCAAACACAAAAGCTTTTGACAGGAGAGTAATTAGGGAAAGAGGGGGTAGGAAAGGTCTCACCCGGATTCTCCACAGGGGTTGTTTACACTTAGTTGTTCATCTGGCTTTCCGCTGGTGCAGCAAAGTGATCGTCCATTTTGCTGGCCGATCTTTCCTCCGACGGCCCTAAGGAGCTAGCTCGAACTAAGGAAGGAGCTGCTGCCCTTCCCCAGTCAAGCAGGGGCCTCCTCAAGCAGTGGTCGCCTCTACGGGGCAACTTTCGACCCGGTTAAGGGTCTACCGGCGGAGGGAAAGCAGCTGGTAGGAGAGATGGCTCTCTCCGTGTGACTGCGCGTGCCGCGATACGGAACCGGAAGCCCTCCTGGAGCCTCTTCTGTTACAAACAGTATCTACCCTGTTTAGAAGGGGACATTGCTTTATGAAACAGTGTGAAAGAGGGACTTCTTTCAAATTACCATCAAAGTAAAGCATCCTATAAAAGTTTTGCACAGCCTTAGGATAGTAGATACCAAAAAAAGTAAAAACTCCCAGGCTGAATGCTAGACAGGAAGTTGAGAAAGCATTTTAGAAGAAGGCAGTGGCAAATCACTTGCCAAGAAAATTGCATCAATAGCACCCATATTGAATTCAGTTGGATGGAGTCTATATTTAATCAACACTAAAGGACTAGCTTTGGGCTTATTCTACCTATAGACAGGTTTTTCAACCTTGGCAATTTTAAGATCCGTAGACTTCCTGATATTCCGGGATTTGAAGTCCACACATTTTAAATTTGTCAAGGTTGAAAAACAGTGGCCTAAAGCAGAGGTCTCCAACCTTTTGGGCACCAGGGAGCAGTTCCATGGAGAAAGGTTTTTCCATGGACCAGAGAGTGCATGGTTTTGTGTGCTGCCTGCATCCCATGGATGTGGCTTTGCTTGTTTGTGCGGACTGATTGCTGGCATGCCACAGCCCGGTACCGGTCCACGGACAGGGGGTTGGGGACCCCTGGCCTAAAGTGCACAAAATGTTCATATGGTCTTAAGTTCAGTTGCTTATTATAGACAAAGAATGTTACTCTATGCTCAGTAGTTTCTTTGTTGCCTGTGCCAAACTTTCATTTTGCTTTCATTGTAAGTGGAAGAACACTTTGGTAGGGACTTACAGTAGATATCGGGTAGATTAATAATCTAGTCTGTGAAAGGTTTGTGTGCAGAGAAGGCAGCTTGTTAATGCTGTACTGAGAGAGGTATGTAGGTGATATTTTTTATGTTCTTTAACTATTGCCCAACCATCTTGGCTCAAAGGCTCCATTTTATTATAGAGAGCCAAGTTAAACTGCTGCAGAAACTGTTTAAAATAAGGACTACAACAGTTCATTTGATGACCATTCAAAGTTACAACGGCACTGAAAAAAGTGTCATTTTTCACATTTATGACTATTTCAGCATTCCCATGATCAAAATTCAGGTGCTTGGCAACTGACTCATATTTCTGATGGTTACAGTGTCCCAGGATCATGTGATCCACCCTCTTATAAGCAAAGACAAGGGGGAAGCCAGATTCACTTAACAACCATGTTTATAATTTAACAACTGCAGTGATTCACTTAACAAACATAGCAAGAAACATCGTAAAATGAGACAAAACAGCACATGTTTTGCTTAAGCAACAGAAATTTTGGGCTCAATTATGGTCATAAGTCAAGGATTACCTGTACTTGAATATTATATTCAGATGAAAAAATGTATTTGTAAGCCATAAAGCACTCATTTTGTTTTCAACCCATATATACACACAGACAAAAGGCAGAGTTTTGACTCCACCCACTCTGAAAATGCTTTCAGAGAGTAACAGTAACGTTGGTAGGCCATGTTTTTTGAATCCCTGGTTTAGATGAATGGGCATTCCCATGGAGCTGCAGAAGTTGACTGCGGCCCTCTGTGTATTGAATACGGTGATTCCCCTTTTCATTCTAAGAGTCTGACTTTCACAATCAGACTTAATAGCATCCCAACCTTGTGGCTTTGTTTGTCCCTGCCGCGCAAGATAATTCAGTGTTTTGTAGCCTTTGTTCAAAATTGTAAGTCTTATTGGGTCAAGGTGCGATAGTGGTTGGCCTAGTCTTGTTTATTTAGTTGCTGCCTTACCTAGATTCTCTTTCCTAGGTGTAAGATTGACTCAGAAATATCCTTTGATAAAACATCCATAGTGTCCAAAACTATTTTCCTATGTGATATAATTGTGTTAGCTAGCTAGAAGTGTTCCTTGTTTTATTGATTTACTTCTTTGCTTATAGTCTTTCTAGTTATAAACACTAGAAAGATCTCAGAAGCACACAAAGAATGTCCTAGCACCATGAGAAGAAAATGCAGATATAAAGAAATGCAAAATCTACAATTTATAAGATTGAAAAGGAATTATGAAAGAGTATATTGATCTAATTGCAATGAAAATTGAATCTTCACATTTAGAGAATATAGATGTTGGATTGTCAGACTGTCAGATGCTGAGAGAAAACTTCAAATGATGGCTTTGTTCACCAAGGCTGCAAACTAACTTGATATCATGATCAATATTTGAAGCTCATTGGGTTGTCCTTGCAAATTAATTCCTTCTTCTCTCTAACTCAAAACTGGAATACATGCTGATTACTGCAGTACCAAAAGATGGAAGCACCATTTAATTTGGTAATTCATATAACTTGCCATATATTCCCTTATGTCCATTCTGTCTCAAATTAATTTATGATGTTTAAAAATACATGCAAATTTATACTTAATTAAACATTCATGAGATTATTTATTATTAAAAAGTGAAACAGAACATATATAAATAACTTAAAATTAGATTTCTGCCCCCCAAATGTATATTTTAAATAGTTACTGTATATTGCATGGAAATACTGGGATACTGTATGAATTAGTAGATAACTAAGTTCTGAAATACATATTAATTCAAAGATGTAGAACAAGTCAGCTGCTATTTGGTTTACCAAAAATAGAATCTTCAAATTTCTCTACAGAAAACTAATATATTTTTCCCTATTGGGAACATATTATTGCTGAACTGAAGTTCTCTTCTTATCTCCTTAAATTGGCAGAAAATTTTATCAGCATGAAATCGGATGTTCCAATTACCTATTTACCTGACTTTTTCCAAGCAAATGGGAGACAAAACCTATATCATTTTATTAACCCAGAAGTTGCTCTTGAACAGCCTTGGAATAAGGAGAAAAACATTTAACATTGATGTAACTAAAGACTATTTAAACTTATCTCTCTCATGAGTTGAGAATGTAATGAAGGTGACATTGTGGAGACACGACTGGAAAAGAAGTTGCCAGTGCATATTTCTTCCGTGGTTAGATGCACATGGGGAGACGGCCTTTCTGTGTCAGGGCTATTATTATGCATCTGTTCAGAATGCATAGTCTTATCAGGGTAGTTAAATAATATAGGCAATTTTTCTAGTTAAACATAAAGAGCATAGTTTTTCGATTCGAATTGCATTACAATATTTTAAAACTTGCTTGGGCACCGAATGATAAATTAAGATTGAAGTGCAGGTCAGTTATCCTTGACCTGTGTAATCTCCTGATTATTGCTGCCATCCATAATCCTCTGTTTTGTCTCTGTCAGACGTTTTTTGCCAGTTCTGGTTTATTTTTCTTTAAATAATCATACATTATTGATAATGGTGGAATGCAACTTTTTTCCTCTTCTTTATCTGTTCCTTCTAAATCACTCATTGCCCTGGATAGGTGGGAGTAAACAAATTGTATTCTTCATCTTATTCTTGCATATTTTAAATGAATGAATTAATCAAATATGAATGGATCCAGAATATATTTATGAGTAGTTGTTGACTACCTATCTACCTTCCCAAGCAGTATAAATATATTATAGCCATATAAGAAAATTTTGTGTTATAGTTTGATGCATATGGAATAGTAATTTGTACAAAGAATACACGAATTGGATAGGATTGGATTCTGCCTTTTCTAACAAACCTTTCTGTATTTCTAGGGAAAGTAGATTAAAACCTTTTACAGCATAAGGGAATCCAGATTGGACTAGATTCCCAATCACATGAACAGATGGATAAAAATTAGCCAGACACAAACATTGCCATAGGAAAGATTCCCTCCACAAACAGAGAAGATAGACTCTGTTTATGAATATCCCCAGGGAGATAGTTGAATCAGTTAAGTCCATCATTATATGCCACTGAAATAAAAATGAGGTTAATCACAAATAATTCTACACCAAAGGTAACCTCAGCTGGAGGGAAAGAAAGGAGGGAGGCCAAGGCATGCAAAGTAGACTATATAATATTACAAATTAATAAGAAGTAGACCTTTTTTCTTCTCATTAAATTGCTTGACATTCCCACTCTGCCTTTATTGATTCAGAAAGCCAGGGATCCAAATGAGAAATTCAAAACGCCCTAATGGTAATGTTTAGAAACAAAGCATTCCTGTCTTCAGTGTTTGAGGGTGATTCAGTGAGACACAGGCTTGGAGAAAAGATACAAGATAAAGGAGAGACAGGAAGTACTGAAGAACGAGAAAGACTCTTTGGGCTGGATTGAATCCTTGTGAGAAACAGAAATCAACCATCTTTCTTCTGAGACTTCTCTATCTGTACCAAAGTAACTACAGCCCCAAGAGGATAGGGCTCTCTGTGATTAGACAGCCCACTGTTGTAGAGCCACACCCATTCAGCTCCACACTAAACCTTTGCCGTTGTTTATAATTAATATATGAATCTCAGAGGATGCATCAAAAAAGCCATGGAATCTAGCTGTCACAGTTTAGAAACAATGGCTTGGATCCTAAATTATCTTTCTGTAAATGGAAATATTCTGGTCCCTAGAGACTTATGTGGGAAGAAGTAGCTGATTGCTGATTCTCCTCCACACTTCTTTTTATACTATTACAGATGGTGCCCTCAATACTTGGGTGCAGACTTCAGGAGGGACCAAGGGTAGATCCCTTGGTCCCTTGGTCCCAATTGTGAAAAATGTCTCCTCTAATTATTCAAATGTAAGAGGAATCTGAAACCACTGACTCATGAATTTTTGTATATTTATTTAGTTAGTTGATTTCTATAGCTGCCCATTTTAGCAAATGACTTTGAGCAGCTCACAAATGGTCTCCCATTTTTTCAATGAAAACATTTTGGCAAGATTCTCAACTTACAAATAAACTCTGGTATGATATTAAAAATTCAGCATATTAACATTATTAGACATAATGAGAATATAACCTGGACATTAAATAGGTAGAATTGTAACTTACGCAAGCATGCTGGGATGAAAGAATAAATAAAACCAATGAGACCTATAAGAGAAAACAAACATGCAAAAAGGTTGAGAATGTCTATGTAGACTTCATTGTGCTGATACATGGACAGTCAACTGTTCAAGGTCCAAAATGTATTTGAATGAAGCCAGTAAAGATTTATTTATTTACTTGTTCATTTATAAATCATATAGTCAACCATCTCATAATCAAGTGACTCTGGGTAATGTACAACAATTAAAATCAAGATATACAAGTGAATGTTATGAATATTTTTTAAAAAAAACCTTTAAAATTAGGGGAAAAAAACTGCTGATACAAGCCTGCTGATACAAATAGGTTTTGATCTAGAAAGATCAAAGGGTTGAAGCCAGTTTCATTTTTGGGGGGAGGGCAGTTTCATAAAGCAGAGTCCATAACAGAAAAGACTCACTGCCTAGGATACCCCAAATGAAAGTCCCTTGTTGACCGGACCTGTGGTGTCTTCTCCTTGCTACAGAAATGAGTCCTACTTTTTCTTAATATTATATAATGATATCACTGCCTTACTTTAAACTTCAATTTTGACCCCTTGGAAGAAATGCTTTGATGGTTCTATCCTATCCTCCTTTAATTCTAAACATTATAGGCATCCGTTCCAAAATTTTCTGCATTACTTAGATGTTTGTTATACTGCTATTCATACATGGAATGAAAGTCATATTTTATATATAGTTGATCTGTGTGAAACCTTGCAGGGAAAGTAAGCCAAGTCACATACAGCCTCCTCCAATAAAAAGAACACATTGATGCCAACTCTCCTTGTTGAAGTGGCCTCTTTACGTGGTTCCGTTTGGCCCACTGAAGCTTGAGTTAATGAGGGCTGGACCTCCTATCTCACTTGGAGATCAGTATCCTAAAGTGAAAAGCAATGGTGGTTTAAAAAAAAGTGCAATCAGTTCAAAATCAAGGCATAATGGTTGCCGGGCATATTTTTAAATATAAGAAAATCTCTTACACATGATATGATTTGGCTATCTCTTTAAGCAAAATGAAAAAAATAACAATACTCTTTTGGGTACCATTGCCGGCCTGTTTAAAGGATTTGATTGGTTGATTCTTTTTAAAAGTTCAACTCCCTTTTCTCAATATTAAAAAAACAACAACCCCAAAGTGGAGAAGAATTAAAAACAAAATACAATAATTTAAAAACAAAGCAACTCAAATACAGAATGCTGGAAATAATACAGTTTAAAATGTGACCAGTTTTGCTTGTTAGTTTTTAACTAGAGTCTCAAGTCGGAGTCTCAACTTTATTTCAGGAAATACTTTTCTGAACTGGCCTTTTTATAGCATCATGTGTAAAAAATTAGAACATCTCGAAGCTCCACATTGTTAGAAAAGGACACACTGAAAGGTTTGGAAGGCAGAAGACTCACAAAGGAATAAGGTTATGCTGGAAAAGCGATTTCTAGTTATACAAAGAACCTATTTTCTCATTCGTTCTCAAGGAACTATCTTTATTTTAGGTGAAGCCTCAAGTACTTCTCATGAAGACTATTAGAAGTCTAATATGTGAACTTCTGTATTATCAAATGCCCTACATTTGCTTGAGAATAATAAGACTAGGCATCCTTTCCAAAACATACCTCATCTCAAGATCAGTATATAAAATTCTGTATTTGGAAAAATTGCAAATGCATTGTGGGTTTTTTTGGGACAATTCTATATGAAAATGCAACCCTTTATTAATATGACCTAGAAAGTGTGGATTACAGATCGGATATATCTGATTCTGTGCAAAGATCCCACTTAATTTCTTTTTCACATCA
Source organism: Azemiops feae (assembly GCA_023970755.1). Classification (NCBI taxonomy): domain Eukaryota; kingdom Metazoa; phylum Chordata; class Lepidosauria; order Squamata; family Viperidae; genus Azemiops; species Azemiops feae. The sequence continues at coordinate 223,046 of JALGBA010000123.1, read as the reverse complement.
TATTTATTTAAGTAAGGATTTTAAGAAAACCTAAAGAGATGGCACCATTTCTAAACTGTTTGGTTACAGTGCTTTATTTATTTATTATTTGATTTCTATAGCTGCCCATTTCAACAAGTGACTATGGGCAGTGTACATCATAAGAACAATATGTGAAGAAAGAGCAATATTTCACTTTTCTTAAATAATGATTTTAAGGGCTCATCCTTGCCAAAGTAGATTGGTTGCAGTTAATACTTGGATGGGAGACCTGTAGAAAATCTTGGGATTGTAGGCTGGAAAGTTGCAAAACATTTTGAAAGAAGGCAATGATTAGGGACTTTTACAATACATTGTAGCCAAGAAAACTACATATCGTGTCCATGGAGTCAGGTCAAACTCCACTTGAGGTAGACTTTTCTAAAATGTATTTTATGGACTGTGTTGCCTGACAACTCATCTGATACTTTCTCAGTGCACATGCTGAAAATCATAGGTTTGGGGCAAGATAGGGATTTACCCCATGAAAGATGTGAGTAGATTACCTACAATGGACAGATAACCTGCTCCTGTACAGTTAGAAAAAACAACAACCGATAGATGGAATCAGAAGTTTCTATGGATTATATTTTTGCTTTGGTGTTAAATTGGCTGAACCATCACAAATTAAGGTAGTTAATATGTTCCTCATAGATATTAACCCTAACCCTCTCATGATATGTTAACCATTTGCATTTGCGTATTATTTCTTTTCTATAAAATGTTTCTTATGCTGAGAGTCGCAAAGGTTTTTTTGGGAGCATACCCTGGGTTTATTCATTATTCTCAACATGATTGAGAATAATCATACATCATACAAAAATCAAACAATATTTTTGAAGTCTATATTAACCTTGGTTTTATTATACCACAAATATCCATGCCATCCAAATCTCAGGCCATGTTTTCTAACTCTAAAAGTCTGTTATTTCTTAGCAATATCCACTCTATGATTCAAACCAAACAACAAGCTGCAAAATACCATTTCAAATCAGGTAAGTCCAATCTTCCTCTTTCTTTTGCCTGCACCTTGTATTCAATTTGTGCCTTTTTCCTTTGCCATACAAACCTAGATATATCTTTTGACATAATTATTTTGAAATAACATACCATTCATATTTGTCATAGTGATATCCAAATATTTTCCTTTTTTCTCAGTCTTAAAACCCATTTTCTTTCTTTCTGTTTGATCCTCTGTTTTCAAGTTTTTGTTAACATCTTCATATTCTGATTGCTAATCTTAAACCTGTTAGAGTATCAAATTGTTTTAATTTTCCCATTGATTGTCTGCTTCCTTTAGTGGATTCTCCAAAACTAACAGCAAGTTATCAGCAAATGCCCTTAATTTATAAGTTTTTTTTAACCTTTAATCCTAGAATTCTCTCATCTTTACTTATATGTCTAATCAATATTTCAAGAACTAAAATAAAAACAAGGGGAAACAATGGGCATCCCTGTCTTATGCCTTTTTGTATTTCACAAGATTTTATTATATCTCTACTGACATTGTGCTTTCTGTGTAGGGTAAATTATTCCTTTCCCATGTAATAAAATTCTCTCCAAAATTTATACCTTCTAAAACTTCAAACAGGAAGGTCCAATTCAAATTCTCAAAGGCCTTCTCTGCATCTAAAAAATCAAATAGCTTGTTTTTTATGTTGCTGCAAGTATTCCAAAATATTATTTTTTTATATTATCCCTTACTGTCTTTTAGATACGCAGGAATACATTCTTGCAAAATTATTTTCAACCTCTCAGCCAAAATCATTGTAAACAAGATAAGAGTCATTATTCAATAATGATATCATCTAATAGTTTCTAGTTAAAGTCAAATCTCGTCCTTTCTTAGGTATTAATGCTATATTAATTCTTTCCAGCTCTTTAGAATCTTTCCCCTCCGTATAAGATAATTCACCATGTTTGACAAACTACTAGCAGTATCTTTCCTAGTCAGTATGATGCACGTACTAGTTCTGTCTCCTAGATGGCTTTTTTCTTCTGGGAAAAAGAATATGATAGAACAATAAGGCCTTGTATTCCCCCCCCCCTTGGTGGAAATGGTGAGAGAAGGGCAAGGTTAAGCAACATTTCCATCCTCTTGCCGTTTCATTTCTGAGAGATGGCCCCCAATGTTATTTTATTTTTATTTTTTTAAAATATATTTTATTAGATTTTATAGGGGTACAGGGATTACATTAAGGTGCTTAGGAACCACCATGGAGGTGGGTATATTAAACATCCAAAAAAAGAAGGACAATCACAAATATATAACTCAAATCAAATCTTTTAAACTTCCCTCTCTAATTCCCTCATTTAATCTTACTTATTCAAATTAATAAATTCTATATAAATTTCAAACGATCCTATCAAATATCAGTTACATTTCAATTCTAAAAATCCAAATCCTGTTTTTAAGCTTTACTAACTTACAATTACTATATTTCAATTAGCCTTAAATAGACATATTATTAACACTTCGGGTGCCCTTTTTTTTTTTACATAATTATATCTGGTATATTGTTCTCGCAACAACATTCCCATATCTTCTTCATTGATACCATTTTTTTCTCTTATCACCCATCCCTCTTATTCTCCTTTTATTTCCAAATAATTCTCTTAAAATAAAAATATCAGGTCAACAAATAAATTTCTATCTAATTTAAATATATATTCTATCAATGCCTCTATATCTATAAAAATCTTTTTAAACCAGTAGGTAAAGTTTACTTCTCCAATACATATCATATCTAAAACAAAGTAATATTACAAAGGGTATCCTCTTAAAAATTTCACGTGTTCCATTAGTTGTTAAGTCAGTCAAGAAATCAAAGCCTTTTTAATCCCATTAAATAAGACTTTAAAATACATTTTTAAATCTAACTCTGGGCTTCTTTCTATGCCATAGTGGTTTCCATAGTAAGGTTCCTACATAATCAAACCACAATATTAAAAGGTCCATATTCTTTAACGCTTCAAATTGGTCAAAGTTCTCTTTCCTTTCTTCTAATAGCCTTTGGATGGTAAAAGCTATTTCATTCCATGTTATATTTGCCAATTGTTTATCCACCTTTTCTCGATTTTCAATAAGTTGTATCTGAGTGTCAGTCTCTGTTGGTATTGATGCTTCAGACATCTCTGTTGAAGTTGTTGTATAGTCATCAGACTTCTCGATAGGTTGTGTTGAAAGTTGAATAAAATTAGTTTGTTTTGTGGTTTCCACGGTTTCTCTCAGTGTAGGGAAAAGGGATTGAAAATAGGAACTCAGATCCTCTGCAGCTTCTAAAATTGTTTCCAATATAAGTTCATAGTCCAGTTGTGTATTAAGTTCCATATCGATAGTAGTAAGGCTTTTTAATCTTTAAAGAAGGCTCTACTTCATAAGAATCAAGCAAGCATTCACCTTCAATTTTCAATAGGCCAGCTGCATCCGTTATCTTGTGGTTATCACCCTTTGAAAGTCATAGCCATTCCCAGCCATAGAGAAGTATAATTGCAGTACCACTTTTCGACACAAGATGTCCTCAGCAAACCAAAAAATCTTTTTTTTTTTTTCCTTTCCAAATAATAGATTTTTTATTTTTCGTGTTGAAAAAAGATGAAGAAAGGGCTCAAAATAATAAATGCGTAGTTGTAACAATAATAGTCAAGAATAAAATGTTTTCAGGTCCCCTCAGTATTCCAAAATTTAAATAGTCCATCAAAATTGACTGGTTTTTATTTATATTTTTTTTTTTTCCAAAGCTGTTTTTCCCCATTGCCCAAACGCTGCTTCCTCACGACAGGGAAATAGTTCAAAGAAAGCTTTTAACAGGAAAGTAGTTAAGGAAAAAAAAAGGGGGTAGAAAAGGTCTCACCCGGATTCTCCACGGGGGTTCTTTCGCTTAGATGTTCTTCTGGCTTTCAGCTGGTGCGACGAAGTGATCGTCCATTTTGTAGGACGATCTTTTCCTCCGGCGGCCCTAAGGAGAAAGCTCGAACTGGGGAGAGCCGCCGCTCTTCCCCAGTCGAGCAGGAGCCTCCTCTAACGGTGGTCGCCTCTACGGGGCGACTTTTGACCCGATTAAGGGTCTACCGGCGGAGGGAAAGCAGCCGGTGGGAGAGAGAGATCTCTCCGTACGACTGCTGGTGTCGCGATCCGGAACCGGAAGCCACCCAATGTTATTTTTTTCATTGAAGCAGTAAGTATGCATAAGTATTTGGCACAGCTCCAATTAACATAACTCAAGCTATTAGTCATCAAATCAATAACAATTCTCTTATCCTGTGCTGTGGTTCTCAAATAGAATCAGCTCAATATGCTCAACCTACACAGAAGATTTATAACTGTACTGCCATGACTCAATGTTTCAGAGTGTACACGTTTTTTCTCCACTATCATTATCATTCTAACATCTTTGAACATGAATAAGCAAGTACATGTGTAAGTTAAGATTACATTAATTGAGGTTGGTTATGATAAACAGAGCCAGTGCTAATTTCAGTGGGATAAAAGGGGAAAATACAATGGATGCCAAACAAATCAACTCCCACTCATGAAAGCATAGCTGCAAGGAATAATTAACGTTTTCAAGAACAAAAGAAAATAGCCTTCATTTGCAAAGCTCAGCTAATTGTTTGGATTCACTTTCCTCTCAGACTATTCACTTTCCCACATGTACTGTACAATTAGACATACCTTTTATTTTCTGGCATAAAAGGAAAAAGGAATAAATTGACTTCAGTATAGCAGGAAAAGGAAAAGGGAAACCATGGATTGTTTACCTCCGTTTAAGGAAGATAATCAGAAGTAATAGATTGCAATGCCCTAAAAATAAACAGAAGAACTGGTTTGTGTCAGGGAAATGAAACTAACAAAAAGCAGAGAAGGACCAGCTACTGATTTCATTGTGTTGCTTTTGTAAGTACAATGCATTCTTCATCATAAGCAAGAGCAGCCAATCCCCAAAATTAACACCCATTCAAAACACCCTCAACCTGTATGAAAACAATGGCTGCCTTTGTAGATAGCAGTCCTGCTGTTAGAAACTAGGAAATTACTTTTAGAAACAAGGAAAATGGAATGGATTTAAATCAGGTAGTGACTTTCTCTCCACTGGTGCCAACCTCTTTCAGAAAAGAAGCAGAACAAGATTCTACCTATGAAACCAACAAGGCAGCCATTTGGAAAGTTAAAATATGAAATGAAGGAGTCATTAAGTGAAGGCCAATGGTAATTTATAGAATAATCAGCAAGCAAGAATGGGACACCCAGAAGAAAGAGAATGAGATTATATGCAATAGTTGCATAGTGCCCTGTACTATAATCAGCACATGCAACTATCAGCAAACTATGCAATTATTCAGAGAGATAGAATCAAGTTCACATGAAGCGTTGGTACCACTTTATAATGCCTTGGTAAGACCACACTTGAAATACTGCATCCAGTTTTGGTCACCACAATATAAAAAAGGTATTGAGACTGGAAAGAGTGCAGAGAAGAGCAACTAGGATGATTAAAGGCCTGGAGTCTAAAATATATGAAGAATGGTTGCAGGATTTGGGTATGGCTAGTCTAGAGAAAAGAAGGACTAGGGATGATATGATAGCAGTATTCCAGTATTTGAGGGACTGCCACAAAGAAGAGAGGGTCAACTTATTTTCCAAAGTACCAGAAGGCAATTAAAAAAAAATGGATGGAGACTGATCAAGCAGAGAAGCAACTGGAATTAAGGAGAAACTTCTTAACAGTTAGAAACAATTAATCCAGTGGACCAGCTTGCCTTCAGAAATTATGGGTGCTTCATCACTAGAGGTCTTTAAGAAAAGACTGGACAGCCACTTGTCTGGAATGGTGTAGGGTCTCCTGTTTGAGCAGAGATTTGGATTAGAAGACCTCCAAGGTCCATTCCAGTGCTGTTATTCTATTGTTCTGTTAAATCTTAAAGAAAAAGAGCTTCAAGAAAACTAAATTTACAGATCTGGACCAAATGCCTGTTGGCTCTCCCTCCTATATCCCCTGTGCAAAGGGACCACCACCTTCAATTTCAGAGACAAATGGACATTTTATGTGTGTGTGTGTGTGTGTGTGTGTGTTTCATGAGAAACCTATTTAACGTGTTTTTGAAATCCAAGTATACAGCATTGACTGGGTCACTACTGTTTCTATGCCTCTTGACACTCTCAAAACATTTCAGAATGTTGGAGAGAAAGATTTACTATGGCAGAATTCATTCTGATTTTGTTTTAGCAAGGCTGGATCTTTTATCTGCCCAGTTACTGTTGTTGCTGCTGCAACCTTGGAATAAAATAACATTCACATCATTAACATGAAACCATCCATAAATTTGGATATGTACTCATAGATAAGCCTCTGGGTAGGTAAGCAAACCCAATTTTGGGGGTGTATTTTGAAAACTAATATTTTGGCTTATCTGTGAATATGTACAGTATTTATGTATGTTACAATATTACTCCAAAAAGAAACAAGTAATGCACATGACCAAATCTATTAAACATTTCCCCAAATTTCTTATAGTTCCAGTGTAGAAAATCTACAGTACATTCTTTTTGATGCATTTTTTGATGCATTCAATAAACTCTGAATAAAATGAATAAATTATGCAAGGAATCTCATCAAGGGACTTTTAATGCATTAGGTCTAAGTTTCATATGGGCAATGTTTATGCTGACATAGTGAACTTGCTTTGAGGAGATTAAAATATCAGGAATCTAATAAATAGTATATAGTTTAAAATAAATGGAACAACAAAATATAAAAGCTGAAATTTTAACAACTGAGAATTATATTTATTGAATCTTTAATTTACATTTTTTTCCAATTCTATAAATATTTGTTACTACCATTTACTGATTAGAAATAGTGAGGATGAGAATGGATATCCACCAGTAAACTTTCTTTAACTATATTTTCTATGTATTTATACCTAGGAATATACATTTTTTTTTCTTTTTTGCAGAAGCTTAAGCAATACACACCGCATACTCAAGCTATATATGGATTCCATACAACTTGTGAACTGATAGAATTTTGATTAAGTAAAAAAATCCTAGTTTGCCATTTAATATAATGAGAAAAATGATCATCCCATTTTAAGAAATAACTTAAAATGGTATTAACTACCACCAACTAATTGAACATTTTTGAAATGAAATATTAATGCAACTCAAGCATGATCCAAGAAGAAGAAGAAATTAAGACATAATGCAATCTAAAACATATTCTGGGAAAATAGAGGCATATTTTATAGGAGGATGTAATCACTAAATATCCTTCAAGTTAGACTCTTACATATAAGTTTGCATTGTCTTCCAATTTTGATTGCAAACACATTTTGAGAAATAATATTTCTATCCAATTGAGAATCCAGAACAAAAATTTAAGTCTCCATTTAGATCTCTCTTATATTGGCTTGTCCCCAATTGTTCCCCAGTGCCTGAGAAACATCAGTTCCACTTCCTGGCTCTACTATTTCAGCTATGCCCTGAGACTTCTCAGCTGTTCCTGTGTGTGGAAATGGTAGCATTCCTGAGAACTCTATTTTGATGGTCTGCAACTTCTAGGACTAACTGAGGATGAAACCATTTATCTAGATCAGGGGTCCTCAAACTTGGCCACTTTAAGACTTGTGGACTTCAACTTCATGGCTGGTTGGGGAATTCTGGGAGTTGAAGTCCACAAGTCTTAAAGTGGCCAGGTTTGAGGACCCCTGATCTAGATGGCACATTTGTTCTGCAACTGTTGCAGCAGACGTGGAAGTCATCATGCACCATGATGGCCTCGCCATGCTGTCATCATGTCTGTCACATAACCATCTGCCTGTGTTTCTAATCATTTATTAAAGCCAATGGATGAGTTGGAATTTTTATATTTGCTCTTATAATTAGTAGGCATGATGTTAAAATAAAAAAACAAAACATAGAGCATCAAAATTATACATTTCTAGAATTTCCATGATCGAGGTTGCAAATGTGTCCTGAATGAATTCATGTAGCATCCAGCGAATGGTGGAGCACCAGCATTACACTGCTTTAAATGAATCTTTCATAATTATCCATTTGTAAATTTTGTGTGATGCAAACCCATGGTCACGGTATTAAGGATATCAATGTTAATGTTTTGCTGAGAAACTGGGAAATAATAATAATCTAACAGGATATGTAGTAGTTCTCTTTTTTTAAGCCAACTGTGATCACATTAGGAACATTCTAAGACTGAACCTCTAGCAATTCATTATTAGTGTGTGTTAAAGCAAAACTTTTTGTGTATGTTACTTTTCACACTAAGATATTTAGTCAGATGGCAAATTAAATCGATGGAATTTGATTTCCAATTGCAGGTAGTCAGCAACTTTTCATTGAATGCTTAAAATTTCAAAGATATGAAAAATAAGTATTCATTAATTAAAGGAAACAATGGGGTTTTCATAACAGTTCTGAAAACAAATCCTAAAACTAGGTAAAGAGAACCCAGTTAAATAAATAAGTCAAAATTATTACATCTATTTATTTATTGAGGGAAATGATCCAAAGCTACATATAACTTTCGATAACTGGTGTGCCTCCGCCCCACTGGTGTGCAATTAAACATTTCCAATAACATCGATCAGTCCTGGACATTGGCATTCCTCTTTACAGAAGAGCTGCAACTCAGTGATGTTGTGGGCTTCCTCGCATGAGCTTCCTGCTTCAGGTGGTTTCCATGACATTAGGTCAAGATTTTGACACGGTCATTCTAAAGCAGGGGTCTTCAAATCGGCCCTTTTATGACTCATGGACTTCAACTCCCAGAATTCCTCAGCCAGGCACGCTGGCTGAGGAATTGTGGGAGTTGAAGTCCATGAGTCATAAAAGGGCCGAGTTGGAAGACCCCTGTTCTAAAGCCTTAACTTTCTTCTACTCTAACCCTTATTTGGTCATGTAACTTGTCTTTTAGGTTATTGGCTTACGATACACTTTCTCTTGAGCTTCAGTTCACTTAAAGCTATCCTGACTAGGGAGTTGGGAATTACATTGATTTAATTCGCCATCTGACCGAATTGCTGGTACACTTAAGAATCTACAGTTCCATCAGTGATGCCAAGCTGTCCTATCCCAGAGGCAGCAAAAAAGACTCAAACTATAATACTGGCACTATCATGTTTTACAGATGGGACAAGCTGCTTATGCTAAAATACAGTGTGTCTTTCATCAAACATAACATTTGTATTCAAGCCAGAAGTTCTGTTTTAATCTCATCCCTCCACAGAACATTCTTCCAACAGCTTTCTGGCTTCTCTATATGAAAACTGTAAATGGGCAGCAGTGTTCCTTTTGGAGAGTGGTGGCTTTTTCCTTGCAGCCTATTGTACATTTCATTGTTGCTCAATGTTCTCCTGATGATGGCCTCACAAACAATGACATTTGCGGAGGTTAGCAACCCTGCCAATAACTCATGACTCTTGTGACAGTCAAACTCAGGAGCAGCATGATGGCAGGAGTGCATCAGATGCTGCCAACGATGGCAGAGTTCTCCGACTGAGGGACGAGACTCAAGCGTCTGGTGAGTCAGCCCCAACCACTGATACCGAAACCAATGGGCAATGCCAGCAGACGGCTCCAGTTTTGGGACTGGTGGACTCTGTTCCACCTGTGGACACTGGCTCGGGCCTACCAGGACAGCCCAGCCACAGAGACTCGAGTCTACCCATGATGGATGGGTCCCATAGCCCCGGTCTTCCAAGCATGGCAGGCGAGCTGACAGACCGGGGGCCTGCAGCAGTTCTGAGGCATTTGGAACAGGCAAAAAGGCCACCAACGTATTTAAGGGAATATGTTCAACAAATGTCCTTATGAACTATCTAGAGGGAAGGGGTGTAATGTATTGAAGTGAATCACTGGGAATTGTTGAAAAAAACGGTCATAAGACTGTCAGCTAAGTGCCAGACTTGCTTTCTGCAGACTCATTATAATTTGTTTAAGTGGGAAGGATACTTGAATCCTATTGGCTGCCGCCTATTGCTGAATGTATAAATAGAGGTGGAGCAGTAGTTAACCAGGGGCTTCTGTTTAAAACCTTTAATAAAGAGTTGTTGTTTCACCTGCTGCCTCGTCAATGCCTCACCAAACACCAAACATAACAGTTAGCATCAACAACTGAAACACATTTGGGAGGTTTTTTGGAGGCTCTAAGAAATCTCCTTTTTTTCAAGCCATGACACACTTAATAATAATAATAATAATAATAAAGTTGGAAGGGACCTTGGAGGTCATCTAGTCCAACCCCCTGCTCAGGCAGGAAACCCTATACCATTTCAGACATACTTGAATCCTATTGGCTGCTGCCTATTGCTGAATGTATAAATAGAGGTGGAGCAGTAGTTAACATTCTCCATACCTGTGTTGTAAAGATCATATTGTGATAGTAAATATCCAGAATGCTTTTTTTATATAAGACAGGACCTCTCACATTAATGATTATTATTGTTTGGAACACCTGACTGATTTCTCCTTGAAATGAATCGATAACCTTAGAGGTTGCATTCCTTTGCCACACACAAATATATCACTTTGGATCATTTTCCTCAATAAATTAATGAACAATATAATGTCTTTGAATCATGTTTAATTGGATCCTCTTTATTTAGTTTGGAAAACAGATTGTATTTATGCAAAAATATTGAATATTTGAAAAGGATTCACAAACTTTTAAGAACTATGTGATTATTGTATTTACTATGTGATTACTATAAACCATGGTTGTTAAGAAGATGGGGAGCTCTCCTAATCATAATGGCTGGTGAAATTTATGATGGTTAAAGGAAATTAAAACCAAAAGATAATGGATATATTATCGAGAAAATGTCAGTGATCACTGAATTATGTTTTGCACAAATAGATCTAATTTAGCAATGACTTATTTATTTAATAATATGATTTTAGGCCAGCTTTGAGTGGAACATGAGCCAAGGGCCATCTATTCAACTTTGAGGGACAAACAAATCAAAATGGTCTATTGACTCCCACCCCATGCTTCCAGTTGATTAATGAGAGTCAGCAGTGCTTTGAAAGTGGCAAAACATTAACAGCATTTGTATTTAGGTCTGCTCTGATGTTCTCTAGCTGTAATTGTCTCCAGAGAGAACTCCTATTTCTGGCATTGGCCTCTAATAATTCGCCATTTTATTTCCTTTCTATACACTTGGGAGCCATTTGGTGGACAATACTTTACTTATACACTCTGTTATAAACTGAGTATTCAGATTGGGCCAACATAGTCTAGTTCCTGTCTCCTTTGTAAGATGTTTTTTTTTAATTTTTCTGGCAACTTTCTTAACTGCACCTGATTGAAATAATGCTGTGTATATTTTTGAATGAATAAAATCTAATTATGGGTTGATCAGCATTTTACTGCTATGTTCAGATTATCCTGCTTAATGCAGAAGAGTTAACAAATACAATATAGATATTTGCCTTTTTTCGTTGTTATTTCCATGCTTATGCTTAACAGAGTGTCATATTTATTCTTCCAGATCATCCTCCTAATTCTTTTTCTTCATTCAGTGGCATTTTCATTTGTGTGGCATATGTAAGGTGACTGTGTTCATGATCATAATGCATGTTAACTATGCAGGCAGGGAAAGAATAGACTAACAGTATTCATTTCATTATATTTTTACCACGGGATTATTTCACCTACCAAGTAATCATTAAAGGTTCAAGAAGTTATGATTTGTGCAAAGCTGTTGTTCAGTAGAACTAATATGTGATCAGAATCAGCCAGAGGTGATCTCTGACATTGTTATAACTGGGGCTGGTCACTTTTTTCCCTGCTCTACACTCTTGTATCGATACTACAAAGTATCGGCATGATCAAAGAGCAGGCTGACAAAAGCCGGTTCGAGTGGAGGAAAAAGTCTACCTCTCTACAAAGTATTTAAGACTCAAATTAACTAGTAAAAAATTAGGACCAAAATTCACTGGACCTTTCCCCATAATTCAAATTATAAATCTTGTCACAATAGAGTTAAAACTCCCTCGACATTTGGGGAAAATCCACTCTTTTTTTCACTGCAGTCTATTGAAACCTTTCAGAGAATCCTCTTTAAGACCTCCTCCCAAACAAGCATCTGGTCCCTTGTGGTAGAGGGGGAGACTCATTATGAAATAAAATGAATTCTTGATTCTAGATTGTACAAAGGGAAATCACAGTATTTAGTACAGTGGAAAGGATACCTGTTATGTCCTGGGACTGCTGAATGACTCAGCAGGCTCAGGAGGCTGCAGAAGGCCTGGGCAATCCACGTGGTTGCCCGGGACCAGACAGGCTGTCTCCAGCTTTGTGCGCATGCGCAAGGCGGGAGACTAGCCTTGCATTGATTGGCTGACGCTGTCCCTTGCAAGGGAGTATAAAAGGCCCTGGCGCCATTTTGTGTTCTGTTCTGTTCGTGATCTCAATAAAGAGTTGTGTTTGTTACTCCTGCCTCACCTTGATGTCTTTTTGGCTGAAACAGAACAATACCCATTATCAGAGGCCACTTGGGTTAAAAGTGCTGATGTTAAAGCTGATAGATTGATACGTAGATTTTTTGATAAGCACCCTAATAAACCTCGGGGAGATTCCTAACTCTAACTCTTCTTCGTCTACAGGATTTCTCCTTTCTTTAGGGGATCTGACTGTCAATGCTGCAAATGAATTTGGCTGAAGCCATTTCCACTTCGTTTTCAGTTGCCACAGCATTGGGAGGGGGGGGTGTACTTTTAAGGTTAGACAAAACAATAAATTGTCCTGTGGGAACCAAGGTCACTGCTGCCTGAGTTTTGGCGGGCTGAAGCTTGAGAGCCCACCAAAGTAGCTAATTGGGGAATGTGATTTCTGACATATTACTGGGGTGGGAAGTTCAACTTTGTAACATTGTAACCTTTGGGAGGGAACTTCAGTCTTGGTTTCACTTTTGTATCAAAAGTCAAGATGCCAGCATATCAGTGCCTTGTTTTGAATGAATGTTCCTATCCAAAGCCACACAATACCATTCTCTAGTTGAACTGTAAAACGGTTATGTGCAAATAGGCCCAAACACTACGAACCAATTTAGAAGCCTTATTGGAGTGGCAAAAGTTAGCCTCTAGCACTAAGGTCAAATTCAGAATTTCTGTTCTTACAATGCTAGGATACTGGAGATTCTCTTCTATTGGATTTAGGAGATAGACCTTCTGTTTCCGGTTCTCCGTCCTGACCCTATTTAGGTTCATTAGTTATGCAAAAGACACTAATGGCTTATAGAAATGATGATATACTGCAGCTATTTTAACAACAGGTTAAGATTATCAATATTAATTGCACCGCCTCAGTTTTTCTAATACAGTGGAAAAAACTGTACAAATGTTTTGTGGTATTAGAATTTTAGACAAGGTTCTGTCTTGGAATATTCTGAATCTATTCTGAGTAGTTTCAACCTTACAAGTAATTCCAAGATCTTTTGAAATCATTTCTGAAACCCTCTTGAAGACTTGTTTTGAGATCATACATTCTCTCCTGGAAATTTTTCATACCAGAAGTAAAACTATAACTTTCAAATTTTTCTTCTAATTCAACCAGACTTCAAGTTATATCTACTACATATTTTCTGCCATTAAATAAATGTCAGTCACAAAGAACAAGCGACTAGCTATCAATGCTGCTACATTTGACATTTTAATTTGTTCTGCAGTGTCTCTTAGATATGCTTCTTCAGCAAGCTCAAAGGCGTAAGAGGAATGATATGAAATAGTTTTATTTTATTTCCAAACAAAGTGATTAAGTTAGAGATGCATGGAGTAATTTGCTGGCTTTGTTTTTTGGGATGAATTATGGAAAATCAATGAACAGCTTAAAGTTTGGTTTTTAAATAATCTTCTGTGAACTGGGCTTTATTCCTTAATTATTGTCTTAAATTCATGCTGGAATTATTTGAAAGTTAGAACTGAAAATTACTCTGTCTCCAAATTGTGCAGGCATTTATTTAAGAATGCTAATTCAGAGTGAACCAGTTAAGACAGAGGGCATATTTTCTAGATTTCTGGAATGTATTTATTGATTTTATTATACTTTCCTTATATGTAATATTTATAATGATATATCTATTATATTTATTTATTACCAGTTAATCAATTGAGCTTTTGAATTTGTTTCCTAATACTGAACAACTCTAATGGTCTATGCAAATTCTATAATATACAATAATAACAAAACACTAAAAGTTGTGCAAAAATCAAATGTCCTTTTAAACAAGGGGCAGATTTTCGACGTCATTGGAACATGAGGAGATTGACAAATGACATGAACATTAAGGTCATTTTTAAGGTAATGACAAAAAATGATTTGTACTGTGAATTATTGATCAAATGTAAATTATAATTATAAAATCATGCAGAATAGAAAAATGAATAATTGATTATCTGTAATTTTGCTGTAAAAATGTTAGGGGAACATAGTTATCAGGACTTTCATAAACAAAAGTCAACAGCATTCTTGGATTTTCCAGATACTGATAAGTTTTTATTTGTTATTATCAGAATATAATGGCATCTTTTAAGTTAAGATAATTGACGCATGTATTTTTTAAGATGTATTAATTAAGCACAGAATAGAAATATTAATTTGGTATATCTTTCTATTTTGACTGTTGACTTGTCCTAATACAACTCAAGACCTAAATCTTCCCTTGAATATCAATACATACGCAACAAATGGAAATAACTTTTTTTCTTGCGTGACAACATGCACCAAATTTTTTAAGAATAGTAATTCCTTAAGAATAAATGATATCTATCATATTTCAGATAAGTAGGCACAGGGATTATTTTGTTAGGAATGGATAAGTTTGTTATGGATAGTTCAACAGAAATAATATTTATAGTTATAAACATTTGTTAGTGTCTTTTAATGCCAAAATTGATAAGAATGGGTTCAAGGTTGCTGTACAAGAGCAGTATTATAACCTGTTCAGAGGTTCAGAAAAGGGCATTTCAGATAATCAATGCAATGTTTTTAAGCTGTTTTATAGAAGTGTGGGAGCAGATGGGGAAAGATAAAATTAGTATTTTTACCAATTTATGAGTAGCTTATATTATAAAAAGTAAACGAAGTTAGGAGGAGTAGATAAATTATGGTAAACATTCCTCAAGATTTGTTGTTGTTTGTTTGTTTGTTTTGCATTCTGCTGTTTTGGTTTTAAGAAATGGGAACAGGATAATGATGACATAACCACGGAAATGTCTTTGGACAGCGCTGGCTTAATGGCTTTGAAATTGCCCCCTATAGTCAGCAACGCCTAGCGGAATAAAATCTGCAGGGACTCCTGTTACAAATCCATAATCCATATCCTTTTACTTTAATATCTACCTGCTATTGATACTCAGCTCTTCCTTTCTATTTCAGACTTTTTCCTTCTATCCAGCTCCACATGCCAAATACTTCTGATACCAATAGTTTGCTGCGTTTTCAGTACGTTTAACTCCACTCTCCTGTTGCTTTTGGCAGATAAATGTTGCTGCTTCTTCCCCTCCATTCTCTTCATTGCCTTTTCCCCAATTCATTCAGGTGCCAAATGTTATCACTTTCTCCTTGCAACATTGCAAAATTAGATTGCATCCATAGTCACTAGAAGCATTTGAATGAATTAAACAAATGGCTTCAACTAAATAAGATGGTTTTTTTTGCTTTAATTTTTGTCACTCAAAGTGTCAAACGTATCAATATTCCTTCTTCCTCCTATTTTCCCCACAACAACTAACCCTAAAAGAGCTAAAAGAGAGAATGACTGGCCCAAAATCACCCAGCTGGCTTTCATGCCTAAGTCAGGACTAGAACTGACAGGCTCCTTGTTTTTTTTTTTTTAGCTTGGGGTCTTTAACATTTGGTCAAACTGGCTTTATGTTTACACTAGTGATAGTTTTTAGTTTTTTTTATGGTTACACTTTTGAAGTCTGCATCTTGACAGGTTATGAAATAAAATCTAGATGGATGTGTATCTGCATATGTATGCATATCATTGTTTTCCTATCCATGTACTTGTTCAATGCATACAATTCATGTTATAGAAGACAGATGAAATCTGGGAATACAACACACCTGTTGCATCACATTGTCTGTAAGTCCATGGGCAAAAATAGATTTGAATTAATCTTCATCAACTTGATTTTGTCCAGAATGATAAACTGTGACACTCATTACATCTGGCTTGCATGGCGCATAAACTTGTTGCTTTGGGTTAGTAGAAGCTGTTAACTAATATTTCTCTAAGGTATTATGTTAGGGAAGAGATATGTGAGTGAATAACAAATTGTGTCTGTGGATTCTTGCTTTTTTTTTTTTTACACACATTCTGGCATCTGAGGGCAACCATGCAGATACAAAATGTCTTTCAAAACACGAATGATATCCCTCCCAGAGTTCCTCATAATTCCTGCTTAGGCAAGTGTCTTTAATTGGAAGATTGGCTCCTTCCCTTCCTTACATTCATTAAAAAATGTATTCATTAAAAAATAGTATCTTGAGAAGAAGGAATTCCTTCCTTCCTTCCTTCCTTCCTTCCTTCCTTCCTTCCTTCCTTCCTTCCTTCCTTCCTTCCTTCCTTCCTTCCTTCCTTCCTTCCTTCCTTCCTGAGATTACTTAAACTAATTAATTAAATTAAGAATTTAATTGAACAGCAGTCTCTGCATACATTCTGGAAGCTGGAATGTGCTTACAAAAAAGATCCATAAATTCATTCACAATTGCTAGGTGATATTTAGCAGCATCTATTAAAAAAAATTTTTTTTTTTTCAAATATCACATTTTGTTTGCACTTACATGTTTTTTTCTTATACTACATCATGGTTGCTAAGGGAAGCAATAAAACCTCTATGCTTCAGTGGTACTGGAGTCTTAATTTACATTCTCAAGAACCATTGAAATCAGCTATAATGGCCTCCCTAGTTAAACTTGCCAATTTCTGACGCTTTAAATTAACATTTCATTTCAACAGACTGCAGAGGAGCTTGTTGCTCATTCACCTCTGTCTCAACAGCTAAGGGGGGGG
This sequence comes from Azemiops feae, assembly GCA_023970755.1. NCBI lineage: Eukaryota > Metazoa > Chordata > Lepidosauria > Squamata > Viperidae > Azemiops > Azemiops feae. The sequence goes on along the minus strand of JALGBA010000123.1, from coordinate 205,991 downwards.
GAGCAATCTTTCAGTATTTCCACAACTTCCAAATAACTATGTGCCTTTTCTGATTCTCCCTTCCATTTGGACAAAAACCTACACTTACTTTGCCTTTTCCAATGGAAAGTGCTGGATTGGCAGGTTGGGCTCAGGAAAATTTAGCAATCCTATACACAACTGTAGGAATTTTGTAACCAATGCAAAATTACAAAGAGCTCTGCTTCAAGATGGCCTATTTTTTCATAAGAGTTGTATCCTCAGCCTTTGAGGTACTCATTAAAATGCAAGCTGGCAGTGTCAATAATCTGTTCCAAATTTGCCTGCATTAAGCTGCAAATGCTCCTTTATTACACAATGGATACTATTTAAAAATATTTATCTCACTCCAAAGATTGGCAGCCAGTTAAATCTCTGCAGAGCAGAGCTGTCTTTAATATGGAGGGCTTCTTTAATGGCTTCTGCTCTTTAAAGAGTCTCAAGCCAACAAAAGGGAAATAGAGAGCACAAAAGCCCCTGAGCACTTTGCAACAAACATTTGAGACACTACGTCTTCCATGAAGTCCTTTTAATGTCATTGTCTGAATGTCAATAACAGAAAATATCTTACAACTTTCATACACTGTTCCAGGGCACAGTCCTAATAAAGAAGTATAGATCAACACGTCTAAAGCAGGAATAAACATGAACACCTTTAAAGCCAAGATTTAGGAACATTTCATGATTTATTATTGTTGTTATTGTTTCGTTACAGTTTTGGAGGAATTAGACATTTTGTTAGATGAGATTTCAGCTTTGTACCTTTGAAAACCCTCCTAAGAAATTGCTATATCTGTTACAACTTTGTGTGGTCCACTAGAGTTTGGGACATCATCCTTTTTTAAATGTAACTTTATTTATTTCTGTCTCAATTAGCCAGGCTCCTAACTGTTTAGCACACATAGGAACATAAACAGCATCATGAATCATACTCTGAAGTATCCATGAATAAAAATAAAATTAAGAACTTTTGCAAGTGCTAGAATAAAAATAAAAATAATCACACAGTTGAGAGCACCCCGGCACTTTTTATAAGCCCGCTGAAGAAAACTCAATTTTAATAGCATTCGAAAGACTAATATTGTGGGTCCAAGTGTGATTTCCAGGAAATGCTGTTAACATCGGCATAGTGACTGAAAAATTATGCCTCTCAGTCTCAGCCCCACACAAACGTGGAAGAGAAATATGTGCTTGCAGCAGTAAAGACTGATTGGTAACTGGGCTGCTTAATTCTGGACTAGCTGAAGCTTCCAAGTGGTCTTCAAGGGCAGTCCCATAAAGAACACATTGCAATAGTCCAATGAAGTCAAGACAAGGACATAAGTCACTGTTGTGTAAAACTCTCACTCTGTTTAGGGCTAACACCCAACTCCTCCACTTGTTCATAAAGCATTAACAAGTCCCAAATCAGAGGCCTGCTCTGCCATTCCATCAAAAGACAACGTTGTAATTCCTCTCACTATGATTCATCCTTACTCTGTTTGTCCCATCTGGATCCTGTCCAATCCCAGAAACTGAATCATGACATTGCTGAGCAATCCAAGGTATGTATATATGCATGTGTTTATTTAATCAATTTACATAGCCACCCTCCATATAAGACCCAGGGCAGCATAAAGTTAAAACAGTAACACAATAAAAATAAGCAATCATAAAATACAATAAAATAGAAAAGTGACTCTGGGCGATGAATAGAATTTAAAACTAAAACAATGATGTAATAAAATGCAACATATAACAAGAAATAAGAAAGAAAGAAATGGCAGCTGAAAATAAAAATCTCCAAATAATGACAAACCATCTGGGCTTCTCAATCCCTGTGCCTGGGCAAACAGCCAAGTCTTCAGTTCTCGTTCAGTGGAATCTTGACGAGTGCTAAACAAAATGACACACAAAGTGTACAAACTCCAATTGGTATTAAGGTATCATCCGGCTATGGATTTTAACCCTGCAGTGACCTGAAAGATTATAGGACTACTAGACCCTGGTACACGTGATCCTTAGGAAGTATGGGACGGACAGTGGTAAACACCTGTGTAAATTGTGTATAGGCAGTGGAAGACTTGTGCACTCTAGATGCTGCTTGCTGCAGTCCAAGTGTCTCTCAGAAAAAGGATGAGAACTGGTAAAAGCCATATTAGATGTGAAGAAATACCTTTAATTGTTCTGTCTAACAAAGAGGTAAGCAAGCTTGTACTCTCTAGTTGTTTAGAATTTCAACTTCCATCAGCCCAGGCAAGTATGGCCAATGGTAAGAAACTGTGGGAGCTAAAAATTCAAAATAACTCAAGGATTGAAAATTTGCTAGTTCTGTTATAATGATGCTAAGTTACAGATCTCTCAAGATCACAAGACTTTGAAAATGCAGAACTGGATGGAATGGAGGAAAGGAAGCAGGCATAGAGGTGCCTGAATTGCTTAGTTTTCTAAGAATTTACTCTTTTTCTTCCAATCATGAGAAGGCACAAATTTCCACCAGAAATCCTATTCACAAATTTTCATTCCTCTACTTTCATCAAGCATTGCCAATGAACTTCCAATAATAAGGATTTAATTCTGCAAGTAATGTTATATTCTGCATATCTATAGTATGTCCAGGAAACAATGTATCTTCTCCTTCTTTAAGATCGAGAAGATTTATTTTGTATAGTGACTCCTTTCAAAGTAAGATTGTAAGTGGTAGTGGTGGTGGAGATATTTAGAGTTTTTTTTATTTAAAAGTCTGGATCCGTTTTTCTCAACCAAAATAAAGTCCACATACCTAGAGGAAGTCCAGTTTGGGAAGATTATACTAGAAGGAAGGAAGGAAGGAAGGAAGGAAGGAAGGAAGGAAGGAAGGAAGGAAGGAAGGAAGGAAGGAAGGAAGGAAGGAAGGAAGGAAGGAAGGAAGGAAGGAAAGAAAGAAAGAAATAAGTAACAATTTTCACTTTTTATTTTCTCCCTGGAGCACTTTCTGTGAAAAAGGTGTTCCGGAAAATCCTCCAGATCAGTATATATATATTAGCTGAAATGGAGTACAGTGGGTGCTATAGGAAGAATTAGTCAAGTTCAGTTCACTTTTCTTCTTCCAAGGATAGCCAACTCTTGATCACAGAGATAATTTATCCACAGAAGATCTTTAAAAATTTAACTTTCCAGTTTGTTTTTCATTCTGCTATTATTCAGATGGCTGATACTGAATGGCTAGTTGAGATAGATAGACATGCTACAGACAGACGGACGGACGGATGGATGGATGGATGGATAGACGGACGGACGGACGGACGGACGGACGGACGGACGGACGGACAGACAGACAGACAGACAGACAGACAGATGATAGATGAAGCCGCCCTGAGTTACCTGAGGTAAGATGGGAGCCTATACATTTTATAAATAAATAATAGCAATAGCAACTGCATGCCAGAACAACTACCGTAGGCACAAGGACAGTTCCCCCCCCCCATGCCATCACTTTGCTAAACAACTAATTCCCACTGTCATACTACCTAGTAAGGCTGTATTACTATTCTTCTTCTCATCTTTCCTATTACCTGTCTCCTTATCTTCTTGTGACTATAACTTTGTTGCTTGTATCTTACGATTTATGTTAATTGTTTTATTTAATATCCTAGTATGATTTATGTTGTTTGCTTATTTAGTATCCTATGACTATCACTAAGTGTTGTATCTTATGATTTATGATGAATGTATTTTTATGATGATTATGATCATGATTTATCACCTGTTGCTTGTATGTACACTGAGAGCTTATGCACAATTCCTTGTATGTCCATTCATACTTGGCCGATAAAGAATTCTATTCTATTCTATTCTATTCTATTCTATTCTATTCTATTCTATTCTATTCTATTCTATTCTATTCTATTCTATTCTATTCTATTCTATTCTATTCTATTCTATTCTATTCTATTCTATTCTATTCTATTCTATTTTATTCTATTCTATTCTATTCTATTCTATTCTATTCTCTGCTTCGCAGTGCTTTACAGCCCTCTCTAAGCAGTCAGCATATTGCCCCCAATAATCCAGCTCTTCATTTTACTGACCTCAGAAGGATGGAAAAATGAGTCAACCTTGAGCCCTCTCAGGATAGAACTTCTGGCAGTGAGCAGAATTAGCCTGCAATACTGCATTCTAACCCCTGTGCCACCACGGATAAATACATGAGAGAGAGAGAGAGAGAGAGAGAGAGAGAGAGAGAGAGAGAGAGAGAGAGAGAGAGAGAGAGAGAGAGAGATGATGGTGATGGTGATGGTGATGGTGATGGTGATGGTGACGGTGATAGAGAGATGATAGAGAGAGAGAGAGATGATAGAGAGACACTGTTTTTTCTTTCCCGAACATTTCCTTGTTTGTTTCAAAACTATTTTACATACTGTCATCTTCAAAAATGTGTTTAATTTAGCCTTGGGTGTCTGTCTGAAATGTGGAGAATGATTCCAAATAAAATAAAATTGCTTTGCATAATACTTAATTGAACTCAAACTAAAATCTCTGATAATTTAAAATGCAATATACATAGAAAATCAACATAATTTAGGCAGACTACTGTGGGTCTCTCAATGCCTAATATTTTATTTTGTTTCTACTGTTTGATGAAACATAAATAATTAGAAATTGCAAATTGCATACTGAGTTGTGTCCTGAGGTCATTTTTCCAGTGCTGTTGTTTTCCTTTTTTTCATTTGTCAACAAGGGGAAATATATTCATATTTAAGAATGATACTGAATATCCTTTTCTCCTGAGGTCATTTTTCCAGGGATATTTATTTCTTTTCTTCATCTGTCAACAAAGGGAAATATTTTTATATTTAAAAGTGATACTAAATGTCCTTTTTCGAGCTCGGTCATACACTGACTAAGGAGAAACATAAACATTCACACATGATCCAGATAAAATGCCCCCTCACAGATAGAGCACAACCTCTACCTATATTTTTTTAACTGACTGGGACTTACGATGTGAGGAAGTAATATTTTGAGAAACAGCTATCATAAGAGACATACCTGTTCACAAAGTCATCGTTGACTTCCTTCATAAGGTATTTATCATTTTAGGAGATAAACTTCTATTTACCAAAAAGTGAACTAGAGGCCCAGGATATTCAACCAGGCCATCTCACAGGGTTGTTGTCTTGGGGAAAATAGGAGTAGGAAGGTGTGTTGGATAGATTGGGTGCCTTGAGTTATTTGTAACAATAATAAAGGCAGGATACAAACAAACAATTCTTCACTTCTCCTCTTTGCCCTCATGCGAGTTGACTTTCAAAGCATGCAATTTTTTTTTGGGGGGGGGGTGTTATGTATTGGTTTGAAAAGTTATGGTTGCTATGAACAGTTGTTATTTTATATTTGAAAGAGTCTCCAACTGTTTTGGAGGGAAACTGCAGTCTGAAAATAAGCAGGAAAATATCCTTTAAACTGAGTGTAGCTGTCAGTGTGACAGTTAGAACTACTTCTGTGTTTTCAGCAATAAAGAGCAGTTGTATTACATCGGTCTGGTCTATGTCTCAATGAACTCAATACATAATAGTGGTGACGAAGGTGGGATGCTGCTAAGGAGAGAGAGAGCTGAAGCACTTAGCCAGAAGTCACTAGGGTGTGAGACCAGGCACCAGAGCCCTGGTAGGGACCACATCCCCACCCTGCCTGCCAGTAAAGTCACACTGGAGGCACAGTCTTCCTGAGGGATCTGTCCCCAGGATTCACCTAGCAGCTCCTAGCAGCAGAAGGCATTGACCAAGACCTCGTGAGCATCAGCTATGGCCAAAGTGGGCAAACTGAACGAATTTGATGTTTCTCACCCTGAACAATGGAGCTCTTACGTCTCCAGGGTGGAGAACTACCTGCGGGCCAAACAGGTGAGAGATGATGAGCTGAAGGCAGCAACCCTGCTCTCTGTGTGTGGGCAGGTGACCTTCGACATCACAGAGAACCTGATTGCCCCAGCCAGCTTAGAATCAGTCACATACACTGATCTGAAGAGGAGGCTAAAGGAACATTTTGAACCTAGGCTGTCCGTTATTGCTTGGCGGCATGCATTCAAGCAAAGAGAGCAACAGGCAGGGGAGTCAGCAGCCGAATTCGTGGCCGCACTAAGACAAGCATCAAGACTCTGTGAGTTTCCTGACTTAGAGGATCGACTCAGAGACAGACTCGTGTGTGGCCTGAGGAACCGAGATTTGCAGCAGAGGCTTTTCGCAAAAGAAACGCTGACGTTCCAGGATGCGTTAAAGGAGGTCATGGCAGATGAGGCCGCTGGTGGAGCAATGAAGGCTTTATGATCTCAGAAGACTCCCCCTCAACCAGACAGCTGTGCACCACGAAACTACAGAAATACTGGAAGACCCAGACGAGGGTGATGAGATCGACCGGTTACAGAAGCAACCCATCAGACGGCATCGTCCCATTGACAAGGCAGTTCTATTCCCTAGCTGTGCCAGTTGTGGTGAACAGTACAAGAAGTCTGAGTGCAGATTCTGCACTGCAGTGTGTCATGCTTGTGGCAAGCAAGGGCACATCACCAGAGTCTGTAAAGGTCGCTAGAGAGAAGTTCTGCCTGAAGACATCCCATGAAGAGGTAAATGGGCCCCGGGACAGAACAGGGTTGGTTATTGCTCCAGAAGGAGAAACATATTAAGGACAGGAGCCCAACGCCCTCTAAAAGAGAAGCTGAGACTTAAAGTCAGGCTACAAGGGGTCCCTTGTTCTATGGAACTAGACACCGGGTCAGCTCTGTCCATAATCTCTCACAAAACATTTAGCTACATCTGCAGACAAGGCAGGAAATGAGTCAAACTCAAACCATCAAGCCTTGTTCTGACAGACTTTCAAAATTGCCGCTTAGTGGTGAAAGGCGAAGCCACAGTAAAAGTCAGCTTCAAAGAGTTCGAGGGTCCCCTCAACGTCATGGTCGTTGAAGGCCAGTGCACCAGTTTGATTGGGATGGACTGGTTTGATGAGTAACCGGCATCTGAGTAACCGGCATCAACCACACACAAATAGCTGACGTAGCGGCTGTATGCCAGGAATTTGCGAATGTGTTCAGCCCTAATTTAGGTCTATACAAGGGAGCACCAATCTCCCTTAATCTCAATCCAACAGTAACTCCTATCAGGATCAAACCTCGCAGAGTGCCTTTCACACTAAAGCCTAAAATAGATGCAGAGCTAGACAAGTTAGTACAGTAGGGAGTGCTTCAACCTGTAGATATCAGCATGTGGGAAACCCCCATATTAACCCCAGTGAAGCCCAATGGGGACATTCGTATTTGTGCTGATTACAAATGCACAATTAACAAAGCTTTGTAGTAATATGCTTACCCAGTTCCAGTGGTAAGCCACATCCTGGCATCACTGCAGGGAGGTCGTGTATTTGCTAAACTGGACCTCGCACAGGCATATCAGCAACTGCCTGTGGATGCCACAGCAGAGGCTCAGACAATAGTCACACATAGAGGGGCATTCAGGGTTCGTCGCCTGCAGTTTGGGGTAAGTGTCACCCCAGGGTTGTTCCAGAGTGTAATGGAACGTACACTTAAGAATATTCCAGGGGTGTGCCCTTATTTTGATGACGTTCTGATTGCTGGAGAATCTGCAGCAGTCTTAGCAGAACGTCTCAGAGCAGTTCTTCAACGGTTATGCGAAGCGGGGTTGAAGTTAAAAAGAGACAAGTGCCAAATTGGTGTGAACTCTACTGAGTTCCTGGGATTCCGGATAGATGCTGCTGGAATCCACCCCTCTGACTCTAAGCTTAAAGCTATACAACAGGCTCCCAGACCTAAGTCAAAGGGAGAGCTGCAGGCATTTTTAGGGCTACTTAATTTCTACCATTCATTCCTGCCACACAAGGCAGCATTGGCAGAGCCGCTTCATCAGCTTCTGGATAAAAAGGCACCGTGGGAGTGGACAAACACCCACAAAAAAGCTTTTAAAGCAGTCAAATCACTGCTGTCATCAAGCTCAATATTAGCTCACTTCAATGAGAAATTGCCTGTCAGTTTAGCATGTGATGCTTCACCGTATGGCATAGGAGCAGTTTTAAGCCATCTAATGGCAGATAGGCACCAAGCACCCATCGCTTACTATTCCAGAACGTTATCCCCTGCAGAGAAGAACTATGCGCAGATAGACAAGGAGGCTTTAGCCATTGTAGCTGGAATTTAAAAATTCCACGACTTCCTATATGGGCGCTCCTTCACCATTTTCATGGAACATAAGCCTCTCTTAGGTCTCTTCACAGCAGACAAGCAGACCCCACAGATCCTTTCTCCTAGGATGCTGCGATGGTCAATATTCATGGCTGCCTATTCTTACAGTCTAGTCCATAAGCCAGGCAAGGAAATGGGCCATGCTGATGCACTCAGCCGACTGCCCTTGCCTCACACAGACCCCGACCCAGCACCTGCAGCTGGCATCCTGGCAATCCAGGATCTCCCTGAGACTCCCCTTCATGCAGGAGATGTGGCTGCTGAAACTGCCACTGACATAACACTCAGTCGTGTTCTGAACTGGGTGTTGAGGGGGTGGCCTGATAGCAGACCAGGTCCAGAATTTCATAGTTTCACTAGCAGAAAAGATAAGCTGTCAGCTCATAAAGGCTGCGTGCTATGGGAAAGCAGGGTGATAGTCCCACCCACATTAAGAGCCAGAGTTTTAGAATCTCTGCACGAGGGTCATCCAGGCATAGTTAGGATGAAGGCACTTGCTAGGAGTTACTTGTGGTGGCCTGGCCTGGATAAGGACATAGAGGCTCAAGTAAAGAGCTGCCAGGTCTGTCAGGAGACCTGACTTGAAATGCCTCAAGCACCAGTGCATCGCTGGGAGACCACGCAAACTCTTTGGTCTCGCATGCACATAGACTTTGCAGGACCCTTCCAAGGATAGGTGTTCCTCATTGTTGTGGACAGCTACTCTAAATGGCTAGAGGTAGCACCTGTCCCATCTATGACTACTGCCAGGACCATCCAGGAACTGCACAGAATCTTTGCCACACACAGCCTGCCAGATGTGATTGTGTCCGATAATGGGGCACAATTAACAGCAGCTGAGTTCCAGTCCTTCCTGAGGACCAACATGATCCAACACACTACCTCAGCCCCCTTTCATCCTGCTTCAAATGGTCAAGCAGAACGAATGGTCAGAACGACCAAAGAAGCACTGAAGAAATTAACGACAGGTGACTGGCATCATCGCTTAACAGATTTTCTACTCTGCCAACATACTACTCCTTGCACCACTATGGGCCGCAGTCCAGCGGAACTGAGATGGGGATGTCGGCTGACCACCAAGCTGGACCGTCTCCACCCTGACAGGACTGCGGTGGAAACATCGCAACCCAAGCTTCCAAGAAATTTACAGCTTGGTGAGAATGTGTGGGCAAGAAATTACGGGCAGGGGGCACCTTGGGTGGCTGCTGTTGTTTCAGAGGTGTCAGGGCCACTGTCCTATGAAGTAGCCCTGGATGATGGTCATTTGGTCCGACACCACATAGACCAGTTGAGGTGGCGGTAGACTAGACAGAGCCTTGGCGCTGACAGTGAAAGGACCGTTGGGTTGCCTGGTGACCTTGTCATGCCTGAGTCACCGAAGACTATTGAGACTGTTCCTGTGGAACTGTTCCTGTGGAACACAATGGACTGTGTCCCGAGTATGCCGGCCAGTGTTGCGAGCGAGTATAATGGCACTGGTCTACCCGGCAGTAATGGACATAATGGCACCGGTCTACCCGAAGTAATCGGACTAAAGGACCCTGGTCTACCTGGCACAGCAGGATGGATGGTTGATCAAGAGCCCCAAGCAACGTTCCAGCACTCCGAAAGGACACGCAATCCACTGGCCTATTTAAGTGATTATGTACATAATTTACACTAATTATGACTCTGTCCAGGGGGAAGGGGTGTTATGTATTGGTTTGAAAAGTTATGGTTGCTATGAACAGTTGTTATTTTATATTTGAAAGAGTCTCCAACTGTTTTGGAGGGAAACTGCAGTCTGAAAATAAGCGGGAAAATATCCTTTAAACTGATTGGTTGCCGCCTAGTGGCGGCAATGTATAAATAGCTGTCAGTGTGAACTACTTTTGTGTTTTCAGCAATAAAGAGCAGTTGTATTACATCAGTCTGGTCTATGTCTCAACGAACTCAATACACAATAGGGGGAGTAACCATACATTTTTGCTTGCAATTTCCATCATTATTAAATACGATTTAGAATGAATGTCGAAGCTTTAGCCTTGTAGCACCAAGATTGGGGGAGACATTAGATTAGTGTGAACTTTTATATGTAGCCTACCCAATTCATGCTTCCTGAACTTGTGTTAAAAACTGTGCTTTAATATAAACATTTTGTGATGTCATTCGGGAAGCTATTAAAAGATCTAGTTGTTCTCTAAGGCCTTTAGGACAGACTTATTGTGGAGTCCTCTTCTTTCATTTTCACTGGTTTTGTTTTGATCTCATTTGGATTACTTTGCTCTTCTGGTCCGTTGTAATTTTTATATGTTTTTTAATAGATTATTTTGATTCTTAGCTGAAAGCCGGCCAGAGTCATATGGGAGTGCAGTGGACTGTAAATTAAAGAAAGAAACCTAAATAAATAAAATGTACTTAAAAGGTAAAGTGATCCATTAACTGGCGCTTTGCTTAGTTCTGTTTTGTAAACTTAGCCAGATATTTGAGGTGCTGAATAATAAATCAGAGTGAAAGTCTATTAAAATGTGAGAAAGTACAGTATTAATATCAAACTCATTTGTCTTTTTAATAGTAAAACAGTCAATATCAAAGGCTTTAGTAATGATTTGCTGCTTTCTTTGAAAATGTTGGAAAGGAGCTGCTATACTGACTAATGGCCAAATATTATAGCAATTTGGATGAATATATGTAGTAAATGGGTCTCATGATTCTTGAGAGTTGAACCAAAATGTGGCTTAGCTTTAATTCTTGAAGCAGTGTAATTTTAGGCATTGAGTTATTGGCAGGAGGCTTCATGCTATACCAATGTTAGTATTCCTAGGTAGTACTTAACAACTTGCTGTATAATGATATTTTGAAAGAGCACATATTTATTATTACACAGGAAATCAACATTGTTCATATGGCTGAAGGTAACTGATGAAATGATTTTGTCAATGAAACTCTTGCCCCAAACTAAGAATCTATATGCAAATTATTACTTTATCAGTGTCCATGTAATTGGTTAATTTAATTGATAGTTGAGCCGACTTCATTTATTCCCTTTCTTCATTGAATTCTAATGAATGTTTCCTGATAATTTGATGCATGGTTGTTATTAAGACTCCAATAAAGTGGTCATTAAATCAGATGTAGAATTTCTCCAGCGGTTTCTAGCACGTTACCTTAGAAAGTGGTTAAAAATCCAGGATTGGCCAATAAAATATTCCTATTTCTGTAACAAAAAGAGGGGTGTTTGTAGAATATGAACACGGGATTTCTTTTAAATAAACACATCTTAAAACTTTTACACTATAGCAAACAAACAGAATTGGCCTGTGTGTAATGAGGGTTACATTTCAAAAGCAGTGAGCAAAAACTAAATTTTATTTGATTTAACTGACATTTAAATTAATTGGTGTTGAGCCATGGTGGCAGAGTGGTTAGAATGCAGTACGGCAGGCTACTTCTGCTGACTGCCTGCAGTTTGGCAGTTCGATTCTCATCGACTCAAGGTTGATTCAGCCTTCTGTCTTTCTGAGGTCAGTAAAATGAGGACTCAGATTGTAGGGCAGGCATGTCAAACTGCCGGCCCGCGGGCTGGATGCATCATGTCGAAACCGTGCCCACCCCATTGCCGGCAATGGGGGAAAAGTCACGATACATCGCACGACATCACGTGATGTCGCAAGTTTGACATGCCTGTTGTAGGGGGACAATATGCTGACTCTGTAAACCATGTAGAGAGGGCTGTAGAGCACTGTGAAGCAGTATATAAGTCTAAGTGCTATTGCTATTGCCTATTGCTATCTTAGTTTTATATATTATCTCTATATCTCATTAGAGATGCTTCTGATAGAGAAGCCATTTACCAATATAGCTACATATATCCTAGAAATTTTATATATACTGTGTGTGTGTATATGCTATTATATACATATACATACATACATACATACATACACACACACACAAACACACACACAAACATGGATATATATGTTTGTATACTTATATAATAAATATATTGTATACATTAGGTTAAATATTTATAGTTATATAATAAATATAAATTTATATTCAAATATAAATGTATGAGAGCCTATAGCTTGATTTCTAAATTTCTGTTTGTAGGAAAGTGGTGATTTGTACTATAAAATTGCAGTAAGCTCCCTAATTTTAAATGTTAGTTATTTTCTACATGTATCAAAAAATCTGTTTCCTCTTAGTTTCTAATCATATTTAGCTAGCAGACAATTAATTAATGTATGTATCTATATACAATGGTAATTGGTATGAGAAAGCAAGATCTGTACACTGTCTTTGAGATATTGTTTGGGTGAGTTGAGGTGCTCTTTCCATTTCTTAAACTTTTTCAGTTGGATGGTAAATGAACGTTTCTCTTTCAGTTCTGTATCTGATGCTAATTTTGTCCTTTTGTTTTACACTCTGTATTTCAAATGGACCCATCTTCTAAGAGTAATCCTATTTTTATCACTTATGTTCTAAACCATCTCAAGGCTGGATGAACTACTGAGATAAATTATACACTCAAAACATGATTTAAGAATCACCAAGGAACAGCACAAATATTCATAGCTTGAGTCTGCCTAATATAGGAGCCCCTATGTGTTTGCATTTTTGTTAATTAACTCCTGGGAAGAGACAAAGAGAAAGGTAATGGGCACTGCCAATAAATGCTGGTGTCTAATCCGTGATGCCAAATTACTTTTTTGATGCTATGCAGAACTGATCCCATTTCTATTTCTGGAAAAAGTGCAGAGACAGGAAAGAAATGCATAAATGTTGTTTCATAACAATCATCTTAAAGATATTTGCAAAAAGAAACAAACAGAGCAATTAGTTCAAATGATGTTTTGATGTGAGATAAGTGCGTATGTTTATGTTTTAGGATGGAACTATTTAATTTGCTGTCCAATTATGCTTAAGAATTGCATCCCATTTTCTGCATTTAATTGACAGAAACCTATGCCTACATAATAGCAATAATTTGAATGGATAGTAGGGAAATTCTTTGGTATGTCCTGGCTTGCATGAATGGTCCAATCTGAACTTCTTAGCTGTTATTTAAAATATACCTGTTTTCTAATTCAAGAAAAAGAATCATACAGATTCTTTGTTGATATTAGAACACTAAATGCATAGATGAGCCAAGATATTATTTTTATGGTTAGAGAAGGCTTTGTTGCTAAGGGAAGGTGGTAATGGAACAATTTGTGTTGTGAATAGCAGAAAAATGGAAATTCCATTAAGGATCTATTTAGGGTAAGGCTGCCTTGCATTCTCTGGCTGAATATAATGTCAGCTTACCGGTAACGTTTTGGTGATTACTGAATATTTCACTTCTAAGTAAAAAAATTGGTCAAAATTGGGTGTTCTGTCATGTATGTAGAGGAAATATTGAGATTTTATGCATCCTTCTTAGGATTAGAAGTTAGCTTTCATGAGGACTCTGATTGAATTTTACTTCAGAATGAGGTTAAGGGTGAGTTTTTATATGTAGTTAAAGTTTCTTCACTAAGCTGTTTGTGATCTGTGTTATGTCTTAAGGAAATGTTGAAATTCCAATCAGCTTTGTGCTGTCTGCTTGAAAGTGATATCAGAATGAAATTCATTTTATGCTTAGACAAGGTTTAATCACCGAGTTGCAATTGAAAGTTGAATTACAGTTCGACTGAATGAAATTCAAATTCTTGTTGAATTAAGAGAGGACATACAGAAATCCCCTTGAGGATCCATTTAGGGTTAGGCTCTCTGCTTGAAAATGAGGTTCCGAGTGAATTTTTATGTTGAGTGACATTTTCCTTACGAAGTTATAGTTGAAGTATCACTTATTTCTTAGATTTTTAAAATCCCACCTTTATTATTTTTATAACTAACTCAAGGCAGCAAACAAACCTAATATTCCTTCTTCCTCCTATTTTCCCAACAACCATTCTGAAAGTGAGTTGGGCTGAGAGAGAGACTGGACTGGTCCAAGTCACCCATCCAGCTTTCACGCCTAACAAGGGACTAGAACTCACGGTCTCCTGGTTTTCTAGCCTGGTGGCTTAACCACTAGACTTTTTCTTCACCATCTTTTGCTTTAAGATAAGAAATATGCATAATACTGAAACAATGCTTTGAAGTAAGAACAAAGATCAGTGGTGAATACCTTAGCCACCTACCTTTTGATGATTATATTGTCCTTTTCTCCAACAACCTTGGAGAACTTTGAGTGCTGAAAACACTCAAAGATGAATGAGAAAATAAAACAAACACATCAAGTTAACAGCCCTGAAAATGAACTTGAAGAAGATGTAAGTCATGTTCAACAACTACTGCACAGCATAAGCCTATAATGATATGTTAGTGGAACTACAAAAGTAACAATTTCTCAGGACAAACTGAGGGAAGAAGCTGAGGGAAACTGAAGAGCTGTCTCATCAAATTTTGATCAATTCAGATAAAATGGAGAGGTTATTCAGTAGCCAGGCAAGCAATGCAGGGCTTCAACTTTTATTTGTGAGAAGGGCTGGAGAAAGGTTGTACAGTCATGGAACTGCATTTTCTGATTTCTCCTGATTTACAGCCTCCATGAAAACTGAGCTGAACTCTGAAGAGGCTATAATCAAGTTACCATATGAAAAAACCAAAATGCAGATACTGTAACCCGTGTTTAGCAAAGAAGGAAACAAATTGGCCTTGGTTATTCTTCTCCTCTCTCCTCCCTTCAAAGAACATACATTAAATAATTCAGATTAGCTAAACTTCCCGAAGCATGATTTTTTTTTTTTAAATGAACATGGGAAATTAAACATAAGAGGAAAATCCTCTTGATAATAAAGGATCTGAAAAGTAGTACAGATAACAAAAATCAGTTTTGACAGCAAAAATCTCAATGATTTTTTTCTCACTTCATTTAGAGGGTAGCATTTGATTTGCTGTAGACAAATCATATAATTTTGCCTAGCATAACTTGTTTCATTTGTCCAGCAGCATACTTATTTTCTGAAATGATTTTTTTTAAAAAAAAAAATGATAAAAACCATTTTTCCTTTTTTTGGCAAATAACTGAGTTTTACAATTATCATTACAATTAACAATACTTTTACAATTATCAATTTTAGCTGGCCTTGCTGCAAAATTATACCTCTTCAGTTAAGATTCTCTCTCTCTCCCTCTCTCTCATCTGTCTATTATCTATCTATCTATCTATCTATCTATCTATCTATCTATCTATCTATCTATCTATCTATCTATCTATCTATCTATCTATCTATCTATCTATCTATCTATCTATCTATCTATCTATCTATCTATCGCTATCTAATTATGCAAGGATGATAAAGTCAATTACTAAGAGATAAAGAATCCCTTACAATGATATAAAACTATAATATTTTTCTTATAGTTCTGCTTATTCTTTATTTAATACTGTTCAAATGAAAACATATCGTTCATAAGCATGCATGTCATCAACATTTTAGAAACTGGTAATTTACTAAGTTCATGTTTTATTTATCATTACTTGATAAAGAGAAGATTAAACCTTTTCAAGCATAACGCATAAATAAGTGATATCTGGTTTATGTGTCTGTGTTCATATGGCTAAACTCTTTGAAAATTGAGTTTAATTGCTCTCTTTTTTCTATAACAATGCAAGTATGCACTTACTATTATCTTAAACAAAAAAAGAGGCATCTGTGGTTTTACAGCTCCCAGAAAATACAGGTAGCTCGTCCAATATTGAGCAATGTAGTAGTTCAGTAACATCTGCAGGTCTTCAGTTTCTCTCGTTGTTGTTGTTGTTAGTTGCGAACTCGTGTCAGACCCATCGCGACCCCATGGACAACGTTCCTGCAGGCCTTCCTATCCTCTACCATCTTCTGGAGTCCATTTAAGCTCATGCCTACTGCTTCAGTGACTCGATTCAGCCACCTCATTCTCTGTCGTCCCCTTCTTCTATTGCCCTCAATCTTTCCCAGCATTAGGCTCTTCTCCAGTGAGTCCTTCCTTCTCTACCATTATATTAATCACAAAAGATATTTAGATTCTTTCTCTATAAATATTAATAAATAGGCTGTGGTATTTCTTCTGTCGAAAAAGGTACCATACCGAATGGGACTTATGTTCAAACTGAGTCTGCTAGGGATGGATCACTGTGATTCTTTTTTTATTATTATTTGTTTACAAATGATCTGGAGCATTGGATGAATAGCGAGGTGGCCAAATTTGCTTATGATGCCAAACTATTTATAAAAAGTATTGTGGAGAGTTCCCAAAGAACTTTTCTAAAGTAGGTGAAGGAACCTTAAAATGGCAATTGCAACTCAGTTATTTTACAACCTGAAAGTAATGCATGATAGCTCCAAAATCCCAGACTTCATGTATATATAAATGAGATTTGAGCTAGCAGTAACTGATCATGAAATAGTTCTTGGAATTCCTAGTGGATAGCCAAATGAAAATGTCAGTGCAGTGGCTGCAGAAAAGACAAATTCAATGCTTAGAACCAGTAGGAAGCTGACAAAAGAAATAAAAGCAACACTATATAAACAAAGATATAGACAAGATGTGGGGAGACAACAATCAATGTGCAGAGGTCTGAATAATACCCCCTTAACATAATTTTACAGCTGGCAAAAATGCAAAGAAAGGGGCACCCTAAATAATTGGAAAGTTAAGAGCTCTCTGCCAAGGAAAGACCTTTAACTTGGAGCAAAAGGGCACATGATAGAGAAACATAACATCATGCACCGTATGAAGGAATGTCCATGGAAAATGTTTTTGTCTTTCTTGTCTTTCTCCCATAAAAAAAATGTCATTTACAAATCCTAGTGACTACATTTTCTCCAAACAAATTCTCCCTAACCTGGTCTTTCAGGTCTTCCAATGCTCCACTCAACCGAATCCATCCATCTTGCTGCTGGTTGTCCTCTTCTGTTTCCTTCCAACTTTCCCAACATTAAAGCCTTTTCCAAGAGCAAAAACTTTGCATAATATATCCAAAGTAGAATAATTTGAGTTGGTCAACTGCGCCCCAAGTGAAAATTCTGGCTCGATTTGTTTGACGATTCAGTGATGTGGGGTTCTTTTTTGGGGGGTAGGGGGGTGGGGCTTTCCATGGTATTCTCAGGAGTTGTCTTCAGCACCAAACTTCAAAGGTGTCAATATTCTTCCTTTCCTTCTTCTTCAAAGTCCAACATTCATTTCCACAGAGTGTCAGGGGGAACACTAGGTTGGCATTATTCGGAAATTCCCATGAAAGTACAACCTGAAATTACATGCTTGAAAATTCAAGATTAACAAGATTAACAAAAGGAAGAACTGTTTTACACACAGTATCAAAAAACTATGAAATTTGCTACCATCACATATGATGAGAGACACAAATTTAGATGGGACTGTACCATCAGGGAGGGGGGTTCAAAATAAGCATGATGACCTTTGTAGCACCGCCTTGTAAAATCCCTCTTTTTTGTACATATATAATGCTTGTACAAAATGGGTGTGGCTTGCATCATGACTCCCTACCCATCATCTTTCCTGTTTTTGCTCATAGATACCAATGGATTGTGCTCATACATGGCAAAATCAGCTACTCAGAGACTATTAGAAAAAGCAACTGGAGGGAGTGCAAAAAAGTCAACATGGCAGCCACAAACAAAGCCCTACCCCTTATTTATGTATAGCATGTGGCCAAGTAACATACATAAAAGGGAACAGGACTTTGATCATATGGTGTGGCTGCCATCTGACTCAATAGTTTTGATCACAGGCAACATATCATATTGTATAGCAACAATAGAAGAAGTGTCCTGCCCATGTTTTTAAACTGCTTGAATGCATAAAGCTGGCTGTTATGATCCAGAATGGATTTATCTTATCCTATCCTCTTATCATGTTGTCATACAACATTTCTATTCATTGATTATGTGCCATTAAATCAGATCAACTCTTAGCAACCACATAGATGGATTTACTTCATGATGATCTGTCCCTAACCTGCCTTCTCTATATCACTTCCCATTAAAGATCTTTAAGAAGACCCTCTTCATCTTCACATACAAGTAGTCCTCGACTTACGACCACAATCGGGTCCAAATTTTCTGTTGCTAAGCGAAATAATTTTTAAGTGAACTTTGCCCAATTTTGCGCCCCTTCTTGCCATAGTCGTTAAGTGAATTGCTGCAGCTGCTAAGTTAATAACACAGTTGTTAAGTGAATCTGGCTTCCTCATTGACTTTGCTTATCAGAAGGTTTCAAAAGGGGATCACATGACCCCAGGACACTGCAACCATCATAAATATGAGTCAGTTGCCAAGTGTCTGAATTTTGATCAGGTGACCACGGGGAGGCTGCAACAGTCGTAAGTATGAAAAATGATCATAAGTCACTTTTTCAATGCTATTGTAACTTCAAACTTCAGTCATTAAATGAACAATTGTAAGTTGAGGACTACCTATATTTCTTAGAGGCAGAAAGGATATCTTTGCATTAGTTCATTGTAAACATAGGAAACATGAATGTTGCTGTTGAGATATGATTTTGTGGCACCAGAAAAGAAATATGATTAAAACTTGTACATCATGGCAAGTAATCCATAAAGCAGTCCCTAATCATAATTAAGCCTCATTTCATTGTTCTAGTTGGGGCTTATTATTGCAACTAGCTTTACTTAGGTTGCTCAGAGTTCAGAATAGCAATAAATTTTCTGAATAATCAGACTGTGTTCAACAATTTAATTTTTTTTTTAAATAACATCTTTAGAGTAGATAGAATAGGATTGATGCTGAACAAAAGCAGCACATTGGTAGGCCATGCACAGCACAATATATCAGAGAGCAGAAGTTTATAAATGAAAAAAAGCTCACATTTTCTCAACTCTGCCTGGTTGCTAGGCAACAGGGTTGCAGTGCAGCTAATTAGGTTGGTACTCTGAGTGACCCTTAGTTTGCGCTTTCTTGATGGGATTCCCGGGCCTCACTAATCCAATGCCATCAAGCTATGGTTTCTCACTTCATGCATTGTTTATGGTAGTTTTCCTGTGGTATACCTTTCACACAGTGTGACAGTCAAGACTTGTTTTTCACACTGGGTTTGGGGATGCCAATGAATCAGACCTTTGCAATGGTGAAGGTACATTTTTCCATATTGGATTTCTTGTTCTGTCTTTTGTACTGTGCTAAATCCATTTTGTAATGATGCATCTGTCTAGGCAACTATCTCCCACCCTTATCCTCATTCTGTTTATTTTTTTCCCCTTATTGTTATGGCTTGCTCATTGCACAATATGCACCTCCTGTTTTCTCTCTCGCTCTCTAACCAGCAAATTAACATCTACCTAAGAAAGCTGTACAAACACAAAAGAAAAAAAATCATGTTGCTAATAAAATTAACAAATGCTTCTGTGTTAATAATGAATGTACTGCGAATATACACATAAATGGGTAAGAAAGGTCAGAAATGGGTGGAATTTATTTATTTAAATAAAATAAATGGATGGAGTGATGCTGGGGTGTAGGGAGAAGGAGGGCTTCCACTCAGCAGAGAATTTCCAACATTTGGAAAGCAAAATATAGATCTTCAGTCTACTCAAATAGATTAAATTTTCTTTTTAATGTCTGCCAAGATTTCAATTGGATGTCTAGATTCAATTGGGCTTAAGGAAAATGTTATCAACCAACTGAGGAATAATGGGGAGTTTGAAAAGTTTTATTTACTCATCCAAATATCATGTCATTGGTGTGCAATATAGGGTCCTTTCAAACAGAGTACTTGGGCAAAAATCAGAATATTTCCATATTTTATGCAACTGGCATAGCCACTAAAGGTAAAGTGTTTGCTTCTTTTCTTTTTTTAAAAAAAGCATTATCTTCCCTTTTGATTAATCTTCTTGCTTATATCTATCTCTCTTCTCCTGCTTGATTAATTCTCTAGTCTCTTCCCTGATTTCTTGGATTCCACAATGTCTTGTGATGTCCCATTTTAATGTGGTTTTGCTACTGGGTGCCACTTCCTCTTCTCCTGTTGTGCTTCTGCACAATCCTAATCTTGCCTGAGAAATAAGCAATTCATTGACAAAGAAGATAAGCTCCTTTGCAGAACAATTGATGTTCAGCCGTAACAAAAACTCATCTGTGCATTAGATGACTGTGCTGCATTTGGGTATTTGCAAGATCCTAGTATGTTTTAGGTAAAAAAAATGTGTCTCTCTATATATGAGATGGTGGGGAGGGAGAGAGAATACAATATATTTGGGGAAAAGCTTCACACTGTATACATTAGAAGTGTAATCATGTAGACAACTGTGCTCAGATCTTCAGATTATATGAATATAATATGTAATCATGAAAATTCAGCAGCAGCTGGTCAACTCATCCATTTTATACCAGTCCTTGTTCTTGAGCATGCAGACTAATGGAATGATGGATTGTATGGCAAACTTATGCAAGAGTGTATTTCCTTTAATTCATGAGTATGAATTAGATGAGAGCAAGCAACTAAATTTCATTTTTAACGTGTGCCGTTGTGCCCACAGTAAAAAACGACAATAAAGGTTATCTATCTATCTATCTATCTATCTATCTATCTATCTATCTATCTATCTATCTATCTATCTATCTATCTATCTATCTATCTATCTATCTATCTATCTATCTATCTATCTATCTATCTATCTATCTATCTATCTATCTATCTATCTATCTATCTATCTATCTATCTATCTATCTATCTATCTATCAGCTGCCTAGACAAAGCAGGGTAAATAAGATGCAACTGAACCAGCTGATTATGAATCAGATCAGTAGAATTTATGACCCAGCAGCTTATATGGCCTGCAATTGTTATTCACCATGGAGACATTTCAATAGGTTATTTGTATTGTTTGCCAACTGTGCAGGGGGGGAAGGACTGATTCCAAAGCACGCCATTTATTGTGCTCCTGTTGCTCCCTGGTATTCAACTAATAGAAACCAATAGATTATGATCAGCTGATAGGTTACAAATGCTGGAGAAAGAAGACAAAAAATCATTTCTGAAGATAAACTTGATAAAGATAAATGCTTAATTTCACTGTTTTTCAACAGCTGAAACTTGGATCTCTCAATATGTTAATCTTCAATCAAAACACAACAAATACATCATTTATGTGTTGAATTATACATATAAAGGAATGCAAATATAGATTAGGTAGAGATTGGTAAATGAATCAGTTATCAGATTTGCTGGGAGAGATGTTGATGAATCAACTGGGCGATTAGAATAGATTTTGTCACATTAAGCATATTTTGTCTATATTCTAAAAGATGTTGCCTGTTTTGGCTGGAAAAAAAAATCTTTTCAAAACTTAAAGTCGCATGCATTACTAAAATATAAAGGATAATGTTTACCAATTTCCTATATGTAATAAAGATTTCAAAGCAGAATATTGGATCTGGATTAATAATGCGAGAACCTGCCTATTCCAGAGAGGAGGATCCTTGGGTTGGCTGGAATCACATCAAAATCTATGCCAAAATACCTCTGATTGATAGAGGAATTATAAACTTGAGCCTACACTGAACCATCAAGGCAGTTATGTTAATAGATATTCTCCAGAAAGTTAGAAGAGTTTTGTTGGGTTGAGAGAAGAGTTCCTTTCCAAATCTATCATAACCAAGACATATTGGCCACGTCTTCACATTTCAAAACCTGTTCAAATCCTAGCAGGGAAGACTTGCTTTGAAACCTTCATTCCCTAATAGCCTTAGGAGCCCTCTGGCCTCTTAACTTTAACTTTGCATTTGTTATGCCTTTTGTTATGCAAATGTAAAATTAGGGATGCCATTGTATTTAGCTATTAATTAAAAATGCATTGTCTCCTTACATCCAGTTTGCTTTTTTCCCACTCCTTTCCCTTTTTCACTTGAGAGCCAGCACCTCTCCTTGAATCTGCCTCCTGTCCCTTCCGGGTCTCTCCTTCTTTCTCTATCCTCAACCATTTTTTGAATGAGAATTAATAGTAGTAATAATTTTAAAAGCCTGCAGATTACATTAATGTTCTGCTGAATAAACCGATAATGTCTCCTTTGAGTCACACCCAACTTCCACTGACCTCATGGACACAATCACGTCATTTTCCCGACAGTAAAGAAACAACAACAACAACAACAACAACAATAATAACAATAACAATAACAACAACAACAATAACAACAACAACAACAATAACAATATAACAATAACAATAACAATAACAATAACAATAACAATAACAATAACAATAACAATAACAATAACAATAACAATAATAATAATAGAGTTGGAAGGGACCTTGGAGGTCTTCTAGTCCAACCCCCTGCTCAGGCAGGAAACCATATACCATTTCAGACAAATGGTTGTCCAGTCTCTTCTTAAAAACTTCCAGTGTTGGAGCATTCACAACTTCTGCAGGTAAGTTGTTCCACTAATTAATTGTTCTAACTGTCAGGAAATTTCTCCTTAGTTCTAGGTTGCTTCTCTCTTTGATTAGTTTCCATCCATTGCTTCTTGTCCTGCCTTCAGGTGCTTTGGAAAATAGCTTGACTCCCTCTTCTTTGTGGCAGCCCCTGAGATATTGGAACACTGCTATCATGTCCCCCCTCATCCTTCTCTTCATTAAACTAGACATACCCAATTCCATCAACCTTTCCTTATATGTTTTAGCCTCCAGTCCCCTAATCATCTTTGTTGCTCTTCTCTGTATTCTTTCTAGAGTCTCAACATCTTTTTTACATCGTGGTGACCAAAACTGGATGCAGTATTGTAAGTGTGGCCTTACCAAGGCATTATAAAGTGGTATTAATACTTCATGTGATTTTGATTCTATCCCTCTGTTAATGCAGCCTAGCACTGTTGGTTTTTTTGGCAGCTGCAGCACACTGCTGGCTCATATTTAAGTGATTGTCCACTAGGACTCCGAGATCCCTCTCACAGTTACTACTGTTGAGCAAGGTACCACCTATACTATACCTGTGCATTTGGTTTTCTCTTGCCTAAATGTAGAACCTCACTTTTTTTACCATTGAATTTCATTTTGTTAGATAGTGCCCAATGTTCAAGTCTGTCAAGATCCTCCTGTATCTTAAGCCTATCTTCTGGAGTGTTGGATATTCCTGCCAGCTTGGTGTCGTTTGCAAATTTGATGAGTTCCCCATCTATCCCCTCATCCAAATCATTGATGAAGATGTTGAAGAGCACTGAGCCCAGAACAGAGCCCTGGGGTCCCCCACTACACACTTCCCTCCATGTAGATGCAGTTCCATTGAGGACCACATGATGAGTACAGTCAGTCAGCCATCTACGAATCCATCTGGTGGTGATGCTGTCTAACCCACATTTTTCTGTCTTATCAAGTAGTAGGTTGTGATCTACTTTATCAAATGCCTTACTGAAATCCAAGTAAATTATATCTACAGCATTCCTCTGGTCTAGTAATTTTGTCACCTTGTCAAAGAATGCAATAAGATTGTCTGGCATGATCTGTTTTTGACAAACTCATATTGGCTTTTGGTTATGACTTTGTTTTCCTCTAAGTGTTCACTGATTCGTTGTTTGGTCATCTTTTCTAGAATCTTCCCAGGTATCGAGGTTAGGTGGATCGGTCTGTAGTTTCCTGGATCTATTTTTTTCCCCTTTTTTGAAGATGGGAGCTACATCAGCTCTTTTCCAGTCCTCTGGTAGTTCCTCAGTGCTCCAGGATCTTTGAAAGATATAGTTCAGTGGTTCTGAGATCACATCTACCAGTTCCTCCAAAACCCTGGGGTGTAATCCATCTGGTCCTGGTGATTTGAATTTGTCTAGGATGGACAGGTGCTCACTTACCATTTTCTTGCCTATTTTAATTTGTGTTTCTAATCTGTTTTTTATGGTACTGTTTTTTCTCTTTGTGTAAAGATGTATGCAAAAAATGAGTTGAGTAGTTCTGCTTTCTCCCTGTTGCTTATCACCTTCTTGCCACTTTCTCCCACTAATGGACCAATCATTTCCTTAACTTCTTTCTTGTTTTTTACATGTTGAAAGAAGCTTTTTTTGTTATTTTTTATTTTTGTCGCAAGCCTTAGTTCATTTTGAGCCTTAGCTTTCCTCACTTCATCTTTGCAGGCTCAGGCTATTTGCTGATATTCTGCCTTAGTTATGTGCCCCTCTTTCCACTTTTTATACTTGCCCTTTTTGTCTTTCAGTTTATGTTCTTTATGCAGCCATGCTGGTTGCTTTTTCTTCTTTATTGGTATTGTGCTAGACTGGGCTTTTATAATCTCATTTTTCAAAATTTCCCAAGCTTCCTGAGTTGTTTTCCCCTTGAGGATTCTCATCCATGGAATCCTTCCCAAGGTCTCTCTAAGTTTATTGAAATTAGCTCTCTTAAAGTCCAAGACTCTAGTTTGACTATGTTCTATTGCTTGTTCTTGCATAATGTTGAATTCCAATATTGCATGATCACTCCCCCCCCCCAAGATTCCTGTGGCTTCAACACCTTCTATCATTTCATCTCTGTTAGTGAGAATTAAGTCCAACATGGCTGATCCCCTAGTTCCCTTCTCTACTTTTTGGGACACAAAGTTGTCTGCTTGATTTGTCAGGAATCTGTTTGATCTTCCACTTGGTGCAGAGTTTGTCTCCCAGTTGATGTCAGGGTAATTAAAGTCCCCCATTACTATTGTGATGTGCTTCCTACATACCTTCATTAACTGACTAGCAAAAAGTCCATCTATTTTCTCTGTTTGATTGGGTGGCCTATAGTATACACCTATGGAAATGTCATCCCCCCCTTTTATATTGACCCAAATGCATTCAAGACAGTTTTCATCATTGTTGTGCTCTATTTCTGTAGAGATGTAGTTATATGTTTGGCCCTTATTTTCTTCCTTATTTTTATTTCAACTTCCCAAATTTGGTCCACAGTGTTCAGATTTCCAGCAGCTGTTCCAAACCCTACTTAGATTTTTGAAATCAGACAAGATCAGCTAGGGATTTTCACAGAGCTGAGTAAATGCAGTTTTAACAAAACTCTGCTCAACAAAATTTACACATCAGCATCTGTAGAGAATCCTGAATGATGAATTAAAATTCAGTAGGCAAAAAGATACATTTTTTTACTGTTTTACAAAATTGTGATTATTTGATTTCCACTGTTGGATGAATTTTTTTTTTTAATTTATGGCTTATGTCTATTTTCCAAGAGAGCTTATAATGCCTATTACATTTCATTTTTGTAAAGCACATAAATAACATGGCAGGCATATTTCAGTACATTGGCTTGCCATAATTATTATTCTGCTCCAGTAATGAGAATATAAATAAATCACTATTCAAGTGATTTGTCAAATGTAGCTATAAGAACATTTGAATTCAAGTTCATAACTGTTCAGCTGTTGACCCATTAACCATGGATAATTCTTTTTTCTCTGGTTATGTTTCACAAGATAACAAATTTTTGATAGAGGACAACCTGTAATGATGTCATCTATTAATCACGTGTGTGTGACTGTATTGATGAAGTTTGTCATTAGATGTAATTTAAGGGACAAACCTGTTATTTTTCTCAAATGGTAGTCAAAATATGAGAGCCATTTTGGTGTTGTGGTTAAAGCATCAGGCTAGAAACCAGGAGACTGCGAATTCTAGTCCTGCCTTGGGCAGAAACCCATCTGTGTGATTTTAAGCCAGTCACTCTCTCTCAATCCTAGGAAAGGCAATAACAAACTACTTTTGGAAAACCTTGCCAAAGAAATTTCAGGAACTTGTGCAGGCAGTCTCCAAGAATCAGATACGGTTGAGCAGAAGGGGGAGGGGGGGGGGAAATGATCAAAATATATCAATCACAGGACTTTTTTTGCTTTTAAGCAGCACCATTGATTACCTAATCATCAGCCAGTCACCAGCTCATCTCTGCATTGTCTTTCTCTCAGTCTCTGAATTAAGTCTTTTCTAATTAACCTGAGTCTATTTCCACTCCCTCACTTTTCTTTTTTGAATGGGGGAGAGACACAAGATTTTATTAAAAATATGAAAAGGTTGTACAGAGCCTGTCTAGGCAGGCAACTGCATTCCCAGGGCAGGATCTTTGTAAATCTTTAATTTTTTATGTTCATGCCTCATGTTTGATTCAGAAACTCAAGGCAGTGCTTCTCTTCCTATTTTTCATTACAATGACATCCAAGCAGCTTATATGGCTAAGGTGGCCTAGCACCTCGATTTCTCTGATACTAGCCCAAAATCTAGTACCACATCACACTGGCTGACAGGTGAATAAAACACCATGGGCAATAAAACTCTTTGAGACCTGTTTCATTTAAACTTTCCCTACTTATCAAAGACTTCTGTCAAGTAAACCGTAATCTTTTTTTAATGTATTCTGACATGTTTTCAGGTGGAAGGAGAAAGGAAAAGAGCATGGGCCCCTATCAGGAGATCAAAATGTCAAGTTGGCAATGCACATAAAGTGGTGAAGCTTTGATCAGCCAATTGTGGCCATCTTAACTTTCTGATCTCCCCTAGGATGAAGAGATTTTCAGATCTCTTCACATCATATTCAAATTATACATCTCGGTATAAAACTCCAGCAAAGTAAATGTTGGCCAAATATTTATTTTCGATACTACTTGCACTCCAACAGCTTTTAATTCCCTTAGTCTTATTTAGTGTTTCTGTTTTCTCCCCCTTGAATTATAATTTCTCCAGCTTTGTTCCTGTGGTTCTGTGCTTTTAATTTTACTTGATTTCTTTCTTCAGTAATGGTAAATGGTGGGGTTGTTTTTCGTGATTTCAGACCTCAAAATTTTATTTTCTAAAGGTAGGCAGCTTATCGTCTAATGGATTTTTCAAGGATTTCCCCCCCCCCCCGAATAACTTAGCATTCTGCTTATACAAAGTACCTTTCTTGTTTTATTAGTTTTGGAGATTACTGGTATGCTTCTCATTTAGTGTCTTCATTTATATATGAAAATAGTTCATTAAAAAAATACCCACCTTGAAATACTTTGCTTGGATTGAATTTTTAACCTATTATTTAAACCTTCAGCTATTACATTTAATTTTCATTCCCCTTCCCCTTCTATGTTGTTTATCTCTGTTGCTTTCCTACAATGTGCCATAATATCAACACATCATCAGCATCATCATTTGCAAAGGACACAATCCAGAATGAAAGGGAAGAATAATTACTCTGCAGATTCTCACTCCAGGAAGGAGTACTTGAAATGAGCAGCCGCCATTTAATTTTGCCCTTGCAGCAATCATTTTAGAGTTTAGGTTGGGTAAGAATCTGGGCCAGGAATTTGTAGCTCCATCAAGCTGGAGTCAACCAGTGTCCTCCCTTCTTTCCTTCTCTCTCTACCTCTAAGAGTGCAAGATATTCTCTGAAGGCAGATTATTCTAAAAGACCCAGAGACACAGTGGGATAATGTGATCCTGCTAATATAAAAAGCATGGCATTTTTAGACTCCATGTTTGTTTGGTTGCATTTTACTAATTGCATTTTGAGAGAATCAACTTGGTGTAGTGCTTAAGGCACCAGGCTAGAAAACAGGAGATCTGGAATTCTAGTTCCACCTCACCCACAAAGCCAGCTGGGGGTCCTTAGGACAGTCCTCTCTCAGCCTTGGGAAGCAGGCAAGGGCAAACCATTCCCAAACTCTTGGTAAAAAAAAACCCTTGCAAGGACTTGTTCCGGCAATCACCAAGAATCAAGGCACCCACCCCTCCCAAATGCATTTTTTAAATTTATTTTGTTTATATGTTTGAGAGAAGATAAACATTCATGGTTTATATATATATAAAATATAAAATATTAATATTTTAATATATTATATTATATATTAATATATATATATATAATATTAAAATATTTAATAGAAAAGGGGGGAGAAAGTGTTTAAAGAAAAAAAATTAACCCTACAATTCTAAGATATTACATGAACAGTATTACAGTATTATAGTATATAATATTAGCCTAGCCCACCTCACAGGGTTGTTGTTGTGGAGAAAATAGCGGAGGAAGGTGTGTTGGATGTATTCACCACCTTCAGTTATTTGTAAAAATAATAAAAGCAGGATATAAATTAAATAAATAACATTACTGAGATAAATACTAGTAATTTGCAAGAACTTTGTAACCAAGAAATATCCTAGTTTAATAGATCAACAATCTTGTTTTTCAAATAATGTTAAATATGTTATTTATGAGCTTAAGATGAAACCTATTGATGAAGGATTCTTTTTCATCTTTAGTAGATACTTCAGAGAAGTTTAAGGAAGGTTGAATTTCAGTGTTTTTATGGTGGAATCTGGCAATATGCTTAAGAAAACTCAGTCATGTATGATTTGTTCTGTCCTGTGGTTAACCTGTTTTAGTTTTATGCTCATGTTATTGTTAAAATGATTTGAGGAACAGAAATAATATTTCAGCCTGTTAACATGATGTTTATTATATACTGAAAAGATGAAGTTTATCAATTTATGAAAAACTTTCATTGTATTAGTTTTGGAATGTAGCTTAAAATTGATTGGAAAGAAGTTACCACTTTGGATTTAAAACTTGGGATAGAAGAGCAGGTTCTTTATTGATTTATTTCAAAGACTGCTCAGTGTGAATTTAAGTGGACAGGTTTTAATCTGTTGGACTTAATTTTTAGATATGTACTGTAACATATCTTTTGCTTCAGGTTCCTTTTTGTTCCTTTTTGTTTGGAACACATAGATCATTTATATCTTGTAGAATTTATTTTATAAATGTTATATTGTCTGTTAGAATCTTAGAAACAGCAAAATCTCTTTGGAAAGATCCCAGTGTGATCCACTATCTAGAATAGGTCCCCAAACTACTTGTGAACTTGCTTTTGAATGGATGTTTTGAATGACTCCTCATCAAATTGGTTATTTGAGTGACATTTTTGCAGGGCCCTATTTCTCAACCTACTTTGCTATCTTCAGCTCATTCTATAATTTCTTGCTACCTGCTCTGGTTGAAGCTGCTATGAGAGCAAAGAAGGAGGAGCAATGGAGTTTGTATCTCCATTGACATCCAAAGTGGTGTGCTGTTCTGCTCACTCACACACACACCTAATGGTAGTTTAGTGGGTTTATTAATATTCTTCAGCAATTCCCTTCCCCAAAACCCAGAACTGTCCCGGTTAAGTCCAGCCAAAAGCAGACCAATGTTGATCCACAGAGCAATGACCAATGAGTCCATAAGGCACTTGAAAGTTTCCCAAACAAGATAAACCCACCAGGCCAAATTAAATTCAGAAGACCAGAGGGTTCACAAGACAAGAAAAGTCCAGAGTTCACAAAGTCAAAGCATGGTGTCAATCCAAAGTGAGGCAGGAATTACAACAACCAGGAAAAATGCAGCTAGGAAATCAATATGTTGTTCACAGCATTGCCTGGAAGGAGGAAGGAGGAAGGAGGAAGGAGGAAGGAGGAGGAAGGAGGAGGAGGAGGAGGAGGAGGAGGAGGGGAGAGGAGGAGGAGAAGGAGAAGGAAAGAGAGAAGGAGAAAGAAGAAGAAGAAGAAGAAGAAGAATGAAAGAAGAAGAAGAAGAAGAAGAAGAAGAAGAAGAAAGAAGAAGAAGAAGAAGAAGAAGAAGGAAGAAGAAGAAGAAGAAGAAGAAGAAGAAGAAGAAGAAGAAGAAGAAGAAGAAGAAGAAGAAGAAGAAGAAGAAGAAGAAGAAGAAGAAGAGGAGGAGGAGCAGCTCTTCAACATCTTCATCAATGATTTGGATGAGGGGATAGATGGGGAACTCGTCAAATTTGCAGACGACACCAAGCTGGCAGGAATAGCCAACACTCCAGAAGACAGGCTTAAGATACAGAAGGATCTTGACAGACCTGAATACTGGACGCTATCTAACAAAATGAAATTCAATGGTGAAAAAGGTAAGGCTCTACATTTAGGCAAGAAAAACCAAATGCACGGGTACAGTATAGGTGGTACCTTGCTCAATAGTAGTAACTGTGAGAGGGATCTCCGAGTCCTAGTGGACAATCACTTAAATATGAGCCAGCAGTGTGCTGCAGCTGCCAAAAAAAACCAACAGAGTGCTAGGCTGCATTAATAGAGGGAAGAAGAAGAAGAACGACAACGTCCATTTTTAAAAATTTTCAGATCTTCACTTATCTTTTTTGTGTAGCCACATTAATTTTTATTTTTTTGCTCACTTCAATTGTCTACAATTGTGTTTTTAATGTCTCTTTCTTTAGGAAGCCTTACGCTCAAGTTTCTTTTGCCAAGAATTCTGTTTATTAAAATTCACTTTTTTCAAGTCTAAGATGAGAATTTGACTATGCTCAATTTTACTTTACTTTAAACTTCCCATATTCAATAAGTTTTTCTCTCAAAATTCTTGCTATTTCTACTTTTTCAATTAAATCTTCCATGCTGATTCATATCAAGCCTTCTTTCACCCTCTGAAAGAGAAATCTGTCAGCAAACCAAATAAGGGATTTCCTGGAAGGATCATGTTTGATGGAGTTTGTCTCTCAATGTATCTTGGGATGATTACATTTTTCCTTTTCATATTATATCTGTTATGTAATATTTTTAAATAATTTGCGGAATATTACAAGCACAGAAAAAACATTCTAACGTTCTAATGTATTCCTGATATAGTTCGGCTAAAATGCAAAAATGTAATTAAAAATATTTGAAAACATATAAACCAACTCAGAAATTGTTAGGTTAATGTTTCCTGAGCAACACATTAAAAATAATATTGCAAATCATGTTCATTTTAGCAGAAAGAAACACTCCCACCCCTAAACAAGGCTGCACTCCCTTACATTAAAATAAATAGAATTTAAAAGTGATGATTGCTTTAAAAAGCATGCATGACATTTGATCTCAATTTGCAATTAAATTGTAAAATTTAAATAGTTTTCCCTCAAAAAAAGTAAGCAAAACATAACTTTTTTTTATTTCTGGAAACTATCGTCCAAATAAAAATACTTTCTATTTGATAGAGACAATCAAATCATACCATGTTAGCAAAGCATAAAAATAAAATAAAATAAAGTAATACTTTATGGTCAAGTTAATTCATTTCTGCAACCAGAAGCAATCAATTTCCCAATCAGAATAAATTAGTGCTTGAGAAAAAGTTGCTTCTTCACCCCCTTATTTTTTAATGTGTTCACTCAGTTGAATTACTTCTATTTGTATTTCTATCTATGTTGAAAGCTGCCCAGAGTCTCCTCATGGGCAGCAAATAAAATAAACAAAAACAAACAAATATTTTTTTTTTCTCCCTAAGAAAGAGAAAAGTTCGGAGAAATTTTCATGGGCAGGTTAAAGGTTTGAGAGCATACAGTGAATCTCTCCATTGGTTTGCTGTCTCCCTGGCATCTCAAGAGTTCAGTAAAACATTAAGAATGAGGAAACTACCCCAGCGAGATTTTCAAGTTCAGAAGCAGGAACAGCCAAAGAAGCTGGAAAGTGTTGGCATGACATGTAGAAGTAAAACAAAGGCAATCAAATTCATATGCATCCATCCCTAATAACAGTGAGACTGAAATGGCACAATATGAGCCATGATGTCAACATGAGACTTCCACCCTTTTGAACTTCTGTAGGGATGCATGGTTTTGTTTTGTTTTTTTAGATACCTATGATTATATGTCACCAAAGCAATTCTCAAGAGAATCTAAAGCGCCCTGCAAATATGTTTGGAAAAATAATTTATTTCCCAGAGGAATATAAAAACATGGAAGACCGATTTTGGCAGCCATCAGTTTAAATGATGCAACTTTCATCTTACTGAAGTCCGACCCACTGACGATTCCTTGGCCACTCTGCTCCTTCCCAATATTAGGTTCTCAGGAAGCCAAGGACGTTGAAACTAGAGCTGAGGCAGAAAGTCAGAATTGTCAAACCTCCAGAACAAGAGTGAATCAAAATGGACATGGGGATATTTTGGGGCAAAATATTTCAAACAGCTTCAAAGAATAATTTCTATCAGTGGAAAGATAGTATTTCTTTAGCTTCACAGAGAGAGAGAGAGAGAGAGAGAGAGAGAGAGAGAGAGAGAGAGAGAGAGAGAGACAGACAGACAGACAGACAGACAGACAGACAGACAGAGACAGAGACAGAGAGACAGAGAGACAGAGAGACAGAGAGACAGAGAGACAGACAGAGACAGAGAGACAGAGTCAGAGACAGAGACACAGAGACACAGAGACACAGAGAGATAGACAGATAGACAGAGACACAGAGAGAGATCATTTAAAGCCCATTTAGTAACCTCATTGGATTCTTTGGCACGATGCATGGATGGATGGATGGATGGATGGATGGATGGATGGATGGAGGGATGGAGGGATGGAGGGATGGAGGGATGGAGGGATGGAGGGATGGAGGAAGGAAGGAAGGAAGGAAGGAAGGTATTTAAAAGAAATTAATTATAAGCACTATGTAAACTGTTCAGAAATTCTCTCTCTTGAAAAATCAAAGAAATATCCACTTCATTTTTCCAGCTACAAGTCAAATGAAGAATTTTGGCAGGGGTATACAATATGTGGGTTTTGCTCTGCCCGAAACCATAGACTCTACTGCTTCTATGGCTGGGACTGCAAACACGTTATTTCATTAGAAACTAATTATTTTCTTTCTTTCTTTTTCCTCTGAGGGATATCAGATGCAAGTAGTAGGGAGATACTACTGAAGCTAAATTATAGTCTTGAAAACATGTACACAACAACAGCATTGCCTATTTTCCTGATTGAATCTTGGGGGGAAAATAATTAACTTCAAGAAAGGATTTGTGCTTCAATGTTGATAGACAAGAATATATTTTTAAAGCATGCCCAGAAAAGGGAAAAATACTTTAAAAATAAAAATTGGGGTTGTTTTATATGCTCTCTTTGCCTGAAGGTTGAATTGCAATTATGATAGCTATAAACAAGTATATTTAAAAAGTGAATTTCTCATCAGTTTATTACATTTTACAACCTGGTCTCAAAAGCATAAAATTGATGAGGTCTTTTACTGGGCCATCTCTTGTGGTGGTATCTTTTATTGAATAATCAAATTCCAAGTTAATTCCATCACATAACACAGTAAATGATGGGTTGGAGAACTGAAATCTTCAGCTTAACACAAATATTTATAATATATTATAACTACTGTTTGGTGCAGGGATTCTGGGATTTGGATTCCATTGTTGAGAGTACACAAAGCTTGGGGGAAATTAAACAGTAGCAGAAGAATCACTGCAACAACAGTATCTTAGCTAATGTCATAGTGAAATTGAGGGCACTATGACAAGCTGTCAATAATCTCATAGCTGATTGTGGGAAATGAGATATGTCATTGTAGATTGCACTCCCTCTCACTTACAAACTTACCACCTAATAATAGGACTAAGCAAGACACTGAGATTTATGATTCAATACTGGCTTTATTTTTAAGTCCAAAGGCTTTGTAGTGTTCTGGTGTACCATGGAAAATATAATGTTGGGACTAAAAGTGTGATTCCACAAATGAAAATCAATGAATTATTTCCTCTGCCAGAATTCCTTCCATGGGATTTTGTTGATGGAAGTCCTTCTAAAAAAGAAATTGGAACTGATTCTCCTTTCTGCAATTCACACATGCCATCAAAATATGCCATAGAACATTGGCATGTGCAAAAAAATATATATTAGAATGTTGGTCCCTCTTTCATTCCTCAATGTGCATTCATAAAAATCTGTTGACATTGCATGCATATTATTCTGTCCAGGGTCTTGATACATGTGTTTGCTTGAAACAAAGAACCATAATAATATGCTGAATTGTTTTTAGTAGTAGTTGCTTTAACTGTTTGTTCTGTTGTATGCTGCCCAGGGTCACATTTGTGAAATGGCAGCTACATAAATTTGCTAAATAAATAAATAGAGCCCCTTTTATGATAGTACCATGGCAGGAAAAGAGCTGTTGAGGTTTAAGAACTCTGTGTATAAGAACCCTAAAATGAACATTCTGGATGAGATGTTAAAGTACATGTATTAATCCCTCCAATAAAATTAGAAGAAAGTATGCTGCTTATGATCAGATGAACAAGGCTGGGCCACCAAACACCAATAATCCATCTTCCAACTGAATGAATTTGGAGATCGGTATGAATGGATATGAATTAAGAGATGCAGATCAGCTCAAATTCAATTTGAATTGTTAGATCAGTTTGGATTCAGTCCATTTCAGTCCAATTCATATTGACTGAAATACAGATAGTCCTCAACTTACAATTCATTTAGTGACAATGGCACTGAAAAAAGTGACTTATGACCGTTTTTCACACTTACAACCGTTGCCTGGTCACATGATCAAAAGTCAGATGGTTGGCAACTGATTCATATTCATGGCAGTTGCAGGGTCTTGGGGTCATATGATCAGCTTTTGGGACCTTCTGACAAGCAAAGTCAGTGGGGAAGCCATATTTGCTTAACGACTGTGTTACTAACTTAATAAGTGCAATGATTCGCTTAACAACTGTAGCAAGAAAAGTCGTAAAATGGGAGAAAACTCACTTAACAAATGTTTCACTTAGCAATATAAATTTTGGGGTCAATTGTGGTCGTAACTTGAGGACTACCTGTACCGAAATCAGTTTGATTCAGTCCTTCAATTCAGTCCTCAGGACAATTCCATTTCCCAAATTTTTCTTTTTTAAAGTTCAATTCAACAATTTGATCTGAGTCATCAGTTCCAATAAAGAAGAATTATTTGTAGCTCAGGGTTGACATGAGGAGTCTTTGATGCTCTCTGACCTGGCTTGTTTTCTTGCAGATGTTTCATTACCCAAACCAGGTAACACCATCATCAATTCCACTTGGCAAGTTCAGATTGTGCCTTTGCCCAGCACTTCCAAACTGAGTCTTTGAACAACATTTTATATAGCTCAGGATTTTTTTTAAAAAAAGATCACCCATATAGATCACGTCCCCATAAAATTTCTGGGGTCTAATTTGAGCAATTGTTTTTACTTTCAGGTGTAGGGAGGGCTGTACTCAGGGACCAAAGTCAAGAAGTTTAGAATCTCATGCAACAGTAGATATGAAACCATGAGCACAAATTTTAAATAATAAATGAAATTCTTTTGCTTAACCAGTTTCAATAACCAATTCCCATTCATTCTCTCATTCACTCATAGTTATGTACTACCTGTCAGCCAGATAGCATAGGTACTATTAGGGTTTGGGGACAAGACCCTACATGCAATAGATGGATGAGTCAGGTGAGAAGTCTCCTAGCAAGTCTCATGATCCCATCCTCCAAGCCTGGACAGACTCACAAACTTTCCCTCTGAGTAAATTCTCCCTTCTCTGGTAGAATTTATTGTTGAACAGTTTGCCTTTAAATGCATACAACTTTCCAATAGAATGCAGTGTTACTTCTATTTACTTGCCTGTTTCTCAACATCTTAGAATGATTGATCATCTATTGGTGTAAATAGTGTCTAGTAGCTACTATTGGTATCTGCCTTCCCATGGTCACAAATGGTATCTCAGGTCATTAATAACAAAGTTGTCCTATTGGCCTGTCAGTTGATTTCTTGCTACAACTGCTGGAACTCTGTAGACAGCTCAAGTATCTCCAGTTTGCTTTCTTGGCAAAAGTGGCTGTAAGTTTTTGAAATGCATGTCAGGGGGTCATGCTCCAGAAGATAAACAAGGGTCAATTAAATTGATGTTATTTTATTTTATTTTATTTTCATTTCTAATTCATTTAATGATATTACACCAAATATATATATCGGCATGTATTCATTCTTTTCCCTTTCCATCAGACAGGGAAAAATGATTTAGTGGAAAATTTTCAAGTGGCTTTGGAGACTATTCTGTGGAAAACACGCTGCTCCCAGGTAAATGCCATGAACATTGGAGAATACCTAATGGAGCAGTCTGTCTGTGCCAGACAAGGCATAAACCATGTTGCTCCTTGCTCTTCTTGCAGCAAATTGTCATATGTTATTAATGTACTTATATTCTTCCACCCTGGCTGCCTAATGACTCATGGCTGGAGCTATTAGGGAAAAGACTTTTGAGAAATAATGAGGATCATGAGTAGGAAACGCTCCCTGAGTTTCTGCTTGGCTTTTTCCCCCCTTTCTTTTCTTTCTTTTCTTTCTGGCAGAGCTGCTTTGCATAGGGACTCTTGGTTGGGCTTTCTACAGAGCTTCAGTGGCATACTTCAGTTCAAGGAAACTACTCAGATAACCTCATCAAAGCAAATTGGCGAATTAAAACGGGAACCCACCCTGAAACATCAAACTGCTTTTACTGCTGGTTGTGGGGTTCTTATAGATTATCTACAGTGTTGGAACTTTACTTCTTTATACAAAAAATGTCAAGAGAGGTTGGGTGATGGGATGGGGTTTCAAATCAGTCACTCCCTGACTTTGATCACCTTATTAAACTCTCTACTTCTCAGGACATTTTAGGAATTGCGAGGCTAACCCTGCTTTGGGCTTCATTTAGTGTTTCAGCTTAATTTCTTAAATGTGCCCAGCCCAAAGCTTAACTACTCCCTCTCCTGTCTTTTGGGAATGGTACATTTCAATGAGGGTCCCACCAATACAACTGGGAGCTCAGTTTAGTTCTAACAATCTGAATATGGGCTCAAGGCTGCCCTTTTCTTTTAACTTCTGCATGGTACATGCAAGTTTAAATCTCTTGACAATGAATGAATGGCAGCCAGACTAATATTTAGAAGTGCTGGCTCAAACTTCTACTGGTTTAAAAATAGGCCACAAACATCCACCCTGTTCTGTTTCCAAAGAAAAGACATCGACATCCACAAATTTGCAGTGTTTTGAAAAGCTATGAAGTCTTTTAACTTCACTTAACTTGGTTTTCTGCTTTGGAACAATTCCCTGCTTCAATTCATGATGAAGTGATTTAATCAAAGCTTAGTTGATCTGAAGGGCTCCATTGCAACTTCAGAATGCCATTTTCTTTCTGTCTCAGTCTATAGCTGTCATTTCCAGTTTCCTCTTTTGCTGAAAAATAAACCATTTGGGAAGATATCGCTCCCCATCCTGGTAGGATCTGGGAACGGCAACAACAAAAAGAAAAGAGGAACTTTGGAACAGTCTTTGGGAAGCATTTTTCAAAAGGAAGAAGGAGCATTGCTCTTGGTACTATCAATTTAGAGGACTAGCTTGGGTGCTTGCAGACTTCTTGCCTGCTCAGACAAAACCCCATGCAAATAAATAAGATAGCACAAAAGTGCACAGTTTTCTAGGATTCTTTCTGCCCTGTTAACTTGTGGGTAAACATCTGCATCCTTTGAAATGCCAAATGAACCATGAAACATCAAGGCTCTCATCACTATGAAATTAAGTTGTTCTACTGAGCCAGCTGAAAATCTTTGCCAGAACTTGAAATGGAATCCACAGCTACCTTTTCAGAGTTTGCACTGTTGGACACCAGATCAATTACAGCTCAGATCAAACTATTTATCCAACTCAAAGAGAATAAAGAAGAATTCAAATTGCATGGATACATTATTAAGGGCAACTAATTTGATCAAGGAAAGAAGGGATGAAATCAGCCAAAATTTCTTTCCCATTGGGAGAGGTGAGATGCTGAATGCCAATTTGTACATCACAGGATGCCTGTGTATTCTGTTGTAGATGGGAGGCTTTGGGAGCTCAAAGAAAGACCCACAAAGAGACAAGATGCCTTAGGCAGGCTTGAAGCAACAGCTATAGGAAGGCTTAGTTACTTCAACAAAACAGAGGTTCTGAGGAATACATGTGCTTTAGAACCTAGATCCATAGTGGAAAACAGCACAAATGGATTTAAGCCTAACTAGGGTTTCCAGGCAAAAAGTTAGAAGGTTCAGCTATGCACGGTCACATTAAGCTTCAATGTATACCCCTTGAAATGAATCTAAGGTGCTATAATCCCTTGAATTGTTTTTGTACTTAACAGTCAACTTCTGCATCAGTGAAATCCATTCCAGCATTGGAACAATTGCATATTTAAATAGTCAAGAATTTCCTTTGCAAGCCTTCCTGTAATCATATTCTTGCATGGGTTGTGGGAGGTAGTTTTTTGGGGGAAAGTGTTAAAATATAAAACAAAGAGCCACAAATACCGGGACACCATGTAGATTAACACATACTGTATATTGCTACAGAAGAATTTTAAACTCCAGTTCGTCAGGTAAAGTACTGCTGAACTCTTCATTTTTATTGTTTTCTTTTTATGATAGATAGATAGCCTATAGTGATCCCCATTAATGACCAGCTACTGGCAGCTAACAATACAATACATGAGCTAAAGTCCCTTTGGAAGAAACATGTTAAGCAATCACCACACCAGGGGTCTTCAAACTTGGCCCTTTTATGACTTGTGGACTTCAACTGCCAGAATTCCTCAGCCAGCGTGCCTGGCTGAGGAATTCTGGGAGTTGAAGTCCACAAGTCATAAAAGGGCCAAGTTTGAAGACCCCTGCACTACACTAATGACTATAGAGAAGGCATGGGTTAGTCTTAGGGTTACACTAGCATTGAGAGCTTTTATTATTGTTTATATTTTTTTTGAATCATATCTTCATTTTGATCTATTGAAATTTTAATTTCTTAATGCTAAATTCATGGACATCAAGCAGCAGAGTTGGATGAAACTTCAAAGCCATGCTTTGAACAGTCAAAACTTCATCTGAATCACTCCCTCAAAGCAAATGTGTTAATTCAATACAGCAAACTGAATCGCTAGTGCTCTGAAGCCTTGCCATGTGACAGATTTTCTGCTATAATATATATGGTTGCAGCATGCATTCCATAAATAAAGAACACCCAGAAGGAAGGCAAGTAATATTTAGGGATGGCAGGGCTAACTGTGTCTTTCAGTGCTCAAATTCTTGAACATGGCTAGCCATAAGCCTCAGCTTTGCTTGCTCGTTCTCATGTTAGCAAATTATTGGATTTCCATGCTGTCTTGTCAACACAGCTAAGTATCCTAAACATTAGTTCAAGCCTGCTTGATCCAGTATATACCCTTGGGCCAAATCTTACTTTCTTGAGTGGGGCAGAATTAAATCTTTTGACAGTGTAGAAATCAAGTGTAGAAATCAAGGCTAACCTGTACAGGCATTGGTCTTGACATTTATTGTTTTTAAGAAAAGTAGGCCAGAAGGACTTATTTTGTGCAATCTCTTGCTTTAGGTCCCAAAGGTGCTTTTTCAAAAGGCAACTGGAAAGTCCAGTTGCCTTTTGAAAAAGCACCTTTGGGAGAACTGTGACCTGGATGACTGAGAATCTCCACAGACTCTTGCTTTATGGCTTTCTATAGCACCGAAGCACACTGTGCCAGCCTGTTCCTGCTGCCTTGGCTAACTAATATAGCTTACTGCCAGCAAGCCAATTGTGAGCCAATTCAGTCCTGCCTAAAAGAGACCACAGTTTGTCAATATTTCCTGCCTTGCCTGGCACCCAAAATGGCCAGTTATGAAGGTATGTCCTTTACTAGGGGACAACTTTCCAATCAGTTTTGCTAACACTCCTGGTATACCACAAAATCCAGTGATCAGAGGCAATGCATAACACCATCCCACAAGACCACATCAATAAGCAGGCTGAAAGTGCCACTCAAAAAGAAAGTGAAAGCATGAAAAACTAGTTTGTATATTCTTTATTTCTTGGTCAGAATAGAACATTTTCTACATTGGTTCAATCAACACAAACTCTTTGCTGGATAATGAGAAGGCTGTGCTGTCCTTCCCTCATGCCTGTTATCTCTACAGAAGGTATATTTAAAAAATGTGTAGTGATGAAATCCTCAGAAGGTATCTGTCTGAAAGCAGAGTTATTGTCTATGAAAGAGTTCTCTGTTCCCAATATATTTTTATCCCGTTCTTCCAAAAGATAAATCAGTTGAAAGTTTTGATGCTGCCCCTTTATAGCAAGAAATCTTTTTTGTTGTTTGTTTTTTAAATATGGAATTTTAAATCTTAAATCCAATTGGCTTGCTTTTAAATAAAAAAGCATAATCTCAAACTGGATCATGGCTTCTTTGAATCTCATATGTCCAGTTTGAATTGAATCAGGGCTAATTAATGGAAGTCTATTAAGCAAAGATCAGTAGGACCTTCCAGTAAGCAGTAAGATTTTTCCCTATTCAAACTGTAAATTATACTAGATATATAACAAGAGGACCAACCATCAGTAGAAAAGATTCCCATAAATAGTAAACTACTAGAATTCTCGGAGCAAATAACCAAGTGGGTTATTCAGTACTATAAAATGATGATAGACAGATGATGATA
The DNA here is from genome assembly GCA_023970755.1 of Azemiops feae. NCBI lineage: Eukaryota > Metazoa > Chordata > Lepidosauria > Squamata > Viperidae > Azemiops > Azemiops feae. The sequence continues at coordinate 165,526 of JALGBA010000123.1, read as the reverse complement.
GATGACAGATAGATGATTATAGATTATACATTATAGATGATTGAGAGAGAGAGAGAGAGAAAGAGAAAGAGAAAGATCAGATAAAATATATGTTAATTACATATAACTTTTAAAAGATAATTGTTCTTATTTGAATTATGAGATATTTGTGTAGTATACTTTGCATAGAATTAAAAATAAAAAGAGATTGTGTATCCAATGTGAATCAGCTGCTCTATCATAACTTCATCTGTAATACCCTGAAATAACCAATTTCAGTCAATAACATAGTGAGAAGATAATCAATCCAACCAGGACTAAAGATTCATTGCAAGCTGTGTTCTGCTCATCTTACAGCAAATTAACCAGCATTGCTAGTATTTCAAAGTTTTAACTGTGATTATAACAATGAAACTGCAGTTGACATGAATTTGCAAAAGACAATAACCTAAATTGAAGACAATCAAGGAATCCATCTGTATCAAGTTCTTGATAATAAGAATATTATTTAGATGAGAAGAAAACACTTTTCTTAACCCAGTCAGGCACAGTCCAGAATGCTATATGTTAAACTCATCCCCCTTCAATCTATGTATTAGTGTAACTTCCACAAATAATGTCTTCAGACAATCCTAGATATGAAAGAAGAGGAATAGATGTTTTTGTCCTTCCCATAATAATCTAATAAGTAGAGGAAATATGATAATGAACAAAGCTCAGGTACACAATGTGTGTAGGAACATTTATTTGTACATCTTTTTTGAATCAGTGTCCAAACATGTGTGCTATGAAACTGTCCTAGTGAGTAAAATGTCAATTGCATAGATGTTAAAAACATTTTTTTTTAAAAAAAAGAATGCTAAGAACATAATTTTACAACATGTTAATAAATCCTCATGAAGTTCCTTAATGTACATTAATGCCCTCTAATCTACTAGTCAGTTATACAGCCTATTTAGTGGGCATCCTTTTAATGGGCCAAAGACTGCAAGGAGAAAACAACAACACATCTTAATAGTTTTTCTATGCAATTTTTGGCATTTTCCTATGAAGGACAAACACTATCCAGATGCATTATGTCTCCATCAAGCTGACTACTCTCAACATGCAACAGTGTCCCCCAAATAATCTAGTTGCAAACAATTTGCAATTTGACTAAAAGCCAAACATTAAAAGAGCATTCATTAAGCAGAAGTCCTATTCATGGTCTGCACTGTACGGTAAGAATGTCCCCCAAGTATCCAATAACTTTGCTTGATCCCAAAATTGATTATTCTCATGTGCCAATCTCTAGCTAGAAAACTTGAGAGCAATTGACTTTTGATGTTTTCACCTACTAAATATCTGAACTGATTGTCCTGATTACGCACAGCAATGCTTTCTGCCAATAAGTATTTGTACTTTGAACGTAGGAATCTGATCTACTTTGGTTCAAAACTGAATTCCCACTGTGCTGTTGCTGTATAGTCACAAGCAGAACAGTGGTGGGATTCAGCCGGTTCGCAACACTTTGGCAGAACCAGTAGCTAATTTTTTGTTGCCCAGGCCCAGAATGGACTTCCGGAAGGGGCATCCACACAGAGAACCGGTTGTTCACATATTTGAATCCCACCACTGAAGCAGGCCATTCTCAGATTTCATTTTTGGGGGAAGCCTGTCTGCCAAATGGGCATATCGGATATTTAAGAAAGTAATTGTGAAATTAGAATCAATGTGATTATTTTCTTGAAAGCTCATATCAGGAGAGCTTTAACTTTATCACTCCATGAACCACAATCGCCAATATATTGTCCTCTGATCTTGTTCAATTTACTCTGGGCCAGATAAAATGCTTCAAGAGATGTCAGGCTGTGTTTCTGAAACAGCATGGATAATTAAACTCCTCTAAACAACATGGTTTAAAACTTGTAATGTGATTTGGTATTACAGGCTTTTTAGTTTTTTGGGGTACTATTTAGAAATTGGATTATTTTTATTTTGCTTAAAGTGATCCAAAAGAGGATTGTAGTTGCAGATAATTACTTAAGTGCAAAGTAGCTAGACAACAAACATATTTCACTGACACAAAGTCACTGATTGGCATTCAGCAGTATTCACTATTTCTTTAAATTTGCATTTTATTTTATGTTTTGTGGAAGACTGGAGGAATAATGTGAAAACATTTCTCATTAAAGTTTCAATGTCTCTTTTCTGCTTGACCTCTTTCCAAATATCAAACATCTTCAAATTTGCACAGCATGGAATGCAATTTGTCTAGATTAAACATAGAATATCATGTTTTATCTACTGAGTCTTCCCAATACCATGGGGCACTGCTGGACATCAACAGTATTATCTTCATTAGGTCTAGTTTGAATTTTTATATAAAACTTTTGATCATGGAGGCTACTACAATGGCATCACAACTTTGAAACAGTAATATTCCCCAAGTGAATATTGTAATCTGGAAAGCATGAAGCTACATTTAAAGTAGCATATCAAATATTTATTGATGGGTATATCTATGTTTTTATTTATAAAATAAATAAAATAAAACAAAATAAAAAGTATGAAATAATGCCAATGCTATTTCATCATTGACTTACCTGTAATGCTTGGATCATTTCAAGAAATTTAAAGCACAGTACTCATTTGTTAGCTCTCCTGTACCTGCACATAATTTCCATGTGCTTATTAATATCCTAAGCAGCAAGCATCAAACTATTCATTGTTGCCAATTAAACAGTATTAATAATAATCTTAATTTGTTCCAGGTCTGAATGCTTGTTTTGAAAATTAATTTTCCTTCACTCCTTTACCAGATGGTCTTTTAAGCCAGGGGTCCCCAACACACAGGCCACAGACTGTCACCAGTCTGTGGTGCACCTGGAACCGATCCATGCAAGCGAGCAAAGCCCCATCCATGAATGTGTGGGATCCAGGCACCATCTGAAATCACACACACACACACACACACACACACACACACCCATAGAAAAACTGTCCTCCACAAAACTGGTCCCTGGTACCTAAAAAGTTGGGGGGGGGGCGTTGTCTTAAGCAGAATGCCCAGCAATGTTTCTCCTAAAGAAGTGTTTATGTTTCTAAGTCTTTTCATACTGTCTGTATGAGGTGTACTTGATAGATGCTTTAAGAAATTCATCTTCCATTTATCCTCTCCCATTTTTCCATGATGATTGCCACTAGAGCAGAAAGGGATCTTTATCACATTCCCTAGCAGTCTGCTTTTCGTCCTTCCTTCAACCCTCAGTTAATAAGCCATCATGAAGATGACCTCATAGTTCAACAGGCATCATATTGTGGGATTTTGTGGGATTCTGTAGATTCAACCAATCATGTGCCAATCATATAAATTTGAGATCACTATTTTTGCTTTAGACTTATAGATAGTGACATTTGGGAATGAATTATTTATCTTCCTTTTTTTCAAAGTTATTAAAACTTACTTATACTGGACAATTATGTTAATTTTAATAGAGTGACTTGCTCTCAAGTACTGGAAATCTTCCATCAGTTCCCTGCCATGAGCAAGCAGCTCTGGATTTTTTCTCCATTTTTTGTTTTCATTACAAGTCAGTCAGCTTCCCGATTATGTTATATTCTTTTGTGCTGAAGGAGCTTTTCTGTTTATTATTTATTTATATTTCATATTGCTAACACACCCATCTTCCTCAAAGAGGGATTCAGTTATTTTGATTAAGATAGTAGATAGAATTCACATGACATCTGAAGGTTTAAATAACATCTTATTGGATAGTTACCTGCAGTTCTCATAGGAACTTCCTATCTCTAATCATTTGTGCATCTCTAGTTACGAACAGGAAATGTCAAGCTTTTGCTGAACTTTATATTCCAATCCATTCACGCAAAAGGTGCTGCTAGACTCCATACTAATTGAATCACATCTTGAAAAGAAATACCAACAAATAAGCACATCCATCATTTTGAGAAGAAACATGTTGAAGAGCAAGGCAGACTAGAAACCTCTCTGGCACCTACATTTATCTTTAATTAATTTTTCATTGATTGATTATTCATTTTCTCTGTGATGCCTATAAAGTGGTTTTTTGGTGCATTTGTTGACTCTGGCAAGTCCCTGGCAAGTCTCTGCTGTTTTCTTGGCAAGATTTCAGAAGTGATTTGCCATTGCCTCCTCTGAGAGAGAGTGCCTTACTCAACATCACCCAGCTTGTGCCTAAGGTGGGACTAGAATTCACAGTCTCCTACTACATTAACCAAACTAGCTGTCTATTGATTTTGTGTGAAATAATAGAAGGCTTGTGTGCTGCACTGATGAATCTTGGCCTAGGAACAAAGAAAGCAAGGATATAGAAAGCAGAGCAACTGTGGGGAAATGAGCAAACTGGGTACTTTGTTCAAAGATGAAATTTAGCAACATTGGCTTGAATGATCCCTAATGAAAAGAACTGAAGCTTTATTCCTTAGTGTCTGTTTTGCATTCAGAAAGACTGTTTTCTGAAGTAGGAAATAAAACACCTGTGGTTATGCATGAGGCATTGCTTATGTCTTTTCGCTTATCAGAGTCAAAAGAAAATGTATTTATCAAAAATGTTTCACCATTACCATTTAAAAGAAATTGAAGTCCTGTCAGGCACAGTCACTTGAAAATTGGGGATAGGTATTGTAAAAGATGGATGAATAGGATAGCACTGGGGATAGTATTCTCTTTAGCTATGCTAACTCCATTTTCTCTTTAAATGAGGATACCTACCCGGGCAGAAGGGAATGATATCCCTGCAGGTACCAGATGTGGTTAACATCAGAGCCAAGTGTTAACCATTGCAATTGAGAATGGAATTTTTTTCAAAACCTAAGTACTAACTGCCTTCACTACAAATGGAAGACTTCCTGGTTTCTTGGTGTAGATCACAGGTGTCAAACTCGTCACGTCACGTGACGTGTTGCGACGTATCACGACTCTTTTTGCATTGCCAGCAATGGGGTGGGCGTGGCTTCAGTATGATGAAACCGGCCCATGGGCCGGCAGTTTGACACCCCTGGTGTAGATGTTTGCGATAGCCGATATAACATTCTTTTTTCTCAGTTTCCTTGGATCTGAACTGCCTATACAAGCTTGCTTGCCCTTGTGTTCAGGATCTTACACGAGAAATGTTGCCAACATTTTTGTGTGTGCTTGACCAGGCTCTGCACCATTTTTAACCAACAATTCATTAAGAAAAAATCTCTATATTGTATAATGTAGGTAGTCCTCCACAATTGGGACCGGCAACTCAATCACTAAGTGACGCAGTTGCTAAGTAGAAAATGAAACAATTTGACTGTACTAATGATTTTATCTTAGCTTTTCTTTTTTCCCATTTGCACATCCTTGAGAATGCTAAGATAATTAGCAAGAAGAGCATTAATGTTTGTATTTATATTTATCAGAGAGAAAGGGATTACAAGAGAATAATAGGGGAGTACATATAGAAAGGAATGTGTTGTTGCGTTGGTGCCAGCTGTTTGCATAGCATGCTTGTGGCTCTGAACTTCAAGCCACTTAGGAGGCAAACAAAAGACAAAGGTGTGAAAGTACAGTAATTAAAGTCTTGTTGATTACAGGCAGCAGCTGCAAGTTGCTTGATAAAGTCACAGGGTTGAGCTTGTTAACTTGCAGTTAGCACCTTTTGGAGAAACGTTGTGCTGCAGAGAAAAACAGCTCTGAAAGAGATTGCTTGTTTAAGCATTCTGCAAAGGGTGGTGGGGGACAAAGAAACAAATCAGGCCAGGACAATCGCCTACTAACTTATTGCATTGGCAAATAATGTAAGAGAGAGAGAGAGAGAGAGAGAAGAGAGAGAGGGAGGGAGACTGGAAAGATCATAAATGTGTGTGCCATAGTCGCATATTTTTCAGGCAGTGGTTGGTAAAAAAATTGGAATAAACTGTTGGAACAAAATTCCTGAGTTCCTCCAGCATTCTTCTCTTTTCAAAAAAGATCTAAAGCACAATAACATGGCATTCTTGAGATAAAAAGGTAAAGAGATTCCTTTCTCTGGAGACCAGCTGAGAATGACTTTTTCCTTTGTCTGTGACACAGATAGCCGCCAAGATGTAACAAAGCTAAAAATGTTTTGCAAGTCAGCTATATGACAGATATATTTAATTTCAGCAGTTGTTTTTAACTACAGATATCAAATCATTTATGCTAATGATCATGTTATTTTCAAGATTTGGCCACTCAGGTGTCATGGATAATGTACTACATGGCAACATGTCAGAAGCAACCATTCTATCTTTTGAGGGTCGTGGTATGCTATAACATTCTACTTCTACTGCCTTAAAAATTAAAGACCTGGAGCACATTATTATACATACATTTTCATTGCAGCTTCTTACATAGAAGTGATATTTTAAAAAATGCCTGAGAACCTTTCATTTCTTAAGTGGCCCCAAATGACTCAGTTGCCCAAGGCTTTCAAAATCCTCAGTCATCTGTTTTCAAGATTTTAAAGATGTTTAATGCTGGGCATATCTTTAGAGACTTGCATGACCATCCTGCCTATAGTGAACTATGAACTCTGAGGCTGGAAACTTTTGAGACTGAAGTACCGCTAATATGAATTTAGCAGCTTGGAAACAAGGCAGTGTTTTTTTCATTGATGATGTTGCTGTTTTTTTCTCGGTCTCCCAGAAAAAAAAATCTCCTTCCAACTCTGTTATTGTTATTGTTGTTATTGTTGTTGTTATATACACAGACCGATTAGCTTCTTCCAAGATCAGCATTTCTTCTCCATTCTTGAAAGCACTGTTGTAGTTACCGGGTTGTCCTGTCAAAGATCATTAGATTACAGGCTGAGGGACTTCCTTCTCCTCTATTTGTAATGAAATGTCATGGTAGATATATAACACAATTTCCCTGAGTGAACAATCACGTTGAGAATGGTGTGAATTACATCTCCACTTTAACAAATGTAGAACGATCTACTGCGTGATTACTCCGGAGTCCCACTGTGTTTGATGAGGGATACTTTCTACTAATATCTTTACAATCACAGCCAAACAGTGAGATCTGATTCATGTCTAGTTAAATTAAATTAAGTTCATCAGGTCTGTCTTCAAAGAAAAGGGAATTTATCTGAACACTCCAGTTCCACTCAGGTCCTTCTTGTGTAGAGAAGGATCGTTGGATATGTTCCACCTGATTTTTCTAATAGAAAACTAGAAAATAAGATGGTGTGATCTTTAAGAGGACTCTCTCACGGTATGAGAAGTACATGACTCATGGAACCCTGTTTTTCCTGGCTTAAAAAGGGCATTAAATACAAGGTGGAACATTGAATAAGAAAAAAAAAATAGATTTCATGTGTCCATTAATTGATTTGTTCTTAATAAAACTAGCAGGATAATGTTGAATTTTGACAGATGGATTACAGATTCAGGATTAGAGCTTGCAAACCCTTCAAAGAGGTTCTTTGATTCAATGAAGCTTCAATTGAATTGCCCCAATGAAGTAGTTTCATGAACTGAAGTGGGAACTTGCTTTAAAGAAGCAAAGTAAGTCAGGTGTTTTTGGAGCAAATCATAGCCTTTCAAAATGTTTTGAAGATTCAGAAACAAACCCTTATGCTATTTCCAAAGTTGTTTCAGACAATACCCAAAGATATACATGTAAGGGGTGATGGTGGTTAAATACTGCTTATTATGGAATGGGAAAGTATTTGACTGAGGCACACCCTCTACACAGGTGTCAAACTCAATTGCATCACATGACATATCATGATGTATCACGATGTTTTTTGCCTTTGCGGAACCGGAGTGGGCGTGGCCTGCGTGTGATGCCTCTGGCCCGTGGGCCACCATTTTGACACCCCTGCTCTAGGGATTGTTGCTATTTGGATCTGGAGTAGGAAAAGTGCCCAAATACCCCTATCCTGTTGATCCCTCTTTAACTCAAACATGTATTTTCCTGAAACCACATGGCTACTTTGCAAGCCCATAAAAAATGTGGCTTCTTGGAGTAGCCTCCAACAGGTACAGCATGTATGTCTGCACTGAATCCCGAGGAACCTTTCCAGGAAAAGAAAAAGACATCTAACTAAATCTAGTCAATGAACACAATTCAGTTGAACTTTTCATAACTTGTTTTTTTTGCCATGTCATCAATTCCATCCAACCATCACTTTCTTTGTCTTTGTCTCAATCAATTCTTCTTTCATGCATTTGTTCTGCAATTTGATCCTTGTTCTGTCTCTCTCACTCTATATATAGACATACACACAAACATATAGACACACACATATACACATACATACAACTGCATGTTTATTTCTTCTGGCAACCATCCATCCCTAACAAAAGACGACATGCATACTACAAACCATCTTTCTATCAGCATTTGTATATGTTAAAATGTATATTTTTCTATATTTAATATGCATTCTACCAAGATAATCAAATACACTTAGTGTAATCTTTTACCATTTATGTATAATTTGCAAAAATTCAGTTAATTCTCCCTATCAAGCATAATTGAAATGGAAAAATAAAAAAAATGAAGAAAAGAAAGGAAAAAGAAAAAAAGAATAATAAAGAAATGGCTTCTGATCTTCTTAATAGCAGTTATAAATACATTTATATTTTGCCCTCTCTAAAGTTACATCAAAGTTTTCTTCTTTTCGTAATCTCTCCTTTCTAATCCTCAAATCCATGAAATTATTAATTTTTTTCTTTTTCAACAAAAAGTCCATAAGAGGTTTCCAGTCACTAATAAATGTAGTAATTGATCTTTCTCTAAGTAAACAAGGTAATATTGCATCTCTGCTAGATTTATCATCTTTATCAACCACTTCTCTATTATGACTATTTCATAATCTTTCCATTTTTGCACATACAGTTGTCTATAGCAGCAATCATATATAAAACCTATATGCCGTGGCTTTTTTCTAGTTGTCTGTTCATTAATCCCAACCCAAAAAAAGAGAGTTCTGGTTTCAGATGAAACTTAGTCTTTAAAATTCTTTGTAACAGTATGTATATTTGAATCGAAAATTTTGTGGGTGTTTTTTTACAAATCCTCCAAGCATGATAAAATGGCCATTATATACTTTGTGCAGTAATAAAGCTTCATATTTGCATCAATCATTGAATAATTCAAGCCCTTTCACTTTCATATACTTTTCAAAATCACACACACTTTTTCACACACCCATTTTCCAATTTTCCTGCTGAATAGCGGGGAAAAAATTCAGTCCATGTATCTCCTGCCTGGCAAAAAGCTATTTTACACTTCCCAGATATGGTCACGGTTTGCAGCCTTTTGATCAGAATTTTGCCAACTATCTTTCAGTTAATAGTTTGATCCCTCTGAAGCTTTTTCATTCAATCTTTTTTATACTTGCATTTTTATAAAGCATCAATAACACCATTCCTTCAATCTTCACTCACATAGGCAATTTTCACACAGATGATAAACAAGTCACATAGCCATTCTATAAGCAAACTATGTATTTGAACATTTCTTCAAGCATACCTTCTACACCTTTAGCCTCATCATTTTTCAATATCTTCACAGTATTATTGATTTTCTTATCATATACGAGAGTACCCAGGATCCAACAATTTCAATCTTCAGCTATAAATATTCTCTTCTATGAGCATCAGCAATCAAGAGGGAAGGATGAAAGTGGGAGGGAAGGAGCCATTTTTTGGAGGAGGGGAAAAAAGAGGAATAGTAAATGAAGGCAGGAAAGCAGTCCCAATTAAATCATAGTTCATTATTTCAGGTAAGCACCCTTGGGAATCTGTCTGGAGTTGCTGGAAATAGGACAGCATATGGATTTAAATAATAATTATTTTATTTTTATTTATCAAATTCAGAAACTGCTCATCTCCTCACAAAGGGACTCATAATACTATAAAAATCACTTAAAATAGAAATACATGAAACAGAACAATTACCTGTTGAGAAAGACAGACTACTATGGATCCTCTGAATTGGGATTATAAACTTTAATGGAAGAAATAATAAAGCAATTATGTTACCTCTTCCTAAAGCCATTTCCTCCATCTACTCTCTCTCACTCTGTCTCTCTGTCTCTATCTCTTTCTCTCTTTCAAATAATCCAAAGAAACAAATCAAGCCATCTTTGCAGGACAAGAGGCAGGAGAGAACTAGAAATGCTTTTCTGTGGAAAGAGAATCTGCTTCAGCTTAACTGCTTTCAGTCAATAGCTGCACTCATGCCACAATTACTACTTTTGCATGGTTAGGCTCAGCCCTGCTAGCAAATCTTTTAAAAAACTTTTTAAAGGGTTCACATAAATACAAAAAAACATGAAATTATACAGAGTGAAGTTAAAAAAAGTAAAAGAAGTAGAAAAGAGTGGAGGGAGAAAAAAGAAATGAAGAAATACATAAAGAAATAACTTCTGATCTTCTTCACAATAGTTACAAACAATTTCCTTATCCTCACTCTTTAATTACAACATGTTCCTCTTTTCCCATTTTCAACCCTTTTTAATCAGTAAATACATACATACATTTTTCTAGTTCAGCAAAAAATCCACAAAAGGTTTCCAGTCTTTTATAAAAACCCTACTAGGAAGTAGATGCTTAATTGATTAAACTCATGCCATAGGCTCTACAACAAAGAGAGAGAGAAGGAGGGAGGGAGGGAGAAAAAGAAAGAGAGAGAGAATATTATAAACTGTGCCTCTAAAATAAATATATGAAATGCTTGGGGTTTAAAACAAGGAAAACAGCATTTTCACTTTCTGATCTTCTTTAAAAGGGCAATGATAGAAATTGGGTGAAAGAATTTTAGAACTCAATGAAATCATGTTTGTTGAGCTGGAAGGCTGTGACAAAGTGCAATGACGTTTATTGAATCCTTTGATTGTCAGGGACAATGCAGTGGCCTGTTTGATCAGGGGAGCAGTAATCCATTTCTCAGTAGTTGCTGTAAAAGACACAACAGGATATGGTGTAAAAATGATTCAACTTTGTGGGTAGAATGTTAACAACTGTAAAACAAGTAAATACATATGCTGCTTCTTCTACTCATAGAAACACACACAGAGAGAGACACATATAACACAGCATAACATACTTCAGGAAGAGTTTCAAGGCAGTAGTAGTATTCCTAAAAAGCAACCATATCTTACAGTACAACCGACCTATGTAAGGTGACATGAATTTGCTTTGACTGACCACTCTGGGCTTCTGCAGTCATGAGATATACTGTAGTGCTTTTCATCAGGGTGATGAAGAGACATGGTTTGCCTCAGCAAGGTACTACTCACTGCCTTTCAACATCCTTCAGTGTTGGAAGAATTCACCTTTATGTGCAATGCCTGCCTGTACATTTCTGAATTTTGCAAGTGCTGCCAAAGGTTGTGGAGGAATTTATACATAGAAAAACAGGCTGCAGAAGAGATCAATGAAGCAGCCAAAGCAAAGCACTTGTTCAAGGGAAACATCACAGGGAGCTTCAAGGTCATGCTCTGCTCCAAGCTGAGTCAAAGCTAACATCTCCTTGATGATCTACACAACCTTACAATGGAATACACTTAAAATAATGTCCAACATATCTCAGTGGCAATAGTGGTGCTTCAGCAAGAAGGAGCCATGAGAGAGAGAAGGCAATTGTTTTTTTACTGCAGGAAGCCATTCCATAATGATTAGGAAAGAGCCAGATGGATATTATGAATACTTCTCCAAAATATTTTCATTTCCACCCCCAATTTTCCTATTCTTGAAATGCACTGCTTCTCAATGGAAAACTTCTTTCAATGTCCATGAAATTTCAACAATTTTGCCCACTCCAACACTCACAGATTCCATTTTAAGCTACAATTCCAAGTTGAGAAAATCATGTGACTGGAGAGAATGGATTGTCTTGTTGCCAAAAATAAATGCCTTGTTTGGTTTAAGAAACTTATAAATGGTGGAGTTATGGGACAGCAGAATGAAAGGCCTCTCTGTCAGTATTTCTATTAGAAATGTATACAACATGCTGCTTCAGTGATAGTCAGAATGGCAACAGCAATCTTGTATTGAAATGTGGTCCTCATCTAGACATAAGACCCTCTGCCATACCAAATTTGCTGCTTGATGTGATTAACAAGATCTGCTTTAAAAGCCATCACATTAATTGCACATCTGCCTGGATGTGTGATGCAGTGAACATGTGATGATCTGACAGGCATGAGTAAATCTGAAATGCTGTGTTTAGAGAAAATGAGATAAGGTTTCTTATGCCTTTCTGGCACAGACAGTCCTGCAAGCATCTCCAATAGGCCAAGTTGGCTTTGGTAATAGCTGGTAGATTTGTGATAGAGATGTCAATCCATTCTACAATGCACCACAATTTGAATTTCTAGCCACTGATTGTCAACTCACACTGATCAAAATGATCAAATGCATATAATCTTATTTTACTTTTATATCATCATAAGTAATTTCCTTTCCTAGAATTATAAAGTTCTCCCTATAAAATCAGAATGGATGACACTAAAACATTCGGGAAATGTGATTTGGTTATTATAAATGCATCATTACACAGCTAATTTAAGGGTCAATCCACTCTTATCATTACACATCTATCATTAGACTCACATGGATGCCCTAGGAATACAGTTATCTACTTACTATTGATAGAAAAACTATGCCACAAAATCATCCCTAACCAGTAGGGATAGAAAGGAAAATGCAATGGTTATCTCAAACAATGAGTTAATTTTTTTCCCCTTACTACCTGCATAGCAAAAGAGTTTAATACTAAGTGTTTAGTATTTAACTAAAGCAAATAAACAAAGCATCACTTAGGGAGGTATCAGAGTTCAACAGGATTCAGTCAGTGGCAGCTTCTAACTCTACTGCAAACTTGTCGGTGGTTGGAATCTATGAGAGGTGATTCTAAACCAGGGGTGTCAAACTCACGTCACGTGACATGTCGCAAGGTATCATGACTTTTTTTTCCATTGCCGGCAATGGGGTGGGGCGCGGTTTCAGCATGGCGCATCCAGCCCGCAGGCCGGCAGTTTGAAACCCCTGTTCTAAACTTTTCCTGCAATGAGTTCTGCAAAGTGCCTACATTTAGATGACTAGTTTGCACTGTGAAGGAGCAATTTGATATTATGCAATAGTCACCCCCTCTTCTCAAAAAAACATCCCCCCCAAGCCAAACAGATCCCCTTAAGAGAATTCAGGCTGACAGAAACTTTATAATCCCTCCTTCTCTCTAAATATTTTCCCAGCAGTATTGTTACAACCCTCATTTAAATGGACAACATATCCATTCTAAGTGATTTTATTTTACGTTATACTATTTTTACTTGTGTTAATACTTTCAATCCTAGGATCACACAGCAAGCAGGCAGGCAGGCAGGCAGGCAGGCAGGCAGGCAGGCAGGCAGGCAGGCAGGCAGGCAGGCAGGCAGGCAGGCAATGTTTTACAATAACCAAGCTTGCTTTCTTGTGCAAATGCAGTTGCCAAATTTTTAATTGACAATATGAATTAAATGTGAGTACAACCTTAACATTGAACTGCTGATCGTTCCAAGGTAAATGGTAAATTGATTCAATTTCCTCCAAGGATGCCACATGTTGGAGTTAGACAACATATGTAGACACAGGACTCAGGAATTTCACCCACAGACACATCAGACTTGTGCATCCCCCAAGAAGCATCTGAAAGTTTAGCCAAGGGAAGGAACTAGCTGCAAAACTATTTCATTATTTTATTTTAACTGCCCATTGCCAGCTTGAATTAAATGCAAGATTATAGTAACTGTTTACATTTATAGATCCTATTTCTGTACTATTAAATGTAAACTAGATAATGTTTGTGAACGTGGGGCAAACCAGAGAGAAAAAAATTCACCAAACCTGAGACATGTGAATGAGAGGGCAGCCAAGCATTTATTTTGAACTTCAGAAGCTTGAATCTGCCAACTTTTAGTTTCAATCACTTCCTCACTTTTCTTGTCTTACAACTTGATTTTATTCCATTGTCTAAGTCAGATAGCAAATTTTAAAAACATGCACCATTTCTATTTTTCCGCCCAACTTACAAATTAAATAGTTTCTTGATACACACTTTCCATTACTGCTGTATTTTTCAAGCAATTTTCTCTAACAAAGTGATATGTAATTCCCCCCCCCCCCGAAAATTGAATAAGCCTTTGAAAAGCGCAACTATTGAAGAATAATTTCAGTTCAATTCATATATATTTTGGGAAGGGTGAGTTAAGTTGGGATAGATATCAAAATGGAGCAATTGTTTCCTCCCTCCCTATTTGAAATCAGTACGAACTTAATTTTGCTCAGCATTAGCTGAATATTTTAGCTACTTTAGTTTCTATTTCACGGTTAACTTGCCTTCAAAAATATTACTGGGAATATTGTCAACATATGCCTTCTTTCTCCCCTCACAAAAGTTATTTAGTAGCTCAATGCAAAGGTGTCTCTCAGTTTCTAGAAAGAAATGCCCTTTAATTTTTATGAATAGAAAAATTTCTGATCTGGTGGAAGAAACTCCTAAAGGGAGAAGGTTTTAGAGACCCTACCTATAAAAACTGCCGGTGTCTGAAGATACAAGGAAGGAAAAGTTTACCCCCATGCGTCTGTTTTCCACTATTGCACTTGGAAAACACTTTCTTATGAGATTCGAATCCATCCACATTGGATGCATTTATATTTAATGTATTTATATTTAAATATAGCCAAACAAAATATAACTTAGAATTAATATCATGTATTAATTGTATTTGTATTTGTATTTTTCATCTCGCTGCATCTTGGCCAAGAAAGGAGTAAAGAAGGAAACAGTAACAAGATGATGTCAAAGATAATTGCATTCTGCTATTTTGAACGTGAACAAACATTTCTTTCTTTCTTCTTCTTTTCTTTTCTTTTCTTTTCTTTTCTTTTCTTTTCTTTCCTTTTTTTCTTTCCTTTTTTTTTTCTGGTGCACTTTCCTGTGAAGATAGCTTTTAGGACAAGCAACATGTCATTAGAGTAAGAGCCTCCTTGGAAGAGAAAACTAAGGATTCTGCGTCTTATGTTTGCATCTGGGCAGTTAAAATACCAGCTACTCACTGCTGGAGGCAAGATCGAGTTTATTTCTTTTTCCATCCCAATACCTACCACTTCCTCAGAAGGCAGCCTGAAGAACAATGGGCATTAATATAAATGTGAAGCCAAGGAAAAGATTAACTGTGAAAATCTCCATGTTGGTGCCACAACATTAACAACCCCCTGTTATTTAAGGCACCTTCCTGACACTTTGGGCTAAGATTAAAATCACAGACATACCGTAGGAAAGTAAATAGCTGGACCTTGGCTGATCTCTCTGGAAAGGAAAGCGAAATCAGAGAAACAGGAGTGGGTTCTAATGAATAATAGCATTTCTATTCTTTACTATGGAACTCTAGTAAAACAGTCATTCTTTCACAACAAACAGCCGTGGCTTGCTAAGGCAATCTCAGAATATGTGTCCTTTACAGTTTTTTTTTGAGATAAACAATATTGGACTACCAAAGAGATCTGCAAATGCTTAAGGATGTTTACATAGTCCTTATTAAGGGTACATTTTTCCAATTAAATTGTTTGCCCAAAAAATCAAAACAGACATCTCCACACAGATTCTTTTTTCAAGCTGCATCTTCTGGTCCTATGAGACAGCACCTATGGGTGCCAAACATGTACAGATTAAGCATTTTACATTTTACATAGTGCTCTTTAGTCCAAGGAACATTTTATCATTCTATAATCATTTAGAGAAGGATGGTGCATTGAGAGCCAATAAGAAGAAAGCCAAAATCCAGGAGGGAAGGGGCAAAACTACAAGATCTGTTCCCGAGCTATGGGGTCCAGACCCAGAATTCAGATTACTGGATAATTTATTGCATAATGAAAGGCAGGATAATTACAGGTAGTCCTTGACTTACAAGCATAATTGAACCCAAAATTACAATTATAAGTCATGCTGGTCGTTAAGCGGGTCACCATGTGACTGTGCTCAATTCTGCAACCTTTATGGGGTGTTCATTAATTGAATCACTGTGGTTAAATACAGTCCTGTATACTGCCCAGAATCCTTCTTTGAGGGAGATGAGTAGTCTAGAAATATGAAATATAAATAAATACCTAAAATAAATGTTGCAATTGTTTAGTAAACCCATTGTCCCCAATGAGCACTTTTCTGCTGAAAATTGGAAGTAAACACCAGTTTCCACCCCAAAAATAATCACAGTCATGTGACTGTAGCCCAGCACAAATGGCTGTAAAAGTGAACCAATTGCCATGTGACCAAAATGTGATCATGACTACAGGCAAGGGGTGGTGGCCATCAGAACTTTGAATCCAGATCTTAAATTGTAAGCTCAGGGGGTATGTGTATACACACCCCTTTGTCATACATTTCATTCATTCATTCATTCATTCATTCATTCATTCATTCATTCATTCATTCATTCATTCATTCAGACAATTTATTACATTCTTAGACCAGTACAAATAATGTGTCCATGACTGCTCTGTGAGTACTTATAAATCTATCTTAATATTAAGTAAAATGTAAGATGAAGTTAAATTTGTTTATAAAACAATCTGACTAGAATCCATGAGTGAGGTCCAAAAGGAGCAATCTATTCTAGGTTATAAAGTAGTTTCTAAAATTATATAAAATGTGATATATAAAATTTCAAAAGCATGACAGTGCCTAAAATTTAACTAAAATGTGATAACATATGATGAAAATGTGATAAAAAATTTGATTAAAAAGAAAGTACCTAAACATCTATTTGGCAGGAACTTTGCTCATCCAAGTCTGGTGGTGTTCCACGATGCTGAGCAAAACCTAGCCACATGTGCTGTGATAAAAGGCAGTTTGTCTATGAACATCATCTGGGCATAGGCTGAGTCTGAATGACAGGGATATCTGCCAATCAGAGGAAGGATCAATCTGGTCCAAGTGTCTCTGTAAAAAGAGTAATGACGAAGAACATGTTCTGTAGTTTCCACCTCTGCAGAATCACAGGGGCAAAGCCTTTCCGGAAACAGTCTATTTTTATATTTGTCATCCAGTACAGGAGAGGGGAGAACATGGCATCAGACAAGACAGAAAGCTGGTTTGGCTTGTCCAGGTTTCTAGCTGTGTGGGGTAACTGGCAGCAGTGACAATATATCTGTTGTGTGCTGATAAGAAGAAGGCTGGGGCCTTCCCTAGATTTGCCTAAACACTTCTGTATCCTTTATCCCTTGCTTTAGGGTTTGTTTTGCCTGAACATGTTCCATTTTAAGACCCATAGAGGGAAAGAAGCTCAGATTAAGAAATTTAGATTCAACGGCCTTAATCCAGGTAGATTGAAAATTTTCCCAGAGAATGAACGGCAATAGGCCTTGGGGATAAAAGTTAAGCTTTAATCAAAGATATATGGAAGCAAGACAGAATCTTGTCTCAACTTTTATCATGCCTGTCTCCAGTTGCAGATGTGCATTTGAGCACAGTGAGGTATCTAGAGAGCTGCTCTAAAGGATTTGGATTGTACCCTCTCCAAGCTAATAAAACAAGAAGCTGGAGGGCCAACAAAGTCTCACTGAGGAACTGGGCTGGTTTCTTAGCCTGAAAATGCTTAACAATCTTAATCTTTAGTCCCTTCAAATAACATCCTTTCCATTTCTTTCCATTTTTTCTTTGTCCCTTCTCTTTTTTAAATTCAATATAAGAAAATTCTCCAGGTCATTTCTTTTTGGTTTGTTATTTTATGTACTTTTTAATTATAATTAATTTAATTTAATTATCAGCTAGTGTCCAGTGTAGCAACTTTTTCTATATCTGTTTTGTAGACTTTCATTCTTAAATCCAATTTTAGACCAGTCTCAATCTTGTCTACTAAAAATCTATGGAGATTCTCAGTCATCCAAGTCATGGTTGTCCCAAAGGTGCTTTTCTTTCAAAAGGCAACTGGGCTTCCTTGTTTCGCTAGAAGACAAAAAAGTCTTGTCTGCTAAAACTTCTTCTTCCATAACATCTTTTGAACACAGTCTGTCTGTAGAGGCAGACATTCTTAAAATTAACCTATTGATCCATTATTCAAAAATACCCTTTAGTATATCCCGTGTTAAAATATTTTGATCCATTATGTATTAGACAGTTAAATTTAAGTGTTCTTCTCCTTTAATTGTAATCTTTAGTTGTTTTTAATTCCCTCTAGTGTCCAACCTTCAACATCCTACCATCTTTTTTAAAAAAAAAAAAAGAATTCAAAACAAAAGCATTTTCCAATGGAAAGGATTCTTGTCCAGAGAGGAATTATGAAGAGCCATAGTATCTTCCAACCCATTTCTACAGAAGGTAGATTCAAAAGTGAATGAGGTTAACGTTCTTCTCACAAAGCCCCACTTGACACTTCACAGCCATTTTGCATTACAACAAGGACCCAGGTGTATTCTCAGACATCATCAAAGCAGATGAAACAAGCTGCTCACTGACATACAAGGAAGCAAATCTAGCGCCTAAAGCCCTACTTTGACCTTTTCCAAACCTCTTTTCAGGTAACCTGGGAGGCAGCCCAGCCCAGTGATTTGCATATGAAACAAGGAGGAGTTTTAAGAATATTCTCCTAAGCCGCTGCCCTGATTTTTTTCCAACATTTCTACTGGCAAGACCCAAATTGTCTTCCCAGACCTCTCCACAGAAGTTAGAAGCCATATTACTGCTCATTTGCATATCCTCCCAAGGGACCCCGACCAGTCTTCTCCCAAAGCCCCATTTGGCAATTCCTGGGCCAACCAGCCTAGCTTTGATTTAAACTGAAAATTTTAGTGAATTGGGCAGGTGTCCTATTGAGTTTGTGACTAAATTCAGCCTTCTTTGAGATTCAGATTTGTTATTATTATTATTCAGTTGTATTTTCAATTTCTTTGCCCCCAGGAGAGAATCTCCCCCATCCCCTCATGGCCTTTTGTTCAGAAAAGGTTTAAAACAGCCTTGAGGACTCAACCAAGCAAGAGTCACCTCTTGCTGTTCCCAAAAGCAGCTGAACTGGTAGAACATCATCTCACATTAACTTTGACACCCTGTTTTTCAGAGGTATAAAAAGGTCATGGCAGCCAATAGTAATCAGAAACAGTGTTTCAACTTACAAAAACAACAAGCCTAGACTAAGAAACCTCCTGGTGAACTTAAAAAGGAGGAAGCCATATTACTCAACCTTTCATATGAACCCTCACTTCCAGAACAGATTGACCCTTATTCCCTTACTATACATAACCTTTATGGATAACTACACACTCCTTTTTTCCTAAACACATGGCTCCCCCACTGAATTATTCTAGTAGATAAGGTCCACCTTTAACTTTCTGCTTCCCCACTTTTCCAGATATTATTTCAAGCCACAGTGACCTTCAGCATCATTGGTGATCCTTTCGGGTACTGCAAGACTTTTGAATAGAGAACAAGAGAAAGTAATATACTTATTTAGCAAATAATGATTACTGGATGAATTTTCTTTCAAAGTTTTCATGCTAACAACTTCCCAGGGGTCTTTCTGGCAAGACATGTGCATTTTCCCAGATATCTCTGCAGGAGGCAGAACCTGCAGCTCATTTGCATATGGAAGAAGGAAGAGGGCCATGTATTTCTACCAATGTCCCCTTTGATCAGCCCAGCGAAAACCAGTTTTTAGTCAATTTGAACTGAAGATTTGAGACTGAGGATAGCAGGTTTCCATTTGACTTTGTGATCTGATAGCAAACCAATTTGTTTCAATCTGCTTTCAGATTTCTTAAAGCAGCAGCAACAAAAATAATTGTCTGTAGGCAATGAAGCATTAATCACTAAAACACTTGGAAAGCCAGATTCAAAGAGAATAATAAGAAAAACGGTTGCAACTGTGCAATTAAAATCCATTTTTGGTGTGTGCATCAATATTTCATGCATATATAAAGGGGGAGGATTTTGACCCAGTTATGGACATCTTAACTTTTTTGATCCTTCCCCCTTTAGATTTTGGAAGAATGGAACGAACATGTTAGCCATGCTCCTCTCGGAAGAAATATATCAAATGTTTGGGACCTAAATTTATCTTAACCATTAAACTGATAGTGATTTTTGCCAGCTGTTTCTTTAACTAATAGCTAATAGATACAATACTCAAGAATCTCTTAGTGGATGAAACAGGCCTGATGTTGCCTTTTTTTGAGAAATGCTTCCATTACAGCCAAAATTAGACCACAGAGCTAATTGCAACTCCATTCTCAAATAAATTAAAAGAAACTTTTTCAGATTTGCCTAATATTACACATGTCCTATCCCATTTTCAAGTAATGAAGTAATAAGCATTGTGTTCGTTTGAATATAGAAGAACAAAAAGTTTAGAATCTTCTCCCAAACTTCCATCTGGCATTTGCCAGTCACCCTTTCAGATAAATGTGCCAACAGTTACAGCTACCCAAGTATTCAGTTTCTACTAGAAAGAAACTAAAGCCTTAACCAAAAAAAGGAAACAGTCAATGTTTCAGAGTAGTCTGATATGAGTTCTCCTTATACTCCCCAAACCAACAAGGAAAATAAAGATTTGCAGGTGATACAGTGTTAACTAGTTATATTTACATCAAGGAAGAAAGATGTCTTCAATCAAATTTCAGTGACCAGTTCCCTTGCCAGCAATTTCTAAAGGCTGCAGAACAAACCACCTATTTGCATACTGAAGAAAAATTGTGGTTCAGCCCCATTTGTGAGACTTGAATCCATTTAAACTGAAGATTTGGGGTTGAAGAGGACAACTTTCCATTGTATTTGAGGATTTGGTGCCAAACCATCTTGATTCAGGGGTCCTTGGTGCTCTCTGAGCTTGGTTAGCTCTCTAACCAAGTTCAGAGAGCACCAAGGACCCCTCATTTCAACCCTGAGCTATAAATATTCTCCTTTGTTGGCAACTTGATTCATTCTGTCTTGAGATTTATTTTAAAAAAAATATTTGTTCATAAGCTGCAATAGAGCAATTGCTGGATCTGTTTCAAATTTTGGCAGAATGGGATGAAAATAAGCCATACCCCCTTTCCCAAAAGCAACTAGATTCCAACCTCTTTGAAATTCAGCTGTCAAGCAAGATTAGTCCACAGCTGTCAAAATGTCTTTCAGTTGCAAGTTTTGTGGAATCAAATGGATATTATAGCTGTGCCCTCCATTTTCAGGGCAGAACAAGTGAATATTTGTCTCACTTCAACAGTGGGTCTTCTGCACAGCAGCACAAAAGGGCCTCATGGGTGAGCCACAGCTGACTGTCCCTTCCCCAAATTAAAAACTCCTTAAAACATAAGCTTTTAAATTTTCTTTTTGACTGGAATGCCAGATTTGAGATGACCCTTACAAGTGATGATGATTTTCCTTTGTAGTTCCCGATTTTGGCCCTGATTACTTGTTTTTCTCCACAAAGATGTGCTGACACAAGTATGAAGGTGGATCTGAATAGGATCTCCTCATAAATGCAAAATTTTCTTTGATCAGGGATGTTGCTTATTATTACTACTCTATATTTGCTAATTAGCAGAGGCCAGTGGTACGATGCCACAGATAGTAGGCCATAAATACTTGGCACTGAATGAATAGAAGACATAGCTTTTCTACTCTCATTCTAAAAAAAAAAAAAAAATTGTAGTCTACCACCTGTGTTAACAAACCAGATATTCGTCATCCAAGAATATGCATCTGCCCCAGTCTTGCAGGATTTAAAAATAATCTGACTTTGACTTAAAATAAGTGGTGGGCTCATCAGCCTTATAAACCCATTTACCATACACTAACAGATTGTTGGAATTCTCACTTGTGCTGGCAGGATTAACATGGAAAAGCATCTTTCATTAGTACAAGAGAAAGGGAAAAAAATTCTGGTTTGTGGCCACATTAAAGAAACTGAGAGCCATGCTGTGCATCTGTAAAATGTCAGCTGCCACTTTTGTGCATGGAAAAACTTGCATATGTGCGCAATCACAATCACTACATTTGCACATGTCTGCAGTATGCCATCAAACATGCACAAAATTGCGTTTCTTCACCATATATATCCTGCCTTTATTATTTTTTACAAATAACTCAAGGAGGCAAACATATCCAATACACTTTCCTTCCTCTGTGAGCTGGGTTGGGCTAAGAGAGTGACTGGTTCAAAAGCAGGACTTGAACTCATGGTCTCCCACTTTCTAGCCTCGTGTCTTAACCACTAGACCAGTGATGGCGAACTTATGGCACGTGTGCCACAGGTGGCACTCAGAGCCCTCTCTGTGGGCACGCGCGCTATGCCCCGGAGATGGCAACCGTCCCTCTTCAACCAGCCGCCTGCTAACTCGCCGAGGTCCCACATGGCCGGATGCATCCCGGCACGGCTGGTTTCCCTCCCCCCCCGTCCCATCCCTCCTGGCCTCGCATGTTCTCCTTTTCCCGGGCACGACCCACTGCATCGCCTCATCGCCGTCCAGCTCAGAGGCGGCTTCTCTGAACTGGCAGCGGGCTGCGGAGCCCCAGAGTGTGCCGGTCGAGGGGCCGGCAGGCTGTGACTGCTGATGGATACTGTCAGCCCCCATGCGCTCGCTGGCCTCTGTGTGCGGGGGCCGATAGTGTCAGGCAGCAGCTGCCCTGGCCCCTGCCTCACCTTGCCCTACGACAATGGCATCCCAGCCCTGCCTCGCCTTGCCTCACCCTGCAGGATGAGCCTCCTGCTCACCGCCCCACCTGCCAGAGACCCCCTGGATCTCCCCCAACCCTGCCCGGCCCCCACAGGCGTCCCTCCCCACGAGCAACATTGAGGTGACCACGCCCACATTGGCCACACCCACCCAGTCTGCCATGACCACCACAGCCACGCCCACCCAGTGGGCCACGCCCACCTGGTACCCGGTGATAAATAAGTGGGTTTTGGGTTGCAGTTTGGGCACTCGGTCTCTAAAAGGTTCGCTATCACAGCACTAGACCAAACTGGCTCTCTTGCTTATATAAATAAAATAATATGTAAAAGAATAAATAAAAGAATACATAAAATAAAGTAACACTTAAATGCTATAAAAATTGAGCAAATTACTAAGATCCTACGGAAGGAAGAGAGAATTTTGTTTTTGTTAACATAAAACATAAATCATTTTTATTCCACCCTGGAATTAGAAAAGAACACTTTCATTTGATTAGACAAAGCAGTATTGAACTTAAGTGGTAAGGTGTCTGCCACTAGAATCCAGATCCAGGTCAATACACTTCAGCTCTTAAATTGCGTGCTAACTTTCCATTTGCCCAGAAAGTTTCAGAGTTTTCAGTGACATTCTTCTACAGCACTTGCAAACTGGTGCTTAAATTAACGCAATTTGTTATGTGATTTTCATATTGAAACTCTGTATTGTGAGTAGGATAAGAGCCAAATGTATTATAAACATGGCAGATAGAAAGCAATTTAACTGTCAAGTTTGGGAAATGGTAAGTAACATATTCTTGATGAGTGCCATTATCAGGATGACAATATTGTTATGTGTGAGGAGATGCCACAATAGGAAATTCTCACTAATGGCAAAAATAGATGTAAAATTCCTAATAGGCATTAAATGATTTAGTGGGAACTGAGAGAATTTGATGAAATGAATATTGGAGCAACCATCTAACACAAATATGAAGCACAACAGGGAGATAACGTAATGTCCAAGCTGTGATCCGTATGTATACAAAATCAATAGCTGCCAAATTTCATGAAAGATCACAATATTATGCTTAGTCACAGCTGAATAAAGTCTCAAAATGTTGCACCATTTCATCCAAATATGCAATAGTTTCCTATACACCCAGGAAATGTATTGCAACACTATTCTGTGAACGTGTGTGCTATTACTTTTTTTCTTTTATATCACTAAGTTGTATCTTTCATCATGAAAGAACTTAAAATAGTCAAGCATATATATGATACATACCCCAACAGCTTTAAAAGTGAAACCCTAAAGATTCAACTATTCTAGGACTGGATAGCCACCATATAACAGTCATTAAAAAGCTACAAAGTGATTAGATAGTACATTGAACTCTAATTATTAACCCTTTTTCCAACCCACATAGCAATTGCACAACTTAGTCACTATGGTTGTTGCTTTTCTGTAGAACCTTATCTTTTCCAGATAAATGTACTAGTAGTTTTTCTGATCTTTGCTTAGTATAATCATAACTCCAATACTTCTTTCTTCTGAAAATCTTATCTGTTTCCACCAAGCTATAAAGAGAAGTTGAATGGATATGGTTCTAAATATTAATGTTCATATCTATTGAGCTACTAAGACTTGCAATATGTTTCAGAACATGATGTTTTAACTAAATATGCAATGAACTGATAATTGAAATATATGCCAGAAACACAATGTGTGCGTATATGCGAATCCATCAATTGCTTCGTCCAAAGGATGGAAGAAGAGATATATGGATTCTTCCTATATTTTATACCTCATCCTCTTTTCTTATAGCTCCCTATCAAATGGTTACAGTTAGTGCCAAATGGCTGAAATCCTTTACAAATACCACCCAGCTATTTATGTCACTTTAATTTAAGAGTGAAAAACAGGACATGTGATTCCACTGAAATCTTCAGTACTTAACTTATAACAAACTGAAGAGACTATGGTGCTGGGCCTAGTTACTTTATGTATAATGTCTACATCCACTCATTCATATACAGATGGCTTATAAGGCTTAAAAGCAACAATATAAGCAAATTAAAGCAAGAATAGAAATGGACAACTCAAACATAATTATGGCTTAACATAACATCCTAGCCCTCTACCTGTGGAAACAGCCAGGTCTTCAAGGTTGTCTCAAAGGATAGGAAGTTCAAGTTTACATAGGACTCAGGAGGAATGTTGTTACAGAGGACAGACATGGTGACAGAGAAAACACATCTCATGGGTCCCACAGGATGACATTGTTTCATGGGTAGGACCCGGAGCATGCTATTGGGTTTTATTGCATTATTAAATAAACAATTGTTGTGTATCTAATAATCCAAAGTAATACAGTCTCTGATATTGAGCTTCGTAGCTCATATCACAGAGATGTCCAGCATAATCAGAAGCGCCTTTGGTTGCTCCACAACTAACTTCAGTGTTATTTTGATCACTAACACTCTGTGTTAGCTTGTTATTATAATCTCCAAAATATCATATAGTAGCTTTATCATTAACTGTTTAATACTTTATACCAGATTGGGACCTCTCATAATTACTGTCATATCATTCACGCTTTGACAAGTTACAACTACCAGTCCCATCAGGTTGACCGGAGGGAGTTATTATATGTCACATCTATTAAAGAAGATTGTTTGATGGGGCCCAGAAAAAGAACATTTTCTGCTCTGTTGCTTGCCCTTAGGCCCCAGAAGTTAGATTTTACTGGCCTTCTGGAAAATGTTGACAATGTGGCTCTGCCACCATATTTGGAGACTTGGTCAAGCTATGAAATCTGCTAGAGGGCTGTACTAGCTCTAATGTTTGGCTTGTAAATGCCGCTGATTATATTTTTATGGATTATCCTCTGGTTTTTAATCTGGATTCATAGTTTATTTATTTTTATTATATTTTCTTTTGGTTTTCAATTTTGTGAGTCATCAGAGTCACATAAGAGATGGATGGCTATATAAATTGAATGAATGAATGAATGAATTGCTCTTATTTCTTACTGAAGATCCAGGGCCTTTTTTGCCTGAATTACCTGTTACAGTTAGTTTAAAAAATGTAGAACTCTGAATAATTTAACTCACCAGAAAAAGACTAGGACCCCGCTAGCCATAGAATGCAATAGCTCTGCTTAAGCCTAGAAGAAGAAAATGCCAAATAAGGCATTTGTAAAGCAACAAATTAATTGGCTTCTTTTGCATATAAACAAAGGAGCAGTAAAAGAAACATGATGGAGATCCTGAAGGCAGAAGGTACGTAATATCTTCAAATATCGTCCTTTGTAATGATAGTCAAGGAATCAGTGGGTCTGTGCCAATACTTAGATTTGTTTCTAAATTTATTTCTAAATCTGTTGAGGGGATATCCTAATAATTAAAATGTATAAGAACTAAAGTAAGTAATATTTTTGGTTGTTGTCTAATGGTGCACAGGAGACTCTGAAGAATAACAAAATTAATTTGTTATTAATTTTATGTGACATTGAGAGAAAAAGTCATAGTGTTCATTCACATCTTTTTTACAATATATTTTCCACATAATTTTTTATTAGCATAATATTATTTCTAAATGACATATGCTTTATTCAGCCAAAAAGAATCTTGTTTTTGCTTTTACCCCTTTCACACTGGAGCATGTTAATACAAAGTTTATATTGGCTAAATTTAAACTTGGGTTCATTCTTTGAATAATTACTCATTTCCAGTCCATTGGACTGGACAAAATAAATCCAGTATTGTTTCATTTATGTTTCAAATATTGTTTTATTTATGCATACTTTTGTTTGAACTTGTTATTTAAACGAGGAATTGAATAAGGAGGACAACCAGTTTGGAAAATATTTGAGTGGAAACATAATTTCATAGTTCCAATGTTGTTTTGGGTGAGAATCAATATAAATGAAGGATCAAGGAAAGCAAAGACAAAAAGAATAAATTTTATCTTCTTTGGATGGAGAAGGCACCAGACAACCATTCTATTCTATTCTATTCTATTCTATTCTATTCTATTCTATTCTATTCTATTCTATTCTATTCTATTCTATTTGTTATTTAGGAGTGTTGCTGAGGTAAACAGCAGCTTCCTGTAAAAACTATAAAATTGCAGTCATTTATCACTAAATAAGCATTGAAACAAATGGCTGAAGGTGATTTAGACAGAAAGCAGATGATCACAGAAGAAGGCAATCGTCCGCATGCATTCCCAAACCATTTTACAAGATAAACAGATATTATCTACTCTCAGAGAGATTTTAGCTTTTGGCATAAACAGATTGGTTTGAGCTAGTGCAATGATCCAGGTGGTGTCCTATTTATTCTAATCTGTACACTTTGCTTTTTGAACTAAAGTTTTGCCATTCCTTCACAGGTGTCTTTACATCTTAGTTTTCCAGGCCATTAAATAGTTCAGTCTTACAGAAAATCAACTAGAAATCAAGAATCATTCCTTCAAGCAAAGGTAAGCAACCATTTTGCGGAAAAGAATCTTTCAATAAAACAAATTTGCTATGCATATCTGAGGCTAAACATGCATAATTTACTTTTTTTAAAAAAAAATCACGCTGCTTTTATGTGTGTGTTTGTATGAGTACTTTTTGGTAAATTTGGTAAATAATGTTCTGGGGCATTAAAGAAAGGAAGCAACATGTGGCCTGTGGCTTGCCCCTGCTTTTTCACAGATGTTATTTGCATAAATGTAACTAGGAATCCAATTTTGCATTTACAAATTTCCTATTCTAAATAACATACATGTTAGAGACTTATTCAGATGAGTGGATTAAAGCCAGACCATTGGAGTTCAAACTTTAATTATTATTAATTATTTTGTTTTTGTTTTGTGATTTTAATTGTAGATCATACTGAGCTTTTAGAAAAACATTACACAAATGGTATAGATAAATTAGAAAAATAAAACCACTGTTAAATATTTTTAAGAACCATTCGTTTAAGTAGGAAACATTTAGGAATGTTCACTTGGAACCAAATTGGTTAACAATGAACAAGAAACAGGGTATTTAGGGTAATAGGCTTCTAAATATATGGATATGTGTGCATTCTAAAGGAAAGAAGAAAGAAAAACAAAAGTCTTTTGAAAGAAACAATTGATTTTGGCAATAGAATTATATATATCCTTCAGAATTTTCTACTGCATCAATAAAACTCCACCTGCTTAATTTGGTCTACTAACCTACCAGCAAAGTGGTTATACATGTTAATATGGGCATGATAAAGTCTTTTCAAAAGGTAGCAAGATCTATTTAAAAGCCAAGTAATGATAATCAGAATGAAGCAAAGGACAGGAGTTCCACGAAAGATGAGACAAACTGGCACAGAAGCTGGGGTAATATTGGTGCTCAGATTTTGAAAAATACTCATGTTTTAGAAGCTGGTTCCATGTGCATGAACCCATCAGAAAATAGAAAAAACAATTAACAATTGTATAGAAAAAGACTCTCTGTGGGAGGGAGGGGGGAGGAGAGAGAAACCTATTTGAGATTTACGTGTCTGATCCTGCAACTGAGAGCTGTCAGGTCAAAAGCTGAAATTCTAGGAATCAGATGTTGGAAAAGAACAGCAAGTGTCTACAACTTTATTTTTCTGCAAACCAGCAAATGACTGAGGGGTCTGGATTAAAAAAATAGATAACATGTTTTTCAGGGAGAAATTAATTGGCAAAGTTAATTGTTAGAATGTGCTGCTCACCCTGCAACATTGGTTCATATCCAATAGTTGTATGCCTTAGTGCTTCTCAACCTTAGCTACTTTAAAATGTGTGGATACTGGATGGAGAATTCTGGGAGCTGACGTCCACACATCTAAAAGTTGCTGGGGCTGAGAAACACTGCTCTAATGTTTAGCTAAGCATAGGTTTTTTTTTCACCTACTACTAGGTCTCGGGTAAGTCTCAGATATATTTATGTAATGCTGCACCCAGCCAGATGGAAGCATCCAGAAACATCCTCTAAAATACAATGAGGCAAAGTTTCCATCAGGTTTGCCTCCAGATGGTTTCATGGACACATCTCTATTATTCTCCTGGCAGTGATATGGAAGCAATTTTGGGTCTATTTTGTGGATTTGTTTTGTTTTTGCTTCCACTCTAGCCTATCATCCTGTTCTCCCACTCAGATCCTAACCCAATTTAACATTAAACCCAGACAAGGTTGGTCTGGGCTGCTGGAATACAGCCCTAAGGAGTTATCTCAGGAAATAGGAAGATAAGTTTGCTCTAGGAATATGTATGATAGAAATAGATTAAAGAAGAAGCTTTTGGAAAACAGGAGAATGAGATGGAAGGAGATAACTTTATGTTGTCTTAAGAGAATACAGCAAGAGAATGAACTTCTTCTAAAGAAGATACACTCCCATGTCTTTGTAGCTCAAAAATGGCACAGAGAATAAAAGTACAATACATTTTGGAAATGCAGAAAGCAGTTTTTTTTAAATAATAATAATAATAATAATAATACTAAAGAAAACATTAGCTCATCAATACTTCATAGTCTTCTAAAAAAGAATTTAGCAAGCA
The DNA here is from genome assembly GCA_023970755.1 of Azemiops feae. Taxonomy (NCBI): domain Eukaryota; kingdom Metazoa; phylum Chordata; class Lepidosauria; order Squamata; family Viperidae; genus Azemiops; species Azemiops feae. The sequence goes on along the minus strand of JALGBA010000123.1, from coordinate 136,360 downwards.
ATCACTTGCGGACATAAAGACCTTCTAGTATACCAGAGGATATTGAAGCAGAACTAAGATGTTGAAATTTATGCCCAAGTGTATAATAAGTCTCCCAAGCAAAAGAGGGAAAAAACCCCTCTTGACAGTAGTAAAGGTATAAAGTGGTCTCTTATATAATTTAACATTTATAAGAGGCTAAAAAAGGAAACAGTTGAGAAACAAAATGGCTTCCTGTAGCAGTTAATTCTGAACTATATAAAATGTCAATACAGTTTCAGCAGGGAAGAGCTTAAAGTAATAGAAAATAGAGCTATGGTCCCTATTCCTCCTGGTTTTGCTGGTGGGGGTGAGGAAACCACTATGGGTCTCTGCACTGTTTTACTTGAAGACCCTGCAGCTCCCAACTTTGAGTTTTCCTTAAATTGTAGTTGAAAATATAACAGTGAGATCTGAGATAGTTTCTCATTATCAAACTCTGCATGGTATTCAGCCGAAACTCAGGACTGAAAAAGAATGATTTTGATGAATGGAAAATGTGATTTAGTTCTGATTTCATGGAACTCTGAAAAAAATAATGGATTGCATAAATGATGATGACCGTAAAGCATGACTGGTGAGAAATTCTTTTCGTTGAGGGCTTCCATTCTAGCATACAGCATTGCTTTTACACATGAATGTAGAAAAGTTTCTTAAGAAGCAACTAAGAGAAGATGGAAACACATTTCAGAATTTTTTTTAATCCACATATGTTCTGTATTGCACAGAAAACCAAGTTCAGAGAAAGTTCTAAAGGAGAAGTCAACTTCATGTCAGATATTCAATCCCACTCCCCAGCAGTCCCAAAGATTTGGCCTTTCTGAGATTAGGAGATGGTGAAAGGAAGTATGGTAGTGACTGAGCAGTGGACAACACTAGGAAAGTGTTGGAAAAGATCCAAAATAGTAAAGAGATTTAGACTACTTTCAGTGCTGATCTGAATTCATTGCCACCCTTTACTGAAGCAATCCAGCCTGATCAGTATTAAATTAAAACCATGCTTTGGATTTATCTTTTGTTAAAAAAGAGTTAGAGACAAATACAGAGATTGAATCAAATAGATTCTAATCACATGCATGACATGGATTAGAAATAGACTACATCATTACTTCATAAGAGATATTAAATATGCATAGCATCCGTTCAATTAAGTTATTAATAATCTTATATCATTTAAAATATTATTCATTTAGCTTTATTACATAAATGTGGTATTTATTAATTACTGCATTATAAACAAATTGCTATTTATTAAAAATTAGTCACACTAATGCAATCCTAATAGTACCAAAACTTCTTTGGCCATTGGATAAGATTCTCCCAAATGCAGTGATCCCCAAACTAGTCCTTATCTTATGACCACAACTGAGCCCAACATTTCTATTGCTAAGTGAGACATTTGTTAAATACATTTTGCCATATTTAATGACTTTTCTTGCCACATTTGTTAAGGGAATCACTGTTAATTTAGTTGCTAAGTGAATCTGGTTTTGCCATGGATTTTGCTTGTCAAAAGGTCATAAAAGGTGATCACATGACCCCAGGACTCTGCAACCATCGTAAGTACGAGTCAGTTGCCAAGCTTTTGAATTCTGATCACATGACCACGGGAATGCTGCAATGGTCATAATTGTGAAAAATTGTCATGTCACTTTTTTCATTGCTGTTGTAACTCTGAACAGTCACTAAATGATCTGTTGTAAGTTGAGGACTACCTATAGCATGGGTGTCAAACTCGCCACGTCATGTGACATGTCGTGACGTGTCGCAATTCTTTTTGCATTGCCGGCAATAGGGTGGGCACGGCTTCGGTATGATGAAACCGGCCTGTGGGCCGGAAGTTTGACACCCCTGACCTATAGTATATTAGAATGGAATACTTTATATTATATTGTACATATCATAAACTAGTACCAAATATCTCAGATCAAAACAAATAATGAAAAAGACACATTGACTCAATATAAGACAAACCAAACAGAAATGGTAGCAGAAATGGAATGCTCTCCTCATAGAAATATTTACTTTGCTCCAGCTGCAAAGAGAAATTGTTCTAAACAGACATGCATATATGAGCAGACACACACACACAAATTTCACCACTATAATTTATTTCCTTGCATTATGAAGTTAGAAATAAACTGCTAAGAAAACTGTGTATAAGAATCCCACAGGCTATTAAAACCATCCAACAGGGTTATTTAACAATTGAACAACTATAATGTTCCTTTATTTATTAATTCGATTGTGCTGCTGGATGAGATTCCCCTTCTATGAAAACTTTGCTCCTAAAGCAGGGACGAGTGGAATGGAATGGAATAGAGTGGAATGGAATAAAGCAATTTAGGCCCAAGCTAATAAGACTTGTTTCAGAGTAGGCATCTGCTGAGTTAACAGTATGATATATGGTATCAAAAAGATACCCCAACTACTTATAGCCATAAGGTAGAACCTGATCTAGTGTGTCACATATATTTCCCTTAGTAGGAATATTTTCCAGGAAGCTGTCAAAATCAGCAAAATAAATTCCAGGGGGTTCATTCCTTGCCAACTGAATACTGCAATCTAAACTTCGTATTAAAGATGAAGTGCTACAAATAATGATCTTAAAAGTAAGCAGTTCATGAAAGATATGACATGTAGTACATTCTTGAACATACCATAGAACATGTCAACCTTGTGAAATAGTCCAGACAAAAGGCACAAGCAAGAATACTAACTCTGACTTTGTTGTAAGATTACATTAACAGAACCTTGCAAGTTTGAAAGTACAACTCTCCTGTTTTGCATTTATAGTCCAAGAAACTAGGAAGGGTCCCCTTCTGAGACATTTGCCAAGCCATTTGCCATGGCTTCTTGGGCTCAACTGCCTCTTATCTGACCATTGTCTGCAGCTCTTCCTCCTGTCTCCCAAGGTCATTTACACATACCATGACAGAACATTAAACTATTGTTTATAATTATTGTTTTAAGGGAAACAATGGAAAATAGAGAAACAAACAAGTATACAATAGATTGTTAGTTATTAACATTATAAAGTGACTAAAATTTGCTTCAGCCAAAATAATTTGAGCAGCTACTTATTTCAATGAAGTAAAGCAGGGGTCTTCAAACTTGGCCCTTTTATGATTTGTGGACTTCAACTCCCAGAATTCCTCAGCCAGCGTGCCTGGCTGAGGAATTCTGGGAGTTGAAGTCCACAAGTCATAAAAGGGCCAAGTTTGAAGACCCCTGAAGTAAAGAGTCATCTTGACAAAGTTCCAGTGCTGCAAGAAAAAGTGAGCCAATCCTGCCCAACCTGGAAGCTCTTCTACATGTGGGAGGGGACATGAGCTTAAGCAGCCTTGGCCTTATGAATTTAATTAATAAAATCAAGAAACAAATGCACAACAGGGAAGTCTGCAGGATGTGGTAAAAATGTCAATATGGTGGTTTCAACAGGGAGATTAAAACTCTGCCAATTTTTTACATGCCTCTTACACATGGCACGCATAAAAACCAAATAAAAGTTTGACTGCAGCATTGTGGCCATCATCTTGACCACACCCTGGGGACAACTCTATGCATACTGAGAACAATCCCACAGCATTTCTTGAAATCACTCAGCTTGGAAACACTTCAGCCAGGAGTTGATGTGGAAGCAAATGGACAAAGTACTGCTATAGTCTCATCTGCCCTAGGTTGTACTGGACAAAAACCTACTGACATAAAGACCAGAGGAATGCTCATTAACATGATAATGAGACAAGCCCATAATGTCTTCTACATTATGGCCATATTCAACTAAATGCAGAAAACATTTTGTCAATGGTTTGATAAAATGAAAATGCTAACACATTGTCCATTTCTGTAGTCGCTGATTAGATTAGCCATCTAATAGTCTCGAGCTTGCTCTTGCACTCTTCCGTTATTTTTCCTCATAAGACAGCTATTAGCTATTAGCTGTTCACAAAATAAACTAAGTGGACTTTTATGAATAGAATAATCAAAGCAGCCACATCTTTGCTAGGCTTTTTGACTAAGTGGCTGTGTTCATGGGGAGTTTCAGGCGACTTCTTCCAATCATTTTCAAAGCAAGGCTAGGTAGCTAACAATCCGTCTTCTGTTTCTTTCTGCAGTGTTTCCTAAGCACAACTCTATGCAGCAAGCTGAGTTGAGGGAGGGAGTAATTGGACCAAGGTCATTTGGCTGAGACTTTCTTGGCTGTGGATGGACTTGAATCTAGGCATCTCTAGCCTCAGTTAAGATCCTTAAACAAAACATCATCTTGGCACAGTTTTTGTATATCTTACACCACCACCTCATTTACACCGTCATTTACCTCCCTGTAGACACTATGTTTATGAGCACCGTTTCTCTAGTTTCTATATAAAATCATTCAAAAGAAAAAAATAAATGTAATGTAAATATGTTATTTACACTGAGAATCATATCTGTAGGTTGACCAAATTGCAGCCAGAAGCTATAGGCAGCCCCAACTTTTCAAAGTCATGAGAGCTCCCTCCCCATTTTAAAAAATGAAATAGTAATAGCAATAGCATTTAAACTTATATACTGACCAGTAAGTTTCTGAGTTGATGTTTTAAGGTTCCCACAGGCTTTGGGCTCCTTTAAAAGACCCTATAACAGGCTGAATTTTTCAGCCTTACCTTTTCTGATCATATCACTGTATCAGCATATTGTCTACTGCATATTGTCTACTTTGAAAGCCAAATAAAATTGAAGTAAAATAAAATGCATCCAACAGCAAAAAAGTTGATTGTCATGATCTACTTGAGGATGGCTTTTATAATGCTAGACTTCACAGCTCACCTATTCTCAAGGTGTTGATTATTATTGCAATCATTCACTTGTGCTTTCTTACAACATAATAGCTGCAGAAGAAATCTGTCATGCATTTTCTTGAGAGGAAAAGGATATGATCTTCCAAAATGGAATTTGTCAGACGTAAATGAGTGATACTGAACAGATTCTAATAACATGTTGATTGACACTCCAAATCTGTGTAAATATAACATCCATTTTGGAAAGATGCATAATATTAAAAAAAAAAACCTGTGTGTCTGGTAAAGTTGCCTATAATAATAAACCACTGTGCATTTTTAAACCACAGGACATTAGAATTAGGTGTTTCCATTCCCAAATCTGTTCAAAGAAGTTTGAAATCAACTTGTAATTTTTACTGCTCCCAACTTCAAATACAGAGAGTGTGCAGAAAACACTTTGAACAGTTGACAGTAGAAAATTGCACAGAATGTAATTTACTTAGTGCTCCACCTCAGCTGCTACAGATCCTAGTGTCGCAAAAAATAAAAAAAAACCCCTCTCACCCCCACATTATACAAAAATGAAATTCAATAAATTGCTAGAACCCCCAACCTTCATGGTTTTAGCTCATGTTGGCTATGTTTGTCTGATCATTTGCAAACACTAAACCAAACCTGTACAGTTGCTAAAAGAGGAAGAACGTTTTGGATGCAGAGAGGTCTTTTATCTTGCCTTAAAAAGCCCCTTGCCAGCTTTCGTAGTGAAATAATAAAATAGCATATATATTTTTTACAAAGGGTTGCATGTATCTGTAATGGCTGGAATAGAAGAAAGAGGGAGAAACTCTCTAAACAATCCAGGAACAAGACAGAGAAGTACATAGTAAACATAATAATAGTAAAAAACTAAGAATGATCTTGAGCTATAATGGTAAAAAAGTAGAATAGCAGCAGTTTTTTGATCAGATGTTGCAATGACCGAAATGGCAGACAGCATCTGTGGTGCTGCCAGTGAAGAATTTCTCTTGGTGGGAAACTAGGATAACTACAAGCGTCACAGAAGCACCACACTGCAAAGAAAACACCAACTTTGATTTAGCTCCAGGAGCCAAGAAAAACAAACACAGCTCTGAAAAAAGCCACTGACACTGAGCAATCACAGAGAAGTAGATTTATATCTAAACCAACATGAAATCCTCAGGTGAAGATGCCCTGGAATCCAGGACATTATTTTGAATGGTGACTAACAAGATCTCAGGCTCTCATCTCTCTGCAGTGATATATTGATTCCCCCTCACTGTAACATAGAATTGTTGTTTTCAGCTTTATGTTGCTCTTCCAGGAATCCATCTTTTAACAAACACATTAAGGTGTCATTTTTGCAATATTCAGATAAGTTATTTGCATTGTTCCTGCTATAAATCAGATCAACTGCGTATAAATGCTGAAGAATAAGTCAGCTCTGCTGCAGAAGCCACTTTCCTGTTCGCTTTAGCAGCATATCTGAAAGGTGAAAAGGTTCTTGTGCATCTATTAGCCCAATAATGAAATGAGATGGTACGTCAATTTTAGGTTTCTGTCTCAGCACAAACTACATCCAGGAATCAGCAACGAAGTAGATACACTCAACTGTTTTGGATCTCATTGTATTTGGTACTCAACATTTTTTGACATGAACATTTTGTCCCAGTACTCATAGTTTGTTTAGAATTCAATACACATATTAGAACTTGTTGGTATTGGCCACCTTGTGACTCACTAAATTATTCCTTATGGGAAAAAATGTTTGATACTTATTGTTTTTGGTATTCATTGTGCCTCCCAGAACCAATTAACAATAAGTTCCAAGTGTGTTCTCTATGATGAACTCTATTGGTTGGCATGATCAGGCTGGGTGAAACTGAGGCTCAGACAAAGTACCCCTTCTAAGCTGCTTTTCAAAGTACTATGATCCTCTTCCAAGAGAGAAGACAAACAACCAAGTTGTTTCACCTTAGTTTTCTTCAGGATCACTTTAAGTCGCCTTCTGCAGAGTTCACTAGCTGAAGTTTATGCAGATTTGGCATCATTGGCAAATGGAGTGGGATTGTTCATCATTTTGTGCTGAAGCTGGTCAGTCTGCAATGGTGCACCCCAATGATACTTCAGGCTGTGGGCCTTAATTAAATGTGAGCCTCATTCAAACAGATCACTTCTTCCTTGGCAAGGGCTATCTGAGAGACCCCTTTGGACTGCTCACCAAAAGCTTTGTGTGTAGAAGGTCTTTCAGCTTGGGTGTCTTCAGCATGCATCACAGGCAATTCCAGAGGCTACTTAGTCTCAAAAAGATTCTCTTTCTGCTTCGTATTCTCTTCATGAAAAAAGTTGAACTTTCATGTCGATACTCCAGCTAACTTTGTTAATCCGATTTCAAAATTATTATTTTTTTTATCCTGGTTCATCCTCGAGAGACTGAGCTTTACGTTTTTTTGTGTGTGCTAGAAGATTCAAAGATATTGGGAGATAGTCTTTCCAATCCATTTGGATAATGATCTTTCTAATGCAAATAGTTTGCTTTATTCATAAGGAAGGTGTTTCATAAGCCTGAGGACAATTCTGCACTGCTGCCTAAGCTACTCTCAGGCTGTTCCTGTCATTAAGCAAACTTCAGAAATGCCAGCCTGGATTACACTGGATTGACAAGACTAAGTCACTGTAAGAGCCGATCAGTCTACTCCTGCTTCCTTCCCTTCCCATCCACACATGGAAGTTGAGCTGCACTAGCTAACTTCTATCTGTCTACTTATCTTTTTAGGGATTGTTTCTGCTTCATTACTCCAGGTTATTTTCTTTGCCTACCTAGGTGTTTTTGCATACTTGAAGACCTTCATCTTTTCTTTCCATGTTATCTCCCAGGTCTGAAGCCAATCAGAGCTGGGCTGCTTCTAGAATGGAATGAAGCATTGGAGTCCATCTACTCTGAAGGCCTCAAGTTAGAAAACAGTAGTTTGAGTCATTGCTGGAAAACACAGTCGCATCGTACATTTGCAATGGGATGGGAGTGTGAGGAAGAGGCCATCCATTTCTGGGTTCAGGGAGTAGTGACTGATGGGTAATGCAGAAAGGGTGGCTCTGCACTTAGAACATTATACTGCTAAGAACGTCAAGCCAGCTGAGCTCTTGCTAAAATGTTTCTTTCAAAAGTCAATCAAAATCAGTTTGAAGATTCAGAGGTTCTTTTTAAATTCAATTTTAATGATGTTTTCAGCAGATAGGAAACTTAGATTGCCATTTTAATTTTCTTTCATATGATCCTGAAAATAGGTTTTGTTTTCTGGAGCAGATCTAATTGGCTAGTTTACCTCTGAGCACATCAAAACCCAACCCAAAGACCAACTCATGAAATGAGGTCCAAGTATCTTCTTCAGAGCAGACATCTTCAGAGAAATCGCAAATTCCAAAGCGACTGAAGAGAAAAAGGAAAAGAGATCAGCTAATTTCCTGTTTGTGAATATTCAGGGGCTCCTTTCCACTATGATGATGGCTTTAGATGTTGTGTAGCAATTATTATCAAGCTGACCGCATAACCGTGGAAACGTCTTCAGACAACACTGGCTCAATGGCCTCGAAACAGAGATAAGTGCTGCCAGTGCTTTTTTTGTAAAAAAAAAAAAAAAAAAAAAAGGTGCCAGAACTCACACACGTCATACAACCCACCTTGCCTACCCTACAAGGTTCCATCCAAAAAACGGGCCGGAACTCCGTTCTGGGCGTTCTATGACAAAAAAAGCCCTGAGTGCTGCCCCCGAGAGTTAGCAACGACTAGCCAAGTAAAATCTGCAGAGACTCCTTTCCTTTCTTTCTTTCCATCTAATTCCTGAGAAAAAATACTTTTGCAGAAAGATGCCCTCTTTTATTTGCATACTGAGATTTAGTCTTATTTGGGGTCCTAAGAAGACATTTGGGTGGTTCTTAATTTATCCAATCCATTTAAATTTGCTATCGGTAAAAGGGAAGAAGGCAGTTTTGGATCTTCCAGCATTAACATTTATCTCCTATGCTGTACCACAAGGGCTGACATCCCTTTGGACTAGATTTATTGGGGGGGGGGGGCGGAGCACAGAAAACAGAGATAAGCAAGTAGGAGTTTAAATCACTTTCTCCCTTCCACAACTTGGAGCATCCAGAAAGCTTACATGAATTTATGGCCCAAGCAATGACTTTAATATTCACTCTACCTTCACCACCATCTAAGTGAGCTTAGAGACATACAGCTCATATTATTTTACACATGTACACTTTTGCAGTGTAATACATACCTGGATTAGTATTGCATTGCCTGTATTTCTGTTTCTAATCTAGCATTCATTATTGAATTCATTGCTGTACTGGGATCTTATTTGTGCCAACCAATCAGTAGCTTTCTCCAAACTGGCCAATGAATGGCTGTTCTTTCTACCACTTTGTAGTCTCCCTTCTCCTTTTTACCAGGTTATGCCCAGGTCCAGAGATTAACAAAAGGCGTAACCCTCCTTCTGCACAGAAATGAAATTGAATAATTTACAACTGGCTTCCTTCCTATGCTCCCAAATTTCATCTAATATATATGCAAGTATATTTTGAAGCTCTGAAAAAGAAACAAGTTTATATTAAATAAACGGGAACGAATTCCTGAGTAATAACAACGCCGATAGCGCAGAGGGATTTCTCTTCAGGCATTTTGAAACACCCAAAAAATCTGACTGGTATTTTGAATGGGTGCTAAGGTACAAGTAATCCTCAACTTACAACCCACAAGTGAGTCCAAAATTTATGTTGCTAAGCGAAACAGTTGTTAAGTGAGCTTTGTCTCATTTTATGACCTTCCTTGCCACAGTTGTTAAGTGAATCACTTCAGCTGACAAGTTGATAACACGATTGTTAAGTGAGTCTGACTTCCCCATTGACTTTGCTTGTCAGAAGGTCACAAAAAGTGATCCACATGACCCCCCAGGACACTGCAATCCTCATAAATACATGGCATGTGTCCAAATTTTGATCACATGACCCTGGGGATGCTGCAACAGTCATCAGTGTGAAAAACAGTCACAAGTCACTTTTTTCAGTGCCATTGCAACTTCGAATGGTCACTAAATGAACTGTTGTAAGTCGAGGACTACCTGTAAAAGGTTCCTCTGAAATCAGGAAAGAAAAACAAAAACAAATGTTCAGTTATTCAATGGCTATGTCAGGCATCATCCAATATGCCAATAAAAGTACATTTTATGTAAGCGGAAAATGTTGCAAAGTAAGGCAAAAACTGGAAAAAAAATGCAGTATACGAATGCACTGTGAATTAAGGATAAGAAGTTAGGTGCTATAGTCTTTGCTTCCTTTCCCTCTAGAGCAGGGGTCCCCAACCCTCGGTCCGTGGACCGGTACTGGTCCGTGGCATGTCAGAAACTGGGCCCCGCAAACAAGCAAAGTCCCATCCGCAGGATGCAGGCAGCATGCAAAACCAGACCCCCTTCGGTCCACAGAAAACCTCTCTCTATGGAACTGGTCCCTGGTGCCCAAAGGATTGGGGGCCACTGCCCTAGAGGAAGGATATTTCAGCACATCCCAATTAAGATGCAGTCACCAAATTAGCATCCAAATCTAATTGGCCAGTTGGACTTGAATAAGCTTTTCAGTTCTTTGGTGGGGTAAAAGCAAAATGCTGCTCCTGCTGGAAATGGCACTTTCTTTCAAATATAAATACTTGAAATGATGGGGTTCCCCTGGATGTAAAATCATAGATGTCATCTTTCTAAACCTGCTTTAACTAAGTATGTCAAGTATAACCTGCTATTGATTTAAATGGGAAAAAGAAGTGTCTGTTGTTATGTTTAAATGGAATATGTAGATTACCAAGATGGAAATTATACACGGGAGACATAAACAGTAATAACAGGAGAGGGACCATGTTTGCTAAATTGGCTTTGAAGAACTGACCTTGGGGTGAGTAAAATTATGTTTGAAAAATTCAGCAACATGGTTGGCTTACACTTTGTCTTTGCAGTACAGAATCATGGAAGCACACAAGAACAGTATCAAGCAGTATGATTAGGACAGATTCAGATTTGAACAGTGGCAAACAGACATTCATAAAATCCAACAAGGTGCAAATCATACTCTCTATTTAAATTAATACAGGTAGTCCTCAACTTACAACCATAATCAACCCCAAAATTTCTGTTGCTAAGCGAGACAGTTAGGTGAGTTTTGCCCCATTTTACGACCTTTCTTGCCACCGCAGTTGTTAAGTTAGTAACATGATTGTTAAATGAATCTGGCTTCCCCATTGACTTTGCTTGTCAGATTGCAAAAAGTAATCACATGACCCTGGGTACTGCAACTGTCATAAATATGAGTCAGTTGCCAAGCATCTGAATTTTGATCACATGACTATGGGGATGCTGCGATGGTTGTAAGTATAAAAATTGGTCATAAGTCACTTTTTTCAGTGCCATTTTAACTTTGAACAATCACTAAATGAACTGTTGTAAATTAAGGACTATCTGTAATCCAATTTAAGAGCATTCATTGTAATTTTTGTATAAACATCACCACAATTAAAGCAATGCTAACAGCACTATTTTAACTCTTCTAGTACATTGATTCACATTGTTTCATATTTTAATCCCCATCAACAGTCATTATGTTAGCAATAGCAATAGCAATAGCAAAAGCAATAGCAATAGCACTTAGTGGCATAAGATATACCACTTCACAGTGCTTTTACAACCCTCTCTAAGTGGTTTATAGAGTCAGCCTATTGCCCCCAACAATCTAGGTCCTCATTTTACTGACCTTGGAAGGATGAAAGGCTGAGTCAACCTTGAGCCGGTCAGGTTCGAACTGCTGGCAGTCGGCAGAGTTAGCTTGCAATACTGCATTCTAATCCCTGCGCCACCAGGGCTCATGTTGAAGATGGGTTTTATACCATGATAGTAAGAAAAGCTCATTTTTCCCAATAAGTTAATTTATTTATTTGCAGGAATTCCATTGTATTTATTCTTTAGAATAAATAAATATGTCCTATTTTCCCCCTTTCTGAGTCCCATCTTTAGTACGCATGCCACCAGTTAAGGACCACTAATCTGCTACATAGAGTATGTACTATAATCCTGTTTAACAGTAGCCATTAAGTCTGAAACAACTCAATGGGGATATCATGGTGATGACTAACTCCTGCAAAAAGTGCTATTTAATCTTTCTATGCCCTTTATCCATCAAAATATGCAATTATTTAAAAAAATGATGCTATAATATTGTCATATATACAGAAGAAATATGCATATTATGCTACCTAAGGCCAACTGCCTTGAGTATTGGGACATGCATATGCAGATTATAAATTCAGTAGTAAATAAATCTCATCATTATTGCCACAAATGGCAACAACCCTCTGGGGTTTCAGGCAAGAGTTTTTCTAGTCCTGACGGGATTAGTCCAAGACCTTCTAAACATAAATCATAGCCTCAGCTACTGAATTATAGGAACATGAAATTAAATGACAGAGATGGGGAAAATTAAAAGTATGGCAGCCAGTTTGAGCAGTAACTATAAATCTTCTTCAACCTCTTATTTCAATCTCATTCAATGTATAGAATCGGTGAACAGTCCAGAGATGCATCTACTTCTCACCAATAATCACATATGGCCTATGGAGCTTAATAAGCAGCTTTCCAATAGAAGAAATGGATCACATCTGACTTTCCCCTCTTTTATATGCTGCAAGTAAATATGTGGTGAAAATTAACCAGCTCTCCAAATATGATCCTTGAAGTATAAGCTCTTTGACAATACACAGTAGCCTCCTTCACTGGCTGTCATTCTTGGAATTTGAGCTTTAGTCATGGTGGATTGTGTTATTTATTTTTTACCTTTTAGGACAAATGGTATCCCCACTGATCTGTAACCGAACTTTTGGGGTGGGGGGACCAGGCCTTGCTGAACCTTGATAAGTATTTTGTTATGGTGTAATTCTGATATTTGCACAAAGATGTCCTCTTAACAGAGAAGGCAAATGAAGGTGATGAACTTCTTAATTTTTCCTTTGGTGGATAACTAATGAATATCTAGACAGTCTACGCACGGGAATAAATAAATACTATGATTTATTTAATCGCAGGTGCTTTGAATCTTTATTGTCTGTAGCTGAAAAGAAAATACAAAGAACTAGTTTTTCAGTGTGAGTCTAAGTGCTAAATAGTTGTTTGTCTCTTGAGATATCTCTGTAGTTGAAAGTCTAGAGTGTAAAGCCTCACAAGAAGAAAACAAAAGCTTTGATAGCCAAGCCTGGGTTTTGCTGTTCTTTTCTAAAGATCTACTAGGCACAACCAGGAAAGAATGTTTCATCTTAGATAATAAAATAATGCATCTCATTCATGTACAGATGAAAACTTGCCATCACTGTTCTTTCAAATGAAAAACCGAAGCATCTTTGAATTTTAATTGCAATTCCAGAAATAATTTGCAAAGGAACATAATACCTAAATTAGTGTATGCGTTTAATCTTTATGAAAACCAAACAAGCCAAATAAATAAACAAACAAACAAAAAAGCTGGATTAAGAAGGTTTGAAATATAAAGCCAGCTTTATGTGGATTTATCAAGGTCCAAGTCACACAACCACAAAACCCAATAGGTTTAAAACAACAACAACAAGAAAATCTAGCATGTTAGTATTGCCTAGGAAAAAGGGGGAAAAAATGATATCCTTCCTCATAGTTTTGTACACAGAATACATAAAGTGCCCTTGGATGAATTTCCTATAAATCTCAAAAAGACAGAGGCAGCATTCATCATCATCATCATCATATTTCATTATAAATTTTAATTTCTTCTTAATTTATAATAGTGAATTGAAAATTCTGTTTTCTAATGCTGGGCTAAAATATACCTTGCCATTTCTCATATATATTTCTCCCTCTTGTGAAAAAGTCTTGTTTTTCCACCATATTCTCATTTGTTTTGAACTTCTCTTGTCACCCCTCCCTTCCAGGAGTATGACAGAACCCAGAAGAAAAGAAAGAATAGAGTTTAGAATCAGAGTAAGGAAGAGCCCCCTTAGAAATATGGGTTCTGACAGTATAATCAAGAAAAATAAGATAAGAAAATGATATAAAGAAATTACTTTCCTCTTCACCAGCTTGCCACAGCCAACTCGCCGTGGCCAACTCACCATGGGACAACTTGCCATGGGTTACACTAATATCAAAGAAATAGTCTAATAGAATCATTAAAGGAAGGACGCCAAAGAAGACAAAATAAAATGTGAATAACAAAAATTAAAATATTTTTTTAAATTATTGTAAATAATTAAATTGAATTGTTGAATTGTCCCGCAGCAAGTTGTCCTATGCTGAGTTGGCCATGGCAAGTGATCCCATGGCGAGTTGGCTGTGGTGAATTGGCCATGGCGAGTTGGCAGTGGTGAGTTGTCCCATTTCGACTTCAGGAACTTATCACCTTCTCTTAAAATACAACAAATGATCTCTTCTTTCACATCCCACCTCTTATCCACAAACAAATCCTTAAAAGTGGTGACTTCCCTCATTGTGTGAAAACCCTAGTCCTGTGCAAGCATGACTCTTTCACATGAGTTTCTAGGGCAGCATTGCTGTATGTTAGCTTTATTTATAAGGGTGCATAACAACACCTGGCCCCTGAGAGGCCAGCTTCTTCATTTAAAAGCCACTTCAGGGAAGCTATGTGTGCAATCTGAAACCTTGAATTTCCAAAGGTTGCTCTCATTGTAAGAACAAAAAAGCAACATACAATATTAGCATCTTTCAGTTTTTATAACACTATATGATTGTTCTTCCCTGTTTTGTACTCATGCTGAGTGAATTTTTGGAATAACGAAAGGGATAAAGAAATGCTCTATTTCCTAGCTCTAAGGCCACTTAAAGAGCAGCATTTGGTTTTTGTTGTATTAAAATCCAATTTGCATAGGCAGGATATGCCTCATTGGCTTCCATATTGAATACAGCATTTAAGTGATTGGTATAATCAGTTCCTTAAATACTATTAAACGTGTATTTAGTACCAGTGGAACAGTAATTCCTCCTTCAGTCTTTTGTTTCTCCCCCAAACCAATTCATACAATCATCTTGGTGAGTTAATGCAGAAGTTTGGCACAGAAGCTCTTCTGATAGCTTATTTCTCCAGCCACATTAACTGAGAGCCTAAACTATATTGTTTCCATGAGACCATTAACAACCTTAAAAGGAGCTTTTTATGGATTGCTTTTTAGCACATGAATACCTACACCTGTATTCAGTAGATAGAATGGTGTATTAAGGCCCGTGCAGTGCTTAGGGCATTCCTTCTTTCACAAATGAAGACATATATATATAAAATAAAACTTTGAGAGGAGAGGAAATCAAGAGTAGGATTTTATGTACAGGGCAGAGCTATTAACTAGGACCTAATCTGGACTATAAAATCGGGGTAACCATTGGGTGGCAGCCAAGAGTTACAGTTTTTCTGTTTCTCTTCTCTCCCATCTAGAGATATGTGGAAATTTGCAGTCGGTAATACCAGGCAAAGCTTTTAATAATTCACTAGCATAATTTCCAAGATCATTTTCAACAGGTGCCAGAACTGAAAATTGAATTGAAAACATTCTATCACTTGACAATATCCAAGGTTTTATGCCTTGTTGATTTGTTTATTTATTATGGTTTATATGCCCTTCAGTTATGATTCTGAATGGCTTATATACCATTACAGTAATCAGGCAAAATGAACAACATTAATTTGATAAGAATAAAATAGAGCACAATCAAATTATTCCTTATATCATTCTATTTATGCAGTTCCAAACTCATTTGAAGAACCATTTTGGTGTAGTGGTTAACTGGATACAAAATGGGAAGCACAAAGCCATCTGGGTGACCTTGGGCCAGTCCCTCTCTCTCAGCCCCAGGAAGCAAGCAATGGCAAACCAGTTCTGAAATCTTGCAAAGAAAACTGCAGAGACCAGTCCAGGCAGTTGTCAGAAGTCAACACTGACTTAAAGACAGCAAAAAATAAAACAAAAGCCTCATCTGGTGTTCCATTTTAGAAGATGTTCTGTTATTGTCCACCTTATGAGTTAGAAAGGACAGGAAACATGACCAGG
Organism: Azemiops feae; assembly: GCA_023970755.1. Lineage (NCBI taxonomy): Eukaryota > Metazoa > Chordata > Lepidosauria > Squamata > Viperidae > Azemiops > Azemiops feae. The sequence continues at coordinate 120,445 of JALGBA010000123.1, read as the reverse complement.
TGAGCTCATTCTACTTTATTCTAATGGTACATTAACAGAATCTTGTACATCTGAAAGTACTTTTTTCAACTTCTCCCATTTACAGGCCAAAAACTAGGGAGGGTTTTTTCTGAGTCTCTTGCCCCAACCACATTCCTCCTGAGGGCTAAGCTACCTTTTATCTACCTGTTCCCTTAGTTGTCCCAAAGAGGCAACTGGACTTTCTATATTTTTCCTTGAAGACGTTTCGCTTCTCATCCAAGAAGCTTCTTCAGTTCTGATTGAATGGTAGGGAATGGAAGGATTTATATTCCTTGCAGTCATCTGGTCATTAGCACTCTTTCTGAGAGTTGTTGAGGCCACTTGGGGGTTTATCTGTGCCCTCAGGGTCACTTGAATAGTGCAAATGGGTGTGGAATATTTTTGGAACTATGGAACTGCTTGTTGCCCTGTTACTCAAGGTCATTCCCAGATACCATTACATCTATCCACACTTCACCAAAGACCGTTTGAAGGTTTCAGGTCATGATCCCCTCTCAGAATGTTAACAGAGATGGATAGGGCTTCATCTTTGGGGATAAGCTATTTCAAAGGAGGGGCAGACGGAGAAAGCTCAACATAGGATATTTATTTCCTGGGGTTCAGGATCCAAAGTAAACCTTTCTTGCTGGATCTCATTAGATGGGCAGATTTTATTTGCTTTTTAGAAAGCAAAGTAGTTACTGAAACACTGATACAATATGAGAAATCCATTCATTCGGAATATACAAATGGGATTACCCACTCCCCATTATGTGATACAAAACTTGAGCCACGTGCTGATTCCATGAAGACAAGTTGTCAGCTGCATGACTTCCATATAAACAATTTCAAATGTATTGTCAGAATTTTTGACCTTGGGTTGCTATCATTTATAAACGACGCATATGAAGAAGCTATCAGCTGCATCCTGGAAATTATGTTCATAAGAAGGTTGCATCTAATATTCTTACTGATTGAACCTGAAAGAATGAAAATTATGATATGCTAATGCTGCAGCCTAATCCATATCAACTTGAAGAGACTGCAATAGTTTGCCCATCAAATGGGATTATTACTTAAGATTCAGTCATTCCTGCTGATGGCAAGAGAATAGAAGGCTTAGAATCTAATCTATCTTTCTCTCAATATTTACAGTCATTTGCCTCAATAAACTGAACTGCATTGCAATGTTTCGTAAAGCCCGTTCTCCACTGAAAATTTCAGTGCTGTCATATTTTAGAAGCCAGCATCCTGGCAGTGCTAAATATTTCAAAGTTCTGATATGAGTAAATACTCAGCAACCAGACCTTGAAATACTTACAGGCTTATTGATAACCTGTCAGCTTGTACTTTTTTTATTTTTTAGATTCCTGGCATTTCTTACTTAGTTTCCCACAATAGATTTTTTCCGTAGGATAATTTAATTTAAGATTCCTTGCACTTTTGATTCGCATAATATTAGTTGTGTTCTGTTATCTATGCCCATGCTCTTCGGTATTAATTCCCTTCTTGAAACCACACTGGCAGCTTTTATATTCCATGGAAATGCAACAGCTTGAATCAGAAGAACTTGAGGATGTCAAGTTGTGCTCTCCGGTTATTGTCTCCTTTACAGTGGATGAACTCTGAGTTTTCTGACATCATCGCTTCTCTGTTTATGCAGCTGATCAAATAGCAAAAACTGGGCCAAATCATAGTGGCCAAGGCTGCAACTTCTGTGCTCCATTCTTTTAAAGTGAACAGGGTGGACCTGGAATGAAAGACAGGCAAGAAGGGGAAACATAGGAGTTGGCGCTTCAGATTTATTCTACATAATATAGAAATGCTCCAGTAGACTAAGCAGCAATATTTAATGTTCAGTAATGCTAAGCTGGATTTCCCTTATGAGGTAGAAAGTGGAAAAGGCTTCCACCTGACCTCTTCTTGAGATAATATATAGGTTTACAAAGATTAGTTTATCAATAGTAGGTATTTGCAAAATAATCATGAACGTCTGCCCTGATTGTTCCAAGCATGAGGCAAAACTTATGTTTTGAGAGGCCTGTTTGAAAACAAAATTCAGGTTCACTCCAAACATGAAATAAAATCTGACTACTTTGAGAAGCATATTTTTGCATAGGGATTTGCAAAAATGCAATGAACAAAGAACTCTGAGCTGTCAAATAACAGTGGCAATTTTCACTCCACTTTGACTGTTCCTTCCATTTATTTATTTATTTATTTATTTATTTATTTATTTATTTATTTATTTATTTATTTATTTATTTATTTATTTATTTATTTATTTATTTATTTATTTATTTATTTATTTATTTATCTATCTATCTATCTATCTATCTATCTATCTATCTATCTATCTATCTATCTATCTATCTATCTATCTATCTATCAGTGGGGTGCTAAATAAGTGACATACCATCCTTATATGGGATTCCAGGTGAGTTGGAAGGCAAAAAATTGGAAATACATGGTCCATCACTTCCAAAGCTCAGCCACCACATCCCAGCCTCAGCAGGACATGACATTCCTTCTCCCATCACCATGAATACTTGTTGATTTTTCATACTGGTTGTTTATTTAATATGTTTATCTATTTAAATTTGTTATAACTGCCAAACTCTAATGAACTCTGGGCAATATACAAAATCCCCCGAATTCCATAAAATTCCATATTTTATTTTCCAGATAAAACATTAAACCACATTGACAGCCTAGCCTAAAACAATCTCAGAGCAATACTTATCAAATAAAACAACCCTCCCCCCCACACACACAATACAACAATACAGACACAATATTCCTCACTCCTGGTTCCTATTATGAGAAAACTGTCTATATCATCTTTGAACTGGTAAAACAAAGGAACCTGAGTCTAGAGTTCTTTCAGATGTTCTAAGCTTTGTGTCATACCTATTTCCAGGGCTGCCTTGGAAGACCCATCACTGGTGGCCATTGCTCCAGATACCTCTACTGCCTGAAGTTAGGAAGGCTGCGACCAAGGGGAAAGACTTCTGAACAGTGGTGGTCATAGAAGGTTCATTTTTAAAATTCCTGAGCCATGATGGGATGGTTCTTCCCCATTCTTGAGATTTTTCTTTCTTCTACTCTGCAGTCCATCCATTGAATTTTAATAGGTTTTTTAAAAAAAACAAACAAACCTGAAATGAAACTAAGAATAGAATAGAATAGAATAGAATAGAATAGAATAGAATAGAATAGAATAGAATAGAATAGAATAGAATAGAATAGAATAGAATAGAATAGAATAGAATAGAATAGAATAGAAGCTGGAAGGGACCATGGAGGTCTTTTAGTCCAGCCCCCTGCTCAAGCAGGAGAATCTATACCGTCTCAGACAGGTGAATGTCCAGTCTCTTCTTAAAAATCTCCAGTGATGGAGCACCCATGATTTCTGGGGGTAAGCTGTTCCACTAATTGATTGTCTTCACTGTCAGGAAGTTTCTCCTTAATTCCAGATTGCTTCTCTCTTTGATCAGTTTCTAACCATTATTTCTCGTCCTTCCCTCTGGTGCTTTGGTGAACAACCTGGCCCCCTCTGCCTTGTGGTAGCCCTCAAATACTGGAACACTGTTATCATGTCCCCCCTGTTTCTTCTTTTCTTTAGACTAGCCAAACCCAAGTCCCTTAGCCGTTCTTCGTATGTTTTAGTTTCCAGGTCTTTGATCATCTTAGTTGCTCTTCTCTGAATTTTTTCCAAACTCTCAACATCTTTTTTGTGATATGGTGACCAAAACTGGCTGCAGTATTCTAGAGGTGGTCTTACTAGGGTTTTATAAAGCGGTACTAATACTTCGCATGATCTTGATTCTATGCCTCTGTTTATACAACCCAGGATTGTATTAGCTATTTTGGCGGCGGCTGCACACTGCTGGCTCATAGTCAAGTGATCGTCCACTAGGAGTCCAAGAGCATCACTGACATTGATTTGGGAACTGAAACATCTTCAACATTCCAAAAAGAGACAAAACCTTTTTCTGAATAAAACAGCCAGATGCTGTAAAATTGGTTTTTGCTATGCATTCATTTTTCTTTTTTTCTGCTTATATCACATATGGCAACCTTTCTCCTTCCATGTGAATTCTTACTATTAGCCCAAGGCTGCCATAACTGTGTTCTATGAAACTTTTGGTTCAAGCATAGCTTCAGTTCTGATCTGTCGGGGCTGGAATTCTCATTTCTGTTAAAATGGACAGCTTTGCTTATGCTGTGCTTCATAGGCTCAAGCTGTTGAGTGGGTTTTTTTTCTGAACTTGATGAGGCGTGCCATGACAGAAAATTGAGCTCTCAAGTTTAATTAAGGCAATAGATTAAGAATGTCCTCCTTCAAATTCCACTGCTCAAAATCCCATTTGCTCAAATGTAAAGGGAACTTACATTTCCTAATCAAAGTCAAACACTTCTAAGTTCCCTTGATTTCAAAAGGAGTTTAATTGCATTTGGAAACTCAATGAGATTTAGATCTACTCTAAACAGTTTCACTAATCAGAGATATATGTTCAATTTCAAGTGGAATCTGGACATGCAGGAGGTTTCTCGGTGTGATTCATTATGCATAAGTCCTCTCTTTACATGACATAATATTCTATGATGCATGGGAAACTCTATATCCTTTCCCCATAGTGATTATCATTTTGCAAAATCCATTTACAAAAACAAACAAGCTTGAAGAACATTTGGTCAATACTTGGCTAATCGGTCAACTTAATCAAAATTTAAATTATCTCAGCAAGACTTGCCTCTGTGAAACAAACCAGTCTAATGGGCAACATCTTCCCAAACCACATCCCATGTGAATTTAATGTTTACAGCAGAAGGCAAATAAAACCAGGGTACTGGAAAGGTTTTTCACGGCAGAAATGGAAAGGAGGTGACTTCATTATGGCTGGTCCAGAACAATAATCTTTAAAAAAAAACCACTCTGAATTTTCACAGCCGCATAGGATGACCAACAGGGCTTTGCATAAGCTGCATTGCTTGGCATCACTAAAAATGTAACATTACAGGAAATACCGCTTGGGGAAGCTGACAAGCTATCCACTGCCTTTGATAGTTGTGTTATTTTTTTAAAAAGTTCCTTTTCAAAAAAAGAAAAAAAATGGAAAATGTTCCTTTATCATACAAACCTTTTCCATCCCATCACCAAAAGGTTTTATTCCCCCTCCAATTGGGAAACTTTCTTATATTTGCAGGTAATGGGAATTTTGATCCAGTCCACTCTTGATCTCAAAAGAGATCAGGTGGATCAGATCTGGTTAGAAGTTGGATGGGAGAGGACCAATGAATACCAGGGTTGTAATAAAATGGAACTGAAATCTCCAACATGTAGCTAAATTGGGGATTTTAAAAACACACACACACATCCTAGTGGAAGAAAATGCAAACTATTTATACATTATTGTCAAGTAAACAGTATAGATGTATCCATGTAATTACCAGGAGTTGAAATGAGAGGATATGGGAGCCATAATTAGTCACAGGTGAGAGAAATTTTAGACGTGCCGCTGTATAAACTACAGATGCACCTCCAGCCCCAGACTGAAGAAGCTTGTTCCAGATTTAATTGTAGTCAGACCCCAGAATTTTATTTTCCTTTTTTTAAAAAAAAAATGTGACAGATGGGAGAAAAATGCCAAATGATTTTGGCTTGCATTCTGAAATTTTTGTTTCATCCACACTTATTTGTCCCATTTAACATGGCTTCTTATGCAAAAGCCAAATAGAGATTTCAGCTTAAAAAATGTTGTACAACAGATGTTTCTTGCTCTCAGATGAGATTTAGATAGTATCAAACTTATGCCTCTGTGCAGAGGAGAACCTACCCTCACCCCATCCACCCCACCTCATGCCACTTGGAAAGCAAGCTATCATCAGATAATGCCTGTCATACATAGATAAAACATACATATAGAAATAGGTTTGAACACAATTCACACTGAAATTAACGGGACTTTGTTTCATTTGGCTCCTTCATTTTTCGGAAGGAAGGAAGGAGGGAGAGAAGGAAGGAAGGAAGGAAGGAGGAGGAAGGAAGGAAGGAAGGAAGGAAGGAAGGAAGGAAGGAAGGAAGGAAGGAAGGAAGGAAGGAAGGAAGGAAGGAAGGAAGGAAGGAAGGATATTGAGACATTTCTTAAGGATCCCTCAAAAGGATAAAAAAGTTTAATCAGATGCAGAGAAACTGGATTTACTCCGAATCCCAAGTTTCCTAAAACTTATTTCATTGCCACTAATGCTAATGAAATATGCTTTGCTCAGCAAGAAGCTTAAAAATCTGTTCTGCCAAGGAGTTCAAATATTCAGTGACGTTTCTGTCATTGAAAAGTGATGTGCTGATCCAATCATTATTTTGACACATAGCTCAATTAGCTAAATATATACATATTTCATCTTTGTTATTTCAAAGAGGCAAGTCAAGGTTTCTTTCTGTAGCATGATATGGCTTTGAAGTATTTCAAAAGTTTAATCATGTTTGAAATTACTCTTCTAACAGAGCTCTCAAAGGTTTCATAGAGTCATCAAAACTGGCGAACGTAGATTGTTTTATTAATGAGATTCTTCAGGTTAAATTATGTTTTGTATTACAATCTCCAAAATTCTCAAATCTTCAACTGGCAATTTAATATATCTGTAAGACATATCTGCAAGCACTACAAAAAAAATCCCTTTGTTAAATTTGCATATTTTAATTTAATACAGTGTTGTACAGTTCAATATGTGGGACAGGATGTCAAATGGTACAATGCTGAAGTACTTCATAAAGCAAATAAAAACTGGTATTGCCATATTAAACACACTGCTAGAGTTGAACACAGTTATTCACAGAGCAATCAGCTGCAAATTTGGTTGCACTCACTTGCCAGTAAAGCTCAATCAACAGCAAAGAACAAATGGGACAACTTGGCATGACCAGTTCAGAGCAACCAGCTCCCTGCCACCAGCCTCCGCCATCCTCACTGCCACCAAGCTGTCGCAGGACAACTCCACATGGCCAACTCACCACGAGGATAACTCACCATGGGTGGCCAGAGGGAGACCCAGGCAGGTGGACAAGCAAGCAGGTGGGCAGAGAGCAGAGCAGCAGCCGGGGGCTTCCCAATTTCACAGTTGCCACTGCCACTGAGCTCTGGGCCAAAGAGGCCAGGGACGATGGCGGTGGCAGCGGTGGGCAGGGCGGGTGGCAGGGAGGTAGCAGCGGCTGGGTGTGTCCCATTTTCACACATGCCATTGCTGCTGCACCCACCCTAGTTCCAAACCAAAGAGGCTAGCACTGATGTTATCTAATTGGGTAATGAAATGTCTGCCAGAAAACAACCAAGCTCAGAGATGACCAAGGACCCCTCAAAGAACCTTTGGCCAAGTCATTGCAATTTGTATTCAATAAACCACAACTGTGGCTTAATTTGATGCATGAGCCAAATCTACGTTTTAGATCATAAAATATATTTTCCCCAGTGGAATAAATATTGTAATTTCATTCCATTGGTGAGTTGTGCCCCACCTTTTTTCTGTTTGGGAGGTGTTTTCCAGCAGGAACCTGATAGGGCTTTAAGCCCATTGCACGTCGTATTACATTTCACACATATATGAGACCTCAGTGGAGATATATATGTATGCCTATGCAGTTTCAAGGGATGCTTCCCAAACAATGTTGGCAGTAAGGATACCCTGAGGCTGCTTTTCAAAGCCAGCTGATGCCCACCCTCACCCTGACCCCTGCTTCAAAAAGAAAATTCCCCAAAAGCTGCTAGAAGAAGCTTCAAAACTTGTGTAGAAGCCTCTTCTAACTTGTAAACTTACCTAAGGTTTTATGATGCAAAGCACCTTCATGAGAAAAATCCAAACTTCATGAAGCTACAAGGTAAATTGCATCACCTCTAAAGTGCTAAATCCACCCTTGAGACAAAATACCATTGCCCTGTGCATTCCTCATAGATTGCTCAAAGATGTACTTGAAAGGGACAAAGCAAAACAGCTCTAAACTAATAGGCCTACATTGCCTATTAATACAAATCAAAATAGTTATCTCCGATAGCCACTGAGAAACCACATGAAAAATGAAGCCACTGGATCGACATCCAATATCTGCTGAGGCTGACGGAGGGGGTTTGGGGGAAAGATATTTGTATGAAAAAAAATCTGACATGGCACCTCTAAGCATTAATCTTATATCACAAAATATAATATGCATGATTCCATTCAGCTATCTTTCCACTATCCATGTGAGGGAAATGTTTAAGGAGCTTGGTTCCTCAACAGGAACAGGCATGCAAAACTATTTGAAATTCAAATAACAGCACTGTAATTATTCTGTGGATAATTTACACATTTATTATTTTGAAGGCTTAGAATGGGGGTGAAAGTTGCTAAGGACATCTACTTTTTCTCTCCCTATCAGCAGCTTGCAGAAAAAGGACAGATGGCTTTTTCCAGAGGTATGAACTTCCTTTTTTTTGGGGGGGAGGGATTTTCCATATATTATACTATTGAATTTTAACACATTTCCAGTGTCAAACAGTGCCTCTGATCAAAATATTTTAGAGTCGCCATCCTGCATATGTGTCTCACCTCCTTGAGCTCATTCATTCCATGCACCCAGTTCCAAAAAAGATATTAAAAAGTTCAAATCTCCCTACCTTTTTCCTTTGAATGTTTAGGCTGCACTTGAAAATTGAAAAGCAAATATTTGATTGATGTTTATAGAGAAATCTGGACTGCATCAAACAGTCGGCATTGAAAAACCTTTGTGAAAAAAGAGTGCCAATTGCTTTTTTTATTAAAGAAAGAAAACAAAGAAATAATCCTAAGAAATGATTCACTTTAATATCTGACCATTGTTTGTCCAGAGCCTATAGCACACCTGGAGCGGTCAATCTTTACCCATGCAGATGAAAAAGAAATTACCTGATGGAGGTCATTGCCCTCTGCTCACATAAAGCGGTCAACATTGTCATCATACCTTTTTTAAAATTAGACTCTCCTTTGTAAATCTGATTGTATACAGATCCTGTTTTATTTTCCTGTTAAAGGAAGCTAGTAAGATCTCCTAATCTCCTTGAATTTGACATGTTTTAGAAGAAGCAGGATGCGGATGGGGGGAGAATAAGGATGATGATGAGGGGGGGGAAGGAGAAGGAGAGGGAGGAGGAGGAGGGAGGAGAGAAGAAGAAGAAGAAGAAGAAGAAGAAGAAGAAGAAGAAGAAGAAGAAGAAGAAGAAGAAGAAGAAGAAGAAGAAGAAGAAGAAGAAGAAGAAGAAGAAGAAGAAGAAGAAGAAGAAGAAGGGAGGAGGAGGAGGAGGAGGTAGGGAGGAGGAGGAGGGAGGAGGAGAGGAGGAGGAGGAGGAGGAGGAGGAGGAGGAGGAGGAGGAGGAGGAACAACAACAACAACAACAACAACAGCCTAAGGCAGCAAACATACTTAATCCTCCTGCCTTCAACATTATGAAGTATACAGATTTGAAACCCTGCTTAATAATAATTAATCATCCAATAATACTTTCCACCAATAGTATCAGTGCTATTGATTTAACTGTCCTTGCAGTTAATACACTTGCAGGCCTCTTGAACAACTCTTTTGTTCATCTAGGTTCAGAAGGAGGTCTTTGGAAATTGAAATCAAGGTTGGAGTATTTTGTTGATCTGTTCTGTCAAACTCTGAATCTGATTTGTTTAACATCAAGAAGACTTCAAAGCAAGTATGGCATCAGCAAAGACATTTTATTTTAAATATATTCCTTCCCATTGTTAGCAGTCCTTGCTTGTATTCATAATTTAAGTATTAGAGACCAGTAGAAATGACTAAGGATACATGCAGTTTCTATAGATAAATTTAAAATTCACAATGTGTATAAATACAGTTATACTTGAATAGAAATATATAGAATTCTAATAGATTAACAGCTCTAAGTTGTGGATTTCCAGGGGAGGCATGGAGAACTGAAGTTATCTCTGCAAATGTTATAGTAGACAGTGTGTAGACTAGTTTTTTGGAACCTCTCCAGATAAGGAAAGATAAGGAGATTACCCACATGTGCTCTAGATCAGGGCTTTTCAACCTTTTCACCGATTGTACCACTTTTAGGATATGGCAATATTCGAGTACCACCTAGCAAGGTGTCAAAAACTTGATGGGCAAAAAAAAACCCTGTTCAAAGTTGCAATTGCACTGAAATGACTTATGACCATTTTTCACACTTTATGACCATTGCAGCATGCCCAGGGTCATGTTATTTATATTTGGATGCTTGGCAACTGATTCATATTTATGATGGTCACAGTGTCCCAGGGTCATGTGATCCCCTTTTGCAACCTTTTGACAAGCAAAGTCAATGGCAGAGCTGCTGGTGGCCAAGTGCTAAGGCGGGACTTCCCTCCCTCCCTCCTTCCCTGCCTCCCTCTTTCTCACGCCCACCTCTTTCTGAAGGAAAAATTTGAAAAAAAAAGCCCATATTTTCTCTCTTCCATATATTCATCAAACAAGGAAAAGCCTCCAGAGACAGAAAAGACAAGCTGCTGAGTGAACTAGTTTAAAAAGGTACATTCCCCTTTAAGAATTAGCTACTGGCTAGAAAGGAAAGCTAAGGAGCCCAGCCCGCACTTAAGGAAGAAAAAAAAAATGTAGTAAGTACTGGCTGCCGCTAAGGCAGCTTCCCCAAATGGCTCCATTCATAAGTAAAGGAATGCTGCAAAATCCATTTAGGAGAAAAATACTTCAAAATCCCTTGCTGCAAAACTTACAGCTAACAATAGCAGAGCAATAGAAGCTAACAGGAGACATCAGCCATCAGCTAAATAGAAATTGCCAAACACTCCTTAAGAACACAAAGCCCACATTGCATAAATCCCAGAAACAAAAGCACATAAGAATCCTTCCACTCTCTATCTCCCTCCCTCATGCCTCACCTCCAGCCATTGCTGCCTTTTTTCATTCCTCTTGGAGGGCGACCCCTCCCCCACTGCATTTCTTGCCTGTTTGCTGCTGCCAGCACAGGGCCTGCTTGATCTCCTCTCCTCTCGTCTCCCCCCACCCTCCTCCTCCTCCTTCTTTCTCTGCGGTGCAGCTAGAGCTGACTCCACCTCCTCCCAAGGCTGCTGCTTTTTTTCTCTCTCTCTCTCCCTCTCCCGCCCAAATTGCCTCCTTTTATGGCCTCTCCTGTCTCTGCCCCCCCTCCTCCTTTCTCATGGGGGAGGGTGAGCCAGAAGTGAGCCTGGGGCCTTTGCCTGCCCCAGCCAATCTGCAGCTCCAGAGGACTCTCTCACTGTAAGTCTTTGCCTGCGCTGGCTCTTTCCCTCCCCCACTACACTTGGCTAGGCAGGGCTGCGTACCACCTGCCACTCATTAATGTACCACAAGTGGTACGCGTACCACTGGTTGAAAAGCCCTGCTCTAGATGACTGGTCCTCACAAGGAGATTGCAGGACAGCAGTCTTCCATTGGCTTGAGCATCAGGAGAGAAAAGGATTAACCACTTTGCTCACAATTGCTGTGGACCTTTTAAAAGACACTAAGTTCACAAGAGAACCAGGAGACTATGAGTTCCAATCCCACCTATTCATAAAGTCAGCTGGGTGACCTTGAGCTAGTAACTTTCTCTCAGTCCTAGGAAGAAGTCAAGGGCAAACCATTTCTGAAAAGTTTGTCACAAACCTGCAGAGACTTGTCCAGGCAGTCTCCAAGAATCACACCTGAAAAAAACGTTTGCATGCTCACTTTATAATCAGTTTCAGAAATTGCTTATTAACCATCTTAAAGCTTAACCATAAGATGGTTAATAAGCAATTTCAAAATCACCAGGAGAGTTTAGCTTCAACTCTGAATAAAAGAAATATTAAATATAAGCTTAAGAACTTAATGAATTTGAAATACACAGCAAAAAGCTAAAGATTTTGATCAAAAAAAGTTACAAATGGATCAAGTGTCCTCTTATATTTGGAACACTGACTTTTGATATAAGATTTTTGAATTAAAAATAAAAAAATAAATTGTCATGGGAACCAAAATTATTTTGGTTATCTTGGCTCTTCACAAAGGTAAGTGATTTCATGATTTTAGAATTTAGATTTGAGATTAGAGGGACTAAAGATTCTAAGTAGAAAGGGAAAAATACAAGCCTGCTGTTGGAATCTGTTAATGGGGACTTACAAAATGACATAAAATGTCGTAACATTGGAAGTATTAAAGGAGATCTTCAAAGAATGAAACCAGAAATTAGTAGCCAAGATATTAACAGTGTCAGTCTGTGCAATGAGACGAAGAAGAATTTGGGGGAAAATCAAATATTGCAACAATATTTGAATGCACTAAAGATTATCTTTGTTAGAAGTGACAGGAAAAAAAAATACACAGTTAGTTTATTTGAACAAGTTTAAATAAGAAATTGGGTTGTTGTTTTTTTTTCAAAGTTCCAGCAACCTTTTACAGACTTTTTGCTGACACCAGATTGAAAAGTTGATGTTTTATGGATTTAGTTACAGATAAGGGATGGGATATATGGAATGAAGAGATGCCTGTTTGTAACAAAATAGTAACTAAAGTATTACCTAGTAGACAAAGTTATTAAATGTATCTATACTACTTGTAATGAATCATTTATTTACATATTTCTTTTCTTATTATATTCTTTCTTTCCTTTCTTCCTATTCTTTTTTTTTTGTTTACTTTCCATCAGTTTTTACTATTATAATCAAAATTCCTAAAAGTAGAAAAAAGTAGTCCCAGTTTGCAATCATTTCCTTATTATGTATAAAAGACATTATTAGTAAGTTACTATTAAAAACTCTTTTTAAAACATTGAGAAATAACAGCCAGTTATTTAAATGAGGCATATTCCAGCTAAGCATAGGTAAGACTGCAGTTCTTAAAGGCACATTTATAATAATTTCATTCAATCAAACTTTTGTTTCAGCAGAGTAATCATTGCAGATTTCTGTCAAGCTGATTGAGAGCAATTATGCAAATAGGTACCTTGTTGCTATATTTGTTATTCCAATTCCATGTTTATAGTAGTGCATCTACAATTATATAAAAAAAGTAATATAATTTATCTTTCTTTTTTTAAAAAAAAAGAAACCTTCCTTAGATTATAATTTCCTATTTATAAATAGTATAATTTATATTAGGCTGACATGTAATATATGTCTTTTATAAAAGTGATCTTAAAAATGTGCAAAGTGCAAAAATAGACGGGTCTACTCCCACCCACCCCATTAGAATAGAATAGAATAGAGCTGGAAGGTACCTTGGAGGTCTTCTAGTCCAGCCCCCTGCTCAAGCAGGAGAACCTATACCATCTCAGACAAGTGACTGTCCAGTCTCTTCTTAAAAACCTCCAGAGATGGAGTGCCCATGATTTCTGAAGGCAAGCTGTTTCACTGATTAATTGTCCTCACTGTTAGGAAGTTTCTCCTTAATTCCAGGTTGCTTCTCTCCCTGATTAGTTTCCATCCGTTGTTTGTTTTTTTTTTTTGCCTCCTGGTGCTTTGGAAAATAAGTTAACCCCCCTCTTCTTTGTGGCAGCCCTTCAGATACTGGAATATTGCTATCATGTCACCCCTGTTTTTTCTTTTCTTTAGACTAGCCAAACCAAGTCCTGCATCCATTCTTCATATGTTTTAGTCTCCAGGCCTTGGCTCATCTTAGTTGCTCTTCTCTGAACTTTTTCCAACATCTTTTTTGTAGTATGGTGACCAAAATTGTTTGCAGTATTCCAGGTGTGGTCTCACTAGGGTTTTACAAAGCGGTTGTAATACTTTGCGTTAAGTCTAAATATCTTAGATACTGTAGCCTCTTCCAAGAGTCTGTACAGTCTGTACAGTCACTTCTATAAGATTCGTGTTTTGCTGGCATCTCTTCCTTCCATTTGGCTGGAAGGTTATCTATATTTGTCAATTTATCTCTTTTTTGCTCCTTCTGGTTAGTACTTGGTACGTAAAAAGAGTACAAATGCTATCATCTTTGATGATTTCAGTTTACTAGAAAATTTTTGTCAATTATACAGTGAGAGGGGGGGAAAGGCAACAACAATTATGACTGAATGTTGCAGCATTTTCCCCCTCTATGTTTGTTTATGCGATATAATTAAAGCTGATTATCATTGCTTTTGGTCCAGACAACAGCTACAATTTGGAACAAAGCTGACCAAAAGAGGTTTTCCATCATTACTGCATCACTAGAATACTTTATTGCTTTTGACAGCATGGAAAGATGCATGTTCTTGACTCAGTCTGTTCCTAAAAGAAAAAAAAATTAAAGGGAAAAAGTAGGCTGCAGGATTGGTCTTATATTTCTTCTGAGGCTTGTGAAGACTTTTATGAATTTACAGTATCAAGTCTGTGTAGACACTTTTGACAAAAGCATTGAAATATTTTTCCTATAAATACATTAAGGTTCAGCTATTATTATTGTTTGAAATACTAGCTGATGACTTTGTGCTCTACTGATACAGAGAAGGACACAAGCCACAAAGAAAAGAAGATAACTGAAACTTGGGTGCAATAAATTTTGAATTGTATAGAAATTAGTAGGACTGTCCCATGGGGACATTTCAGCAGTGACCAGCACACAAGCAAGGTCTTTCAATTAAAGCACAAAATAATTCTGCAGCAAATATTGACCTCAAAAATGATGAACATCTCAGACAAAAGAGTTGGGTTTTATCCATGAACCATACAAAGAAACCATACAGTAGGAAAGAACAACAAAGGGAAAGTAGTGATCACTGGAGAAATAGCATCAGATAGGGCAAGAGCATTTAAGAAGAGGGAATATCAATCCCTGGAGACTAATGATGGGACACTATGAACATTACAGTGTTTAGGGATGAGGGCCAGTCTGTGGTCTGCTCTCTCCAAGCCTTTTTCTTGGCCTCAGAGACAAGTTTGGGCAAGCAGGAGAAAGGAGTGCTGGTGCCCAAGCCCTGGTTGGGAAGTCATGAGTTGAGGAGGAGGAGGAGGAGAGGAGGAGGAGGAGGAGGAGTGGAGGAGGAAGAGGAGGAGGAGGAGGAGGAGGAGGAGGAGGAGGAGGAAGCAAAAGGAAAAAGGAGACTGAAAAGTCAGCCTGCAAGTAAAAGATGAAAGGAAAAAGGAGGAGAAAGCTATGTAGATAATTGGACGGGGGGAGAGGAAGGAGGACCTAAGCATCATTTGGTGGTCCTATCCTACTCATCAAGGTCTTCAGTTAATGATGGTGGATAGAACCTCTAGCAGCTCATGGAAGGAAGGAAGGAAGGAAGGAAGGAAGGAAGGAAGGAAGGAAGGAAGGAAGGAAGGAAGGAAGGAAGGAAGGAAGGAAGGAAGGAAGGAAGGAAGGAAGGAAGGAAGGGAATTCTTATCAATACTTCCTCATTCATGTTTATGTCAAGAAGTCAAGAAGTTTCTTCATTGCTGATTCATCAGCATACTGGCCATACTGCCTGCCTGCCCTTGGGAAGCCTGATATAGTGCTAAGTGTCGGATCTCATATGCTTTCTCCCTCCTATGGCATCCTAGATGGAATATCTCTTAAATTCCTCTTACTGGGCCTCCTTCCTTTTAGCCGTTGATTCCACCACATCTGGGATTCAGGAGAAGGAAGCTCTTTCTGATCTCTAAATGGTTAGAGCGGGAAATCAACCCCAAGTGCTGCAACCACTTTTGCTTTTGCTGGGAGAAGGTTTCCCACAGCAGTAGATATTTCCTCATGCCCAATTTCAAGTAAAGGCATCAGTTCTGTCAGAGAAGAAAGCATCTTATCTGTAATGGACTCTCTGTATTTCACAAAACAGACTGACCATTCTTGGAGCAACTGAAGCACTTGGATGAGCACAACATTTGGTGCTGAAGATGAGACAAAAATAGGATCATTTTCTATGGAGCCTGAAAGATGGTGTTTTGCTCTGAGCTCAGTACATCTGCTTTGAACTCACAACATTTCATTCACCCTTATGCTGGTCTCAGAACATAAATAAATAACCGTATCTCTTCTAGCTGACAAACCATTACTGCCTAGGCTTAAAATGTTGTGTATAGCAATATTATATATATATTTGTTAGATATTTTCTCTAGGCAAGATCATCTGCACTAAAGAACCTTGCTTTTCTCTCCTTTTTTGCATTTAAAACATCAGTATATTTTCTATTATTCATAGTCTCCATGCCATTTAGAAAGAAAAATAAAAATTAAAAAAAAAATAGAAGGAAGGCAAAGTCAGGTGTTTTATCAAGTTACTATTTGGAGCAGAATGAACCTTCAGAATCCAGAGCTTTTCTAGCCCGTGTGAAAGACAAATAAATAGCTCCATTTGCAGCCGTGACTTCAGCTCACAAGCTTTTTCTCATAAGCCTGTCAATGTAAGTTATTTGGTAGTACAATTTATCAGAACTGAAAACAGGCTTACCTGCCAGCAGAAAACAACATTTCTTTTCCAATCTATTTATCCAAATTAAACTTTTATTCTAAGACTGTCATGGTAAGCTGATAACTGCAGGCTGAAGCATTTTGCGTACTTTTTACATAATGGTGTTTCTTTGTTTGATGCTTGCTTTGGAGTGGAATAACAGCATTTCTGTCTGTTTTCTTTTATCAGCTGGTTTATTTGTGATAATTTTCTTTCCACCCCCAAAATGCAAATAGTCAGACCACTAATCCTTTTTTTATGCCATCTATAGCTCATTCCTAAGTACTGTAGAAGTATTTCAATAATATAATTTAATGACTTAATTATACATTGAGCGATAAAAGTAAGGCTTTGACAGTCTGTTATGTAGCTGAGTGAAGAGGTTAAGAAAGAGGGAAAAAATGACAAAGCACAAGGGTTATTGTGTCAGCATGTCCCATATTAGGTCTATTCTATCTGAAAAAGAAGAATCAGTCTGTTAAGAGTTGCTTATTTCCAATTATTACCCTGCCTCGTCTTATCTTGTTAACTATCTGTAGTAAGAGGATTGGTTCTATCTCTCCCAATCCACTCCATCTTTCTAGGCAATCATTATAGAAATAGATAAGTACCTATTATACTGATAACCTGAACTTAAAAGGACTAAGCTCGCCTTACAACTAAAATGTTGAATTGTGCTGTTATCAAAATAACCCTCTTCTATTTCAAGTAAAATAATTTTTAAGTCACTGAAACCTCCTAAGAGCATGTATCATCAGATCTCATGATCAAAGCCTGATTCTTTGTGAAATTTTATTAAAATCTCCCCAGACTTTGATGACTTGGACTTTGGGGGGTTTTGGTGCCTGCACAAGGCAACCTCCGAGGCTTGGAGAGAATTGCTGACCCCCCACTGATTGCGCATTGTTGGGAGCTGGGACTGCAACATCTCTAAGGAACACTAGTAGGCTAAGACTTCTGAAACACAAATTGAAAATACCCTATTTGCAGTGGAATGGAGTGATACAAGGATATTACAATCTGTTGCATGGTCAGCCAGATGTTCAGACTGGGTTTGGCATTTTTGTCCAACTATCCAGTCCTTCCCTGGGATAGGTGGATATAGATTTTTGATGGTGTTATGGGTATCTTTGCAGGATCTAAGCTGTTCGAAGTAAAGCTGCCTTTTGCAATTGACTGATGGTGAATTTATCGATGCATTTAACTGGTGCTCCAGTTGTTTTGGGATTGCACCCAAGGCACCTATGACTCTTGGTACTATCTTTACTTTTTTGTGTGTGTGTCAGTTATCCATGGGGGTCGCGATGGGTTGGACACGACTTCGCAACTAACAACAACAATAACAGTTTTATATCTATTTGCAGGTCTTTATTATTATAATATGTTGTTGCTGCTAGTTCATTTTCCTCTTACAATGTTGTTCTTCTTACTGAGGAAAATGTCCTCTGCAATCAGTGTTGGAAGCTTGTCTCCTGCTTTGAAGTCGCAGTCCATACTTTCTTAAAAACATTTTTTTTTTTGCTGTCAGAAAATTAAAACCAAAAGCAATAAATGTGTTCTTCAGAGGTTCAGCCTGCTCACTTTTTCCTTTCTCTGTGTCTTGTTCTTTTCTAATACAGTTTTAAAATATTCTTCAGGGAACACCATCTTTAATATTTTCAATAACTAACACTGAATGTTACTTTAGAGTGGTCCTACTTAGCAACTGGTTACTACAGTTTTATATTAAATCTCTTTCTCTGTTCTGGTGATTTGTCCTTAAACAAAGACCAAAAGATAGACCTCTGGGAGTCATTAAGAATTCCACATTAAAAACAAATCCACATTTGCTTGTATATGAAAAGTTGCATGAAAGTAAAGGACGGGTTGATGCCAGTTTAGTTGTCTGCTCCTGGAGGCAAACAATAATTAAAAGACAGAAATAACCCAGATATGTAAAACAGGAGAGACATATTGGGGAAGAAGTTCAGGCCGTCTATAATAATCAATGCACGTAATGTGCACTTCAAATAAATGCAAATCATATCACCTGGTGATAGAAGGAGCTCTCAATGGTCAGGATTCTTTTCATGTGGAACTTTTCATTAGTTGTATTTGCAAAATGCATTCAGAATAACAGAATAACACAGTTGGAAGGGACCTTTGAGATCTCCTAGTCCAATCCCGTGCTCAGGCAGAAAACCCTATATCATTTCAGAGAACTGTTTTTCCAATCTCTTCTTAAAAGCCTCCAGTGTTTGAGCACACACAACTTCTAAAGGCAAGCTGTTCCACTGGTTAATTGTTCTAATTGTCAGGAAATTTCTCCTTAGCTCAGCTATGGTTAACTTCAACAGGCCTTATCCAAGAAAATTATCTGAGTTTGGACAGCAGATTAGTAATTAAATAAACACATAATCTGGATTCATACAGCACAGTACATGAAAATGTGTTTGGGGTATCTTGTGATTCGGTGTCTCATATGAGCACAGCCACTGACTATATAAAACATCTAATGAGAGTGCCATTCCTCCTACTAGCACTACTGTTCCTGGAGTTATCAAATTGTGGCAGCCACAAAGAAGAGGGCGTCAAACTATTTTCCAAAGCACCAGAGGGCAGGACAAGACACAATGGTTGGAAACTGATCAAGGAAAGAAGCAACCTGGAACTAAGGAGAAAGTTCCTAACAGTAAGGACAATTAACCAGTGGAGCAGCTTGCCTGTAGAAGTCATGGGTGCCCCATCATTGGAAGTTTGTAAGAAGAGACTAGACAGTCACTTGTCTGAAATGGTATAGGTTCTCCTGCTTGAGCGGGGGGCTGGACTAGAAGACCTCCAAGGTCCCTTCCAACTCTATTCTATTCTAAATAGCAATTTCCTCCACTTTCATAATTACTTTCCTTCCTCCAAATTCTGTTTGCTCTTTGCAGATTGCAATTGTTCTTCCGTGTGTTGGAGCTCTGTAAGCTGCTCCAGCAGCCTCTTTATCTGAATAGCAGATAAGTAAAAACATGTTAAATGAACAATCAGTTCTTCAGCATGTATGGGTTTTTGTTTTTTTTTAGAATTAGATACTAAAGGACATTTCTTTTATTTTTTTGCTATTAGGACTATTCTCTTCTCTGTTCTTGAAAGTGATATTTTCTGCTACCTAGGTAATCATCAATTGAATCACCAACAATAAGGGTTCAGTTCTCTGCACATTTATTCAGAAACAACTTGCAATCTGTCAATTGTAGCTGCTGTACAACATTTATATTCCTGTATCTTTTCTCTGTATTTTGTTACTTTTTTTTTAAACTCATGGTCATGTTAGATTTTAGAAAAGAGAATATCCTCATATTTTCTCCCCTTTTTTACGCTTGGATCTCTCTGTCTCATTTTCCATCGTTGGTTCAATATATCCCCAGATATTTTCCCTACCACTAAAAAGATTAAATGTCTCTGAGTACATTCAACTAAGATCACAAACATACACTGACCACCAGAAGGCAGTGTGACCACTTTCTAGCACTGATGATGTTACCTAGTTAGGGTAATGAAACCTCTGCAAGAAAACAAGCAAGCTCAGAGAGCACCAAGGACAGTGGTGGGATTCAGCCAGTTCGCACCACTTTGGCAGAACCGGTAGCTAATTGTTTGTTGCCCAGGCCCAGAATGGACTTCCAGAAGCGGCATCCACACAGAGAACCGGTTGTTCACATATTTGCATCCCAACACTGACCAAGGACCCCTCATTTCAACCCTGAGCTACAAATATTCTCCTTCAGTGTGACCAATTTCATCCTTTGTGGTACTGGTTACATGTGCACAGTCACAAACATTTCAATGGAGTTCAAATCCATTTTTGTTTGTGTCTGATTCTCAGAGACTTCCTTGCGTGTGCTTTTGCATGGCTTTCAGAGGAAGAGCATTCTCCAAAGCCACTTCAAGAACAAAGGCCACATGTGACCTGGAGTCACCTTGGGAAGGCTGCAAGGACCTGTCAACAGAAAGAGAACATTGCAAGAAGTGGCAAGCTGCAGCTTCTGGGGAGGCGCTGTGCTGTGGGACAATTGTAGCATTCTACAAGATTTGGGCACCTTGGGGAAGGGCATGAGGCAGCCTTTTTAAATGGCAGTGGTGGTACTAGGACTGAAGCGAAGGCCTAGGAATCTCCTTCAGGCCTAGCCTGGCATTGCTGCCAAACGCTACTGTTTCAGGATGGCCTAGAGGTTGGGACCAGGATAAGAGATAGACAATTGTTTCTTTTTTATTGGTGGGGGTGGGGCAGGGTGACATGCCAGCAAAGTCAAGTTAGGCTTTTTCAGAATTTTTAACATACCAAGCCCAAAAGGTTTGCCATTACTGTCCTAGAACAAAAAGATATATGGTTGTTACATTATGTTATGCTTTCATGTTGTTTAAGAAAAGGACGGATGTCTGTAAAACCTTGTACATAAGGGCATGACATAATATAATATCTGTATATCTGACTGATTTAAAAGCTTAAGAGAAGGAAAGTAGAAGTAAATACTGTTCTAAAGATGTATGTGTCTTCAAGTCAGTATTGATTCATGGCAACTGTCCAGGCAAGTCCCTGATGATTTCTTGGCAAGATTTTGGTAGTGGTTTGCCTCTTTCCTAGGGCTGAGAAAGGGTGACTGGACCAAAGCTAGCTGGCTTTGGGGCTAAGTTGGGACTAGAACTCCCGGTCTCCCAATTTCTAGCTTGGCGCCTTAACTATTATACAAAATTCTCCATTCTAAAGTAGTTGTTTAAAACCTTTCTGTTTATTTTCTTCAAGACTTTTGTTAAATCCCTTTGATTTTGTAAGTATTGTGAATCCTTGCATCTAGCACTGTCCTTAATTGCTGTTAATAGTTCGCCCTCCTGATCATTAAAACTCATTAGATTGTTCCCTCTGCCATTGTTTCTATAATTTCCCGTGTCTGCATTGTCCTATTGACTTTGAGCATACCTAAATAGAAGACAATGTATAAAAGCCTATATCAAAATGCTATAAACAATGAGGGTGTAGCAAGGTAAAAAACAAAACAGAATAAGGCAAAGACAGATGCCTGTGTTGTAGTTCTCCCAACTGCAGGATTTAAAGTAAAAAGACCATTTCCTTTCACCTGCCTGAAGCACTGATAATCTTCTTAACTTACTTAATGCCCTAGTAGCTTTATTTAGGATGATAGTCAACTTCTGTTCAAATAAATGAAAAAAATAAAATTAGAGCTGAGGCCTCTGCATTTTTCTGCATCTGTCATTGATTCTCCAAGCTTTGTTTGCCAATGGTTATTTAAAGCAGTTACTTAGCATTAATATAAGGTACTCTGCTTTTTTATTAAACATTATTCTTCAGTGTTGCTTGGTTTTATGTTTATGTATAACTCCTTTCCTGTTTCATTGTTTATAATATTTTTCTTTTGATATCATTTATTAGGAAAATTGTCATCTGCATTTCTAAACTCAATGATTTAGAAATCATTAACATACATAAACAAGTTTAATAGTTTGCCATAAATAATTTACCCCAACAAATACACTTTTTTTTCCAACTAAAAGAACTTTTGTGACTGGATTTAATTCTATCTGTTTCATATGTTATTTCAAATCTTTTCAATTAAATGGGCAGGTGAAGGGGAGATATTTTTGACTCATTAAACCAGTGTTTCTTTGAACATTGAATTTGTTAATTCAAGCTTTGTTGGTGTTTTAACTCCCATAACCTTCCATTTAGCACAATATTGGATGGGGATTATAGGGTGTGAGGTCTAACAAATCTGGCTGCACTAGAGTGATATAGGCAGATTATGTTTATAAAAATTGAGGATTCTGCTAGTTTCCACAGAAAATAGTAACAGGAAAGAAAATGGTCCTTTATACCCTCCCCACATCCCACAATTATGTCTCATAGGAAGCAACATAAGGACACTCTTCCCAAGGGACTTCCTCAGATCAGGAAGTGGAGCTAGCAAAATGTTTGGAAAATATATGTTTGGAATGTGTGTATGTGTGCGCGCATGCGCGTGCATGTGCACGCGCACGCACGCACACACACACTTACATACCCCAAAAGAAATTCTAAAGGCCCCTGAGCATGAAATAGAAAAACATAACTTTTTTTTTTTTTTACTGGAGAATTATATTCTAAAGGACACATTTCATCCTATGCCCATGTCAGTAGACAGTGCTCTCTGTCAGTTCTAAGAAGAAGCAGGACTACATATATATGTTTTGATTGTCCCAAGTCTTTCATGATAATCAAAAACATGGATAGGTCATATCTAAAGTTCTCCACTGTAACTGTGTATGGCTTCTAGAGTAAATGGTCACAAACAACAGAAAATTGGAAGGAGAATTGTTTCTTTTAAAATAACCTTTGAGATTTTTCCTTGAGTATAACACTAGAGTGCACTTAAGAAGTGTAATTCTAGGAAATTGCTGAGATACAAAGCTGCTTTCCATTCATCTGAAAACTCAGAGTGAAAATGGAAGAACTAGTTTGGAAATATTGTAACTATATTTATTCCCCAAAGATGTCTTCCTTCTTATGACTGTATCCTGATAAGAAGCGTGAGAGGGATGCTACCACTGCAAGTTTAGGAGAGAAACATGCTATGGATACTATTGACTGACAGAAGGATGTCATCTTGCTAGGTATAGCCAGACCTCAAGTAGACAGGGCCAGAACCAGTGTGTCTGATTTTTTTTGGAGGATGGGTTTCTTTAAAGGATGGACAATGCACTCACTAGTATTTAAGGTGCTCATTTTGCCCTCTCTAATCCTCCAAAAACCATAGCTTCTCCTCCCCAAAAGCCCATCTTTTCAGACCCACCCACTCTGCATGGCTTTCAGGAAAAAACATGGAAGGAGTCCCTGATCTGCATGTGGCAACAGCAGCATTGTGCCACCATGACACAAAATTCTATTCTTTCGTACTTGGGTCCAACAATACATCTATGTCGTAGAGAGGCAGAGGTTGTATCACAGCAGCATTCTGATAAAAAAATCTGGATCTTCTATAGAAGTCTCTGCAGAAAATTCAGTCCTAATGAGAGTTTTTGCCACTTGAGCAATACTGCTATAATATTTCCACATGGGGAAGCCAATACTTGGAAGGATGGCTCTACGGCACAATGTGAAGAGAAATTAACCAACTGGAAGTATGTCTGTGGAGATTCTCAGTCATCCAGGTCATAGCTGTCTCAAAGGTGCTTTTTCCAAAAGGCAACTGGGCTGTTTTTTCTTTTTCTTTTTTTTCTCCTTGAGGAGGAGGAAGAAGACATTTCACTTCTTAGCCAAGAAGCTTCATCAGTTTGGCTGGATGGTTGGGGGGGGGGAACGGAAGGATTAATTATGACAGGATGTTGAGGAGTGGGGGGGGGCAGGATTGAATTTCTTTGCAGTCATCTAGTTGTTAGTACTTCCTCTGAGAGCCTTTGAGGCCTCTTGGGGATTTATTTGTGCCCTCAGAGTGACCTGAATCAGAGTGCAAATGGTTGTGGACTTCTCAACTTCTTAGCACACAGGTAGAGCAAGGTAGTGCAAATGAAGGATTTCCATTTTTATGTAACTTCTGCCTGATTCTTAAAAGATTGCAAATATCACTTGAAACAGCAGCAGCAAATGTAAAAATAAATCATTCATTGGGGTTGGGTGGCTATAACAAATTTGAATAAATAAATGAATGAATGAAATTCTGCCTGTAAACATTCATACTTACTCTGTCCTGTGTCTGTATATCCCTTCTCATTCATTGCACCTCATCTTACATACAACATGTAAACTTTCACTTGCTTGCCCCTCTTTGTAATTCATTTAATTTATTACTGAATGCAACAGATTTCATCAAAATGCACCATGAGTTGTGAAATAATAAGGGAACATATAATAGAGGGCAGCTGCAGGTTTGTTTTTTTCTAATTATCTGCCAGAAATTATACAGAGACACTTAAAATATCAAATTTGCACAGGGAGGAAGCATTTTCTGGGCCAACCCTTTGTTTTAAAAAATATTTTTTTAGTACACTTAACATCATTAGAAAAATGCCCCCAGAGTTTTATCGTACAAAAAAAATATCTTCTGGTTTGGGGTGGTAATTAGGACATACACACAGATCATATTAGAATGACAATAACCCTGGATTTTTCATCAAGGCACAAGAAAACACAATATCCCTAGCGAGAGAACATCATAGGTTATATGAGGGGTTTTTTCTGTAGACATCAATTTTTAATGAGATCATTCATAGGACCATTTCCTTCTATTTCCCCTTAATCTATATATTTTTTAAATAATCTGCATGAAAAATGTACAAATTTATTGTAATATAAGAACATAAAAAGATCCCTGCTTCCAGCATTCTCTGTTGCAGGGGCCTTCAAACTTGGCCCTTTTATGACTTGTGGACTTCAACTCCCAGAATTCCTCAGCCAGTGTGCCTGGCTGAGGAATTCTGGGAGTTGAAGTCCACAAGTCATAAAAGGGCCAAGTTTGAAGACCCCTGTTCTACTGCATAATGATCATCCTGATACATTCAGCAGGTTTGTAGTCAGAACTAAAGGGCAATAATCTTTTTCCATTGTGGCTCCCTTCCTGCTAACACATATGGAGACAAATGATACTGCCAAGAGCAGCTAAAAGTGTTACCACCATTGACTTTGAAGATTTACAAAGGAAATGCACAACTTGGAAACTCAGGTACAGGTAGAAGAGGATTGGGAAGGGAAAGACAAATGCAACAGGTGAATGCAAACCATCTCAGCAGACTAGATCCAGCTTCTAGGTCGGTAAGTTATATTATTTGAATGATGAACTTCCGGAATGAGATGGCTTGTCCCTTAGAAGAATATCTGGTGAAATTGCTCAAGAGAGCTTTAAACAATCCTGTGAATGGAGACAAAGTAAATATCTGAGTGAAGAACTTACACATTGCAGAAACAAATAAGGAGTGTTGTTTTAAATGGAACCATGAAACCACTCCGTGGAAAATACTGAGAAAACAGAAGAACATTGACTCACAAAAGTAATGGCTTTCATTGCATACACATTACAGCTCATAATATGGAAAATAAATGAGTTGGACTTGACTTCTCAGTACAGAAGGGCAAACAATGATTTAACAGATACCGTAAAGACGGGTTCCCTGCAGAGAATACATTGCACTGTAAGAGAATAATATGTTCAAAAACAATGATAGCAATTGAAATGGAGGAGGAGTTGAATTTTTATGTTAAAAATATCCACACCTGTTCAAAATTCCAAAGGAATGAATTTGCCATAATTGTAGAGAAGATTTAAGTTAAAGTGAGTGAGTGAGTGAATGAACAAATGAATGAAATCACATTGTTTTTCCTACTATTTATCAGCCAACCAAAAGGAAGATGCCGAAGAAGCTTTCCTAAAGGGGATTGCAAATTTTTGGAAGAGGCATGAGGTGGTACTGGGTGAGTGGGTGTCCAACTGCCCTGTCATCTATAAGACTTTTTTTTAAAGCATGTTTTTTCCAGAAAACTCCTGACTTGTCTCACCAACAGATTTCTCCTTTAGAGGTTAGATAAAAATACAAGACTGTCAGGTAGCCTTGACTTGGTACTAACCAATATAGAAAACTTAGAAAGTGAAAAAAAAGTATAATAGAAAAGCTGTGGGAAATGACTATGTAATGCTGAAGTTCTTGATTTTAAGAGAAACCAAATACTAAAATAGTTAAATATACATATTAGATTTCAAAATAGCAGATTTGAATAAACTCAGGATAAATTCATGGGGAAACATGAGTGTGTAATGAGTTCACCATGAATGTAAGTTCTAAAAAAAGACAGTGAAATTTATTAGAAACAATTTATTAGAAACTGAATATTGGGCTGGGGAAAAAAGGGAAGTCTATTTTTAAACTAAGCCAATAATTTCCAGGCTTTGAATATTGTGTCTAGTTCTGGATATCCCACTTTGGAAAGTATTCAGACAAGCTGAAATTAGTTCAAAAAAGAGAAAATATGTCCTAGGAAGAGAGATTGAAAGAACTGGAATGTTCAGCCCAAAGAAGAAAGACTGAGGGGGGAGTAGCATAATAACACTCTTTAAATACCTGAATGGATATCCTACTGATTAAGGTCAGGACATTCTCTGTCATTTTAGAATTCAGGACACAGGATACATTGAGCTAAGTTACAGATTCCAGTTAAACCTTAGAGCAGAAAAAGGCCCTTTCTAACAGTACAGTAAGAGAATTTGAAAGCCGAACCAATTACTGAGGGAGACAGTGTTCTCCGTTTAGTAGTAGATGAGTTCATGAAGAGGCTGGACAGCCAGCTGTTGGCAATGCTTTCGTTTGGAGCAGGAGGTTGGACTCAATGACTTAATTAGCTCCTCCAGTTCAGTGATTTTGTGAGTAAGACCTTTGGGTGAATCATTAATATAGGTGGGATTATTCTCTCATCATGAAATTGCTATGCTTACTTAAAAGAATACTATTATAAATCATGAACTGCATGTTAGCACTAATTTATTTGAAGAAACAATCTCCCTGTTAAAGAGTTAAGAGGCCTAAACTGTTTTACAAGAGTGGATTGGGAGGGTTGGATTCTGGAACATTGCATTTTTTTAAAAAAGAAATGACTTGATTAGCAAATCTGCATCTGTTTTCATTTCCATATTTCTCTAATATAAAGAACTTTTATCTATTAATATATGTATTTCTGGGAAACTTTTTTCAAAATTGTCTGACATCTTTCTTTTGTAAAAAAAATCTCTCTGATGTGAATTATTAAAACATGAATTCCCACAGTATAACCTATCTTTAAAATGTAGGTATTCTTCTCTCTCTCTCTCTCTCTCTCTCTCTCTCTCTCTCTCTCTCTCTCTCTCTCTCTCTCTCTCTCTCTCAACAAATGTTATTGTATGCTGCTTTTTAAATTGAAAAAATGGACCCCTATTTAATGCTTTCACTCCTATTATGACAAAATGTATTTGGCAGCTGTTCTAAATCTGTATCAAAAAACTGCAGCATCTTTCCTGCATTGGCTGATCTTAGAAACTAAACAGTGGCAGACATACTTATTACTTGGGATATCATTTTGGAATTCCAAGGCTGTTGGCTAGTTGAGCCAGTGTTGACTCCCGGCGACTGCCTGGACAAATCCCTGCAGTTTTCTGACAAAGTTTTTTTCCAAAAAGGTTTGCTATTGCCTGCTTCCTAAGGTTGAGACTGAGGGGCTGGCTCATGTCATCCAGCTAGCTTTACCCAAAGCAAGACTCAAATCCACAGTCTTTCTATCCTGGTGCCTTAACCACTGCACTAAACTGGCTAGACAGATAGAGATAGAGAGATAATGTATATAGAAAAAAATCATGTCAGAAGGCAGCACCAGCATACAATCGCTAAAACATTATCGGGGAAAATGCAAGGATACAGTCAATGGGAGCCAAGGGCATATATAAATTTATACATTTATGCATGTCTAAAATGTATAAATTTACCTTTACATGTTCGTAGATACAGTATATCCCTTAGAAATCAAAAGTAGGTAATCATCCCATTCCTACTGCAAAGGAAAAGTTCAGACTGAATCCAATAGCTAACATTGCAAGAAGGTATGTTTTAACTAAGTCTTCAGGAACACCATTTACAATGAGAACTGTTCAGTATGTTGGAGATTCTGTAGCAGTACCCTGCAAGAACAAAGAGCCGGACTACCTAGTTATTACATTCCTTTTCAATTCCATAATTATCATTTTATGTAAAGGGTTACGATAGAATTTGAAGACATCTTCTCTCTGAAAAGGTACATCTTGAGTAAAGATCATCAGAAGAGACAGCAAAATGTTGAAGTTTTCAGTGGCACTTGAAAAACAAAATAAGCAGGTACATCATTCATTTGATCATTTCCTCACAATAAGAAAATAATTGTCTTGCTATTCCTATGTACATCTAGGAGGTAATTTATCTGTGTCTTCTTTTGTCCTTTCTCCAGTAGAGAAGTTGAACTATTTTCCATTTTGGGCAATGCAGAAGTTACACTTATAAGTATCCCGTCTCTCTCGATACCCAAAATTGCTCAAATTTCTTCTTTCATTATTTTGATTCCAAATGTGAGCATCAAAACATGCTGCTCAGATTTAGAATAATAATAATAAAAAAACTACTGAAGGCCTTTAAAATTAATAGTGATATTTTTTTAAAAAGGAACAGGAATGATGTTACTGTATTAATGCCCCAATGATCACAGCATTTAGAAATAAACTATAATAGTATTTATTAAAAGCTGAATAAGCAGGAGATTTATGCCTACATATGACAAGGAAATGAGAGCTTATTGATAGAGCTAAAAAAGTAATTAGATTTCCAGCTAATGTTCTGAATATAGCTGAGCCCTTCAAGAGCTTGAATACAAATAGCATATAAAAAATGTGAGCCTAGAAATTGATTTTTAGCATTTGTAATTGTAGAAACATTTTTAAAGGTGGCAAATCCCAATAGACGATCATTATTATACCAAGGTAGCTAAATCTTTCCTCCATAATGCTTTGGAACTGGAACATCTGCTAGATCAGGGTTCTCCAAACTTGGCAATTTGAAGACTTGGGGACTTCAACTCCCAGAATTCCTCAGCCAGCAACTGAGAATTCAAGTCCACAAGTCTTCGAGTTGCCAAGTTTGGAGACCCCTGTGCTAGATGATTGCCACTGAAAAACAAATGTCAGCTAAAGTTTTCAAAGTTTGCCTTAGGTGGGCAGGAATGATGCCTATCAGGGTTGAAGGAGTCCTAGGTCATAGGCCACTTGATGTCTTTTGTGATATTTTATTATGTTTAAATGATGGATGGCAATAGGTGTAGTGGGAATAGATAGCGACTCTAAGATAACAGTCCTCTAGCTTGCCCATATTCCCTAAGCTGGGAATGAGATGCTGCTCATACCAATAATGCTTCTTCTTCTTTATATAGATGGGCAACTTCCCCAAAGTGGTGGTGATTACACTAACTGGCAAAATTTAGAAAATCAGAAATGTTGCTGTCTTGTCTTTTAAATTCTTGACATAGAACCTAGGCAGAAATATCCAGAGATTAAATTTCACTTTAGGCATTTTTTTTGTTAGGATCACTTGCTCTATATTCTCTTCTTCATTGTTTGCCAATTGGCTTAACTCTGTTATCAAATCGTTTTGATCATTTTGAAAAACTGTATTACTACATTTCATTAACCGGGTAAGCCAATTTGGCAACAACACACTTTATTTTAAATTTCCAGACATATTTTTAATGGAGTAAACATAGTTACAATTCAACAGGGTTGCCTGATTTTCCATTGTTCCATGAGGCTTTTGTGGAATGTAATAAATATACTTAACAATCAGACAGCACAACAGCGATAAGGAAAAAAATAAAATAAACTGATGATCTTGAGAAAGGTTTAAACTTGTGACTATCATCTCCTTCCTATTATTTCCCCAGTTAAATTTCATATCTCACCCTGGATGAATGGACACCGCAGATAAATATATTGCATCTGAAAAAAGTGATATACTTATTATTTTGCTCCGAAGCAGAATAGCTGCAAATAAATGGAACAAAATTTCAGAAGCATCCAGAATTCTAAAGGCCCCAACAGTCTGTTCTTCTCCACTCCAATAAATAGAGTAAGCCAGCAAAAGACAGACATCCATGTTCTGCGTCAGTAAAAGATAGATCTTAGCAAAACTCTAAAGGGACCTTCTTTACACTGGAGCTTTGACAGCTGTAGTCCTATGAAACGGAGCAGTGAAGTAAAGTAGCATCACTTTCTGCACATCAGGGCAGCTGCCTTGTTTTACTCAGTATACTAACAGGGGTTTCTGTTTCAAGCCTTTGTCATCGAGTCAAAGTGGCTGGTTGAGTCAAACCTCTTCCATTTTGATGTTTCAGTTTTAAGCATCTTGTTGAGGCAGAGCAATCTGTCTCTGTGTCGCCTTACAAAAGGAGCAGGTTCCGGTAAAAAGGAATGGCTCTCAATTTCTCTTTTTCTCTTCTTGTTTCTGACCCACATGGAAACAACAATCAGTTAGGGCTGGAGTGGCAAATAAGCAGCAAATAAATAAAAGCAACCATATGGACTTTTTCGGAAAGTCAGTTTCTTGGAAATTTTGTAAAAAGATTTATTTCACTGTATTTTATACCTTCCCTCTCACAATATGCTTTCAATTACAAATCATTCTTGCATCATTGGTGGATTAAAAGAATTGAAGTTGATTTAGACTGAGTCAATGTATAGTCCATCTTGTCCGAGACTGACTTATTTGGCTGACAAGCAAACGATGGTTAGTTCTTACAGTGAGACCCTTTCCAATTTTTAGCCACGCATCTGAAGCAACAGCTGACATCTGAACCCAGAATCCCCTAGGTCTGATCCAAGAAAGCAAATGCTAATTCCAACCTTGATGTGGCTACAGTTCTGCATGGTTGAAGCCTGTTCCTGTTTGTTGATATGAACATTCAACATATGGACTTAGGCCTGGATAATCTCCACTCACCAATGCCCCACTCACTGATGTAACACCAGAAAGAATTCTCTGTCATCTGTATGATTTGAGAGTCCCTAGATCTGAGAAGAGGTAGTTCATCCATGGTCAGTGAAGTCATCTCTAAATTGATCGTGACTGTTAGTGACTTCAATGGATATGCTAAATAGTATTCTTGGCGACAATATGGACATGGTTTGCCGGTACCTTATGATTATAGCTGGTGTGTGTTGTACTTCTAATACTAGTCTTTATTCTTGGTATTCCCTGATGGTCTTTTATCCATGTACAAATTGGAATCCTTCTTTAGATGTAGGGATCTTCCTTATATACATTAGTATGGGCAAACAATTTACAGAAGTTACAGAATAACAAAGTTGGAAGGGACCTTGGAGGGTCTTCTAGTCCAACCCCCTGCTAAGGCAGGAAACCCTATCTATCCCATTTCAGACAAATGGTTGTCCAATCTCTTCTTAAAAACTTCAAGTGTTGGAGCATTCACAACTTCTGGAGGCAAGTTGTTCTTTCTGTTGAATACAAACCAGAGGTTTATGTGAAGGATGTTGAATTAGTGGCCTGGGCCACCTCACACATTCTCGTGAAACTCTCCATAATTCCATAAAACTTCTTTATGTATTCAAGAATTAGGCACCTTAGATGAAATGGACAGGGTTGTTCTTCCCTTTCCTTATTGGATTTGGTGTCATTTACATTTGTGCCTTCTACTTCTTGAACACTCATACTAAGAGCTCCATTTTCTGCATGCTTCATCTTAGCTTGACACACCTGGAGAAGAATACTCATGTATGAATGCTGTTTGTTGATTTTAATTCAGCATTCAACACAATCATTCCTTACCTTCTGGTGAACAAACTGGGCCTATTAGGTTTTAATACTCCTTTATGTAACTGGATACTTGATTTCCTTATTGAAAGGCCCCAGGTTGTGCAAGTTGGAAGAAAAGTTTCCAACTCCATCTCCTTGAGTACAGATTCCCCACAGAGCTGAGCCTTGAGTCTGTTACTGTTCACCTTCATGACCCATGACTGCTGTGCCAAATCTTTTATGAATCATATTATGAAGTAAGCAGATGACATGGCAATGGTGGGTCTTATCCGGGACGACAATGAACATGCTTATAGGGAAGAAGTGAAGGCTCTGGTGGACTGGTGCAATAAAAGTAACCTGGTTCTGAATGCTAATAAAACAAAGGAGATCATTGTAGATTTTAGAAAGAGCCAGCGTAGCCATACTCCACTCTGTATCAAGGCTGCAGCTGTGGAGGTGGTCAACAGTATCAAGTATCTTTAACAATCTGACTTGGTCTCTCCACATGTTATCCTTAGTGAAGTGTGCAAACCAGCATCTACATTTCTTGCTTTGGATGAGGAGAGCACATCTGTAAGGATCTGCCTCAACCAGATCTCCCAAGAAAGCAGAACTCTTGAAACAGGCATTGTCTCAAAAGGAACTTTTTATTGAGAGTTAATGATGGCCAGAGAGCAAAACAAGGTCTGAGATTTGGCGCGTAAAGGATTACATCAAAAAGGCAATTCACAACTCCTCCACCCAGTGTCCAACTGTCCAGTTGAAATCCATCCAATCCATAGCTGCCACAGTGTTATGAGAAACCGGAGATTTAGCGGGCTTCTCAGGGACTCTCCTGGTTTCATTTCCCAATGGTCCCAGGCTCCATTGCTTGGAGATAAGGCAGATGTTTTCCGGTTGCATTCCTCTCCCCCAGTGGGAGGGCATCTCACACAGAGTGAAATGAAGCAGATAATATTCCCCCTGCAAGCACCCTCCCCCAATAGTATGGAAAGCCCTGAAAATACATAGGCAGATGCATAAGAGGGGGGGGGGAGAGAAGGATCCAGGAATATCACAGATGGCCAAAGCCAGGATCTATTGCCAGATGGAGCAGAAATGGTTCCAGCTAGTTCTAGGCCATTATTCTAAGCACTGTACCATAATTAGACATAGGAAATCTCCAGTCAAGCAGCCTACTATTATGCACATAGTCTTCTTAAGTATATATCTCTGTTCAGGTTCTTGAGTAGGCTAGACAAATTTGTTGATATACTGTAAACAAAAATGTGTTTCTATATACATTTCTATATACATTCTAACCACTGAGCCATGGTTAGAATACAGTATTGCAGACTGCTACTGCCAGGAGTCTGATCTTTCCATCCTTCCGAATTCAGTAAAATGAGGACCCAGATTGTTGGGGGCAATATGCTGACATTTGTAAAATGCTCAGAGAGTGCTGTAAAATACTATGGAGCGGTATATAAATCTAAGTACTATTACTATTGCTATCTATTATTAGGTGGACTTAGTTATATGCAATTGGATGAAGACCTGTATGCAAATCTTTCCTTCTATACCTACAAGATCATGTGTTTTCCATGCAGTTAGAAAAGTTTGTGTGTGTAGTATTTCCCATTAGTAAGCTCTTTTATATTTGCAGTTGGATTAATTTAATTAAAACATCCTTAATTAACAGTAAATAAATAATAATTTCCTAATATAACAATTATGTATTTCGTGTTTGTTTCTCCATGGAGAATATATATCTCAAATCGTGGCCTTGCTGCAAGCACATTTTAATCTGTAATATCTTTCCTAGCACAAGAAATATATAGGCATGTTTAAATTGCTTAAGACGGAGCTGGCCGAAAGGATTTTCATACGAAGAAATATCACCTTTTTAAATGTAGAATTTCCCGGCTCTGATTATTTTATCACCCCTGATGCATATTGATTTGAAAAATAAATAGACCTGCCTGAAATGCAAGAATTAGCAAAACTTTCTAGCCTCCCAACCCTTCAAAATTTATTTCAAAATAGTGCAAAACATTGCCATTTTAAAAAAAAACACTCAAACTAACAGAACATTCATGAAACATCGAAGAAAAGAATAATGATAATACCACCAATAAAAAGCACTGATAAATATTTAATATCCACATCTTGTTTATCTATCCATCCATGTACAACATTTATAGAGACACATGTAATCTTTTAGGAACTATTAATTGGAACCAAAATTGAAATTGACAATCCTAAACTGAGAGATTCTTCAAGACTCTTTGCTGCCATATTTTAGCAAGTATTATTTGTCATGTTAAATACCATTGTTTCCAGAAAATAGTATTAAGATTTTCCAGTGTTTTTCAATAATATATCTAGCAGAGTAGGGGGAAAAATAATCAATTCCCTGTGTTACAAGATGTTAATTAATTTAGAGGAATTAATTAATTTGGGGAAATATGAACAGTAAAGTGATTGTAATATTACACTGAGTGGCCGTGAAATTGTTTCATGGGCTAGCAGATGTCCTATTTCTATTGTTTGCTAAGTATGCAATCCTGAGGTAGCAGAATGCTTTCTCATTAAGTTATACATTCATATGTGTTACAATAGTGTTTCCATATAAAAATTGTCACTAATCCAAAAAGTAAAGCAATTTAGTTCTGATGTTAAAAGTAACACTACCTAGAACTTTAATTGCACTGTGGAAAAAAATACATTAATGGAAAAGGGTATGCTATAATAAAGGCTTAACTAAAATCCAAATCACTATATTAAATGGCATGAATGAAACACGGCGAGAGTCTTATATTATTTGTTGACATCTGACTATTGATTCAGGTTCCAAACAAATTCATCTCCTATTTGGAGCACTTACTATACTATAGGTCTATATCAGACTGTCTTCACTCTGGAGTACATATACTTTAGTGTACAATTATTGCGCTGCGCTTGAAAATTTGCCACAATTCCTAGAATGTAGCAAGTAAGGTCAGTGGTATTGGAAAAATGCATTCCCTCCAGTTCCCCAGCTCCAGGGAATCTAACACTATAATTCAACATGCATTCAGATATAGTTTGTTTTCTGGTTTTGCATGTTGTTAACACACATTCCCATCACAGTATTTCTTTCACTGTTCACAGTCACACTAGCATACCATCTTTGCTTATTCTCTTTTTTTTTCCCACCTACCATTTTAAATGGCAAGAGATCACCATTCTGCATCTTTTGCAATTACTCAAACCTAGACTCATTCTAAACCATTGTAGAGAGTGCATTGTCTCTTCCCCTCAATCCCCAAAAGGATATGGTAGAGAATGCTAGAACATTCTGTAAGCAGCTTTCTGTTTTCAAGCAGGAGAGGGAGTAAGACAAGTGAGGAAGGAAAATACTCTGAAAAATACTCTAGATAGCTTTTTTAAAAAACGATAGAAATATCAAAACAGCATTAGGGTTCAAATACACCAACAGATTAAAACAATAAATTTGTATCATTACAATATTAAAATGTTAAAAGGCCTGCATAAATAATTGTATTTTTAGCCCATGCCTAAATTGCAATGAGGATTAACGCTTTTTTCTAAATAAACACGCTGAATTTTTAGGGGGATTTGGGGAAATATGAACTTTAAACTAATTAGAATATAAGATTGGGTGGATTGGGTGGCTATCAGGTTGTTTCATGGGCCTTGTCTCTACAGTCTTCCTAAACCACTTCCTAAATGTCATTTTTTGTGGCTAGGGAGGTCTTAAATAATACAGGTAGTCCTTGACTTACAACAGTTCATTTAGTGGACTGTTCAAAGTTACAACAGCAGTGAAAAAAGTGACTTATGACTGTTTTTCACACTTATGACTGTTGCAGCATCCCCATGGTCATGTGATCAAAATTTGAACGCTTGGTAACTAGTTCATACGTATGACGGTTACACCATTCTGGGATCATGTGATCGACTTTTGCAACCTTCTCACAAGCAAATTCAGGTTCACTTAATAATCATGTTACTAACTTAGAACTGCAATGATTCACTTAACAACTGTGGTGAGAAAAGTCATAAAATGGAGCAAAATTCACTTAACAAATGTCTCGCTTAGCAACGCAAATTTTGGGCTCAATTATGGTTGTAAGTTGAGGAATACCTGTATAGGATCTAATGTAACCTGTTGTTGTTAAATTGACTAGCTTCTAAAGTTCCCAGATCTGTTTACTCCAATAGCCAGTGAAGAAATAGCCATGAAGGAGCACTTATGGGAGAAGCAACCCAGTAGCATGTCAATTGCAACATAGAACTTTGCTTTTCATACATGTTCATATGGGAGGCCTTATTCCATTTTCCTGTAGAACTGGCACTTTCCTGTGAGATCACCTTGATTTGGCTCCAGACTGCCTGAACAGCAGAATGGCCTCAAGATGGAAATTTTGTTTTCAGGATACGTCCTCAAGAAACCTCAAGTAAGAGGCCACCATGGAGCTTCTGCAGGGAGACAATATGAATAAACCCTTAGATGACAAGCCCTATGTGTCTTCTTGCCACACTTATTGTATGCCAAACCTCTGTGAAGTCACCTACACTATTGCATCTCCTTGTCTCCCTTCCCCTGGGGCATTTGGTCACAGTTTTCTTGGACTTTATTACAGAACTACAACATGACAAAGGCTTGAATGCCATTCTGGTGATAATTTATTTGTTTTCATAGATGGCTCCCTTCCTTCTTTGATGTGGTTTCCCTTTGTCCCTGAGAAGTTATTCTATTTCTCAAGCACTGATTCTTTCTTGAAAATTCTACTTCAAGTATTTCAAGCTTCATTGGCCTTCTGCTTATCACTCAATCAAATGGAGAAATACTATCTTACAGAAATATCTTGTTTGCTATGTAAACCAGAGGTCCCCAACCTTTTGGGCACCAGGGACTGGTTCCGTGGAGAAAGGTTTTTCCATGGACCGGAGAGTGCGTGGTTGTGTGTGCTGCCTGCATCCCATGGATGGGGTTTGCTTGTTTGTGCGGACCAGTTGGTGGCATGTCGTGGCCTGGTACCGGTCCACGGAGTGAGGGTTGGGGACCCCTAATGTAAACTTTAGCATGCCTGATCTTTTATTTATAGCTGAGTACCTTATAGTAATTTCTTGCCCCTGCTTAGATATTGCCACTTCAGGACACTTCCAGTTATCATCCAGTTCTGAGGCCAAACGATTCCAGAAGTTGCCCATTTCCCGCCCCCCTAAGAATTGCAGGCTGCAACTTCTAAAGGAACAATTTGATCACACCAAGACTGTCATCAACAGGAATAGCTCCACTGCTTTTGAAAATTATGCCTAGCTTTCTATCAGAGCTCTCTCCTACACACATCTTGTAAAAAGTTGAATGACAAGTTTATTGGACTGTTCCTTGCTCTTGTACAGATCAATCTCATGGCTTTTTGCCTGCAGCTTTTAGCCACATTGAAAATATGTCTGGTTTTCCACCATTAATTCCTAAACTTGGAATGGCTCTGCTCCATCTCTCATCTCAGTAGAGGGGAAAAAATTAAAGGTGGAACGTATTTTGGTCTCTTGGTACATGAGGGACAGGCTGGAATTACAGTCCATTCCATAATGGAATGTGCACCTGCAGGAGCAAAGAGGGAGAGTTTTATCAACAAAGAGTTTTCTCAGAGAAAGGTACGGATTAATTGACTATGTAGTCCCAAGCTGGATGGAGAAGAGAGAAAAAGGTTTGGGGTATTGTAATGTATTCAGTTGAATGAGGCAGCAGGTGCAGGGCGGCCACGTGGCTACTGCAGAGACAGAATGTCTGGGGCCCGGGCAGACATGTTATTTTAGCGCGGGAGAAATCTCTGCATTCATTGGATAAGATTAACCAAAGCTCCATGTATAAAAAGGAGGGAGCTAGTTTCATTTTCTGTTCTGTTCTGTATCTAATAGTAATGAATAAACCTTGTTATTGTTAAAATAGTCTCTTCAATGTCTACCCAACCGAAAACAGAACAGGTATCCAGGTTATATCTAATAGTTTAGAAAGATATAGCTTTAGTTTGGCAAGATTCTGTTCATGAGATGCTAGCATATAAAGGACTGAAATCAATTGGACTTCAACTGTGTTAACGCATTCAGATTTCAGCATCAGCTGTTTTGATTCTGATATAGTCTATTATTGTACGAATAGTAAAGGAAGAATCTAGTGGTGGGATTCAAATATGTGAACAACTGGTTCTCTGTGTGGATGCCGCTTCTGGAAGTCCATTCTGGGCCTCGGCAGCAAAAAATTAGCTACCAGTTCTGCCGAACTGATGCGAACTGGCTGAATCCCATCACTGGAAGAATCTATAACTAATCTGTAGGTGAGAGGGAGTTTTCCAGAATGGGAGGAGATCTGGACCAAAAAGAGAGAGAAAGAGCAGATTTCAATACCCACACCCTTTTCTGTTGTCTGGTGTCAAGGAAGTGAGGGGTACAATACCTGAAGAAGAAATGGAAACTTCCTTTCCCCTGTTATGTTCAGACAAGAGGAGGAAGGAATAGAAGGCCCAGAATCTCTCATCAGCTCCCGCTGAGAAAGAAACAAAAACAGGGCACAAAGTTCTCAGCCAGACCCAACCAGAATGAGGAGGTAGAGAAACCTCTGCACCTGTAGGAGGAGGGTACAATAATAAAAAGAAAAGCAGATGGTACAAGAGCTGAAATTAATGATGCAGGAACAAGCAATTCTCAGTTGAACCACTTGTAACTGCAACTCTCTGAACGGCATGTAAAAAATGTGAATTGTTGTCTTCCCACCATAAGGATATAAAGAAACCAGCTAAATTTCTGTTGGCTCAAAAAGATAAGAGAAAAAAGTGTAGGATTTAAACCCTGGAGCAGATAATTATAGAGCATTATCTTTGTGTTCTGTTGGACCAGTGGTGGGATTCAAATACCTGAACAACTGGTTCTCTGCGTGGATGCAGACCTGGGCATCCAAGGCCTAGAACAGACTTTGGGAAGTGGCATCCACGCATTTCCGGTGCACGTTCTAGGCCTGGGAGGCCTCCTCCAGCTGGTTCTCTGAACTCAAAAAAATTTAGCTACCGGTTCTGTGGAACCGGTGCGAACTAGCTGAATCCCACCACTGTGTTGGACACAACTTTTTCCTTATGTGTGACTTCTGTCTTGCCTGTAATAAAGCTACTTACCTAACCAAATTGCCTGTGAACCTCTCCTGTTAGTAAGTCCCTGTACACAAGTTTAAATGTGTGGGAAAGAGATTTATTATTGAGCCTAGTGAGAAATCTGACAAGAACTCACTCCTGAGACCTACATGGTCACAGTAGTAAGCACAACCCACAACTTATGCCTATCAAGGTAATAGGCATACATTTGGCACTACAGCGAACTACATCCTCTCCTGCTGGTTTCCTACTTTCAACCTAATTTATCCACAGCAGTGGTTGTGATGTACAGTTTTATCAGGGTAGCTCCTATCTGTGAGCTGAACGAATGACAGATATTCCAGCAAGAGTATCTCTCTCTCTAGGAGGATTAGATTGGCAGGATGTGCCATTCCTGCACCCCAAAGTAGCTTCAGATCTACTGCCCTCAGAAGTGACAGAAATGGGTTTTGTGCTACTTATTTGATGTATATGCACTTTTTCTTCTTTTCCTGAACAGGGTAACACAAGCTGCTCAGAGTTCTTTAGGAGTGGTATGCCATATAAACCAAGTAAAATAAATAAATAAACTGCCAGTCAAATCAGTTCTCCATGGAATGGAAACAACTGAGCTCTTCTGCTCACTCTAAAATGTCCTGGATAGGCTCTGAGTCCCAGTCCCTTGCACTGGAAACTATATGGTGGTTTTCCATGTTGCCACAACTATTTTTCCACACAACCAATCTATATGATTCATTTCATTAGACTCCATTTTAATGAAGTATAAAAGTCCCACAAGGGTCTTCGCTGAAGGCAGAGAATCATGACATCCAAAATTTATTTTTATTTTATTTATCTAATTTATAGAGCCACCCAACTCATTTGGTAAGTCACCCTGAGTGGTGTAGAGAAAAACTGAAGACAATAAATATATAAAACCATTATTATTAGTGATTATGTAAAAGCAATAAAAATGCACCTAAAACAAAGAAATAATAGATGAAGGGATATTAATACTAACAGAGCCACTTTACTAGTTGACCCATCCCCTGGGATCTGCAGGCCTGCTTGGTTAACCAGGGATCTTGAGGGATCTTCAGGAGCTCAGAAATGATGAGGCCACAAGTGAAAAGGTCCATCACCCAGAGCCCAGAAGATGTAGCTCCATTTGATGACGGAACCTGTAACATGCCTGGTTTGGAGGCATCACTGCTTCAAACAGGAAGACGGTGCAGAGAGTGGTGAGAATGGCCGAAAAGATCATTGGCAGTTCCCTCCCTCCCATCCAGGACATAGCACAGAAGCGTTGCTTGAGCAGGGTCCGTAAGATTATCTGGGACACTACACATCCTCTTCATGACCTGTTTTCCTTGTTACCTTCTGGGAGGAGGCTTCGTGGTATCCGTAGCAGAACATCCAGATTCAGCCATAGTTTCATTCCATACAGCATTAACCTTGCGAACTCTCAAGCTTCCTCCTTCCGTTATATATTCAAGATGGACAGTATTTAATATTTATTTGCTACATATATGTAGGGATGTGGGTCTATACATATGTTGTTCATAGTATGTTTAGGTGTGTGTCATGTATGTGTTTCACTTTGAGAGCGGGCAACTAAATTTCATTTTTTATGTGTGCCATTGTGCCCACAGTATAAAAATGACAATAAAGGTTATCTTATCTTATCTTACTGGATCAGGTGGGATGGGCAGATGAAAGCAAGAAGAGATGGTCCCTCAAATAAACCAGTCCTATGCTCTGTAAGGCTTTGCCTTCATTACCCAGTTTAAGAACTGGCTTTATCCCAGCTTATATGTTCCTGGAATAGGTAGAAAACTTCTCCCAGTTAGCATCCATGTTTATTTAGAAACATTTTCCTTTATATTTAGGAAAATTGAAGGCTGGTAACTCAATTCTATGAAGTTTATTTTGAAGTAAAACCCAATATAATTAATTGTGCTGCAGAAAGTGCTGCAAAAAAAGCTTCACAGCTGTTAGTGTGCAGGTATTTATATTCATAAACAAAAAAAAAACCCTAAGAACTTAAAAATTAAGCTGGATTTTTATTAAGGAAAGCCAGAATTGCTCACTAATGATTTATCCTACTATAAATCTGCTAGGATCACAATAGTCAAAGGTAATCCCAGCTGGACCTATGACAGAAGTCTTTCATATTTTCAGCTTTAAAATATATATAGGTGATGACTGGATCACCGCTAATATTCGTGAGTTCTTTCATACCTCTCATCCCCAATAGAAGCAAGAAGTCGGGCTATAGCAACATGATAAAATTATTAATGTACTTAAGTGCATGCAAGAACCACAATATTCTTTTACAATATTTGTGGTTTCAGATATGTTTGACACACTCATGTTTTATATGCCCAGATTTATACTAGTTTTAGATAGTTTTGGTATACGAGACAACAATGTGTGAAGAGAGATGTGGTGGTTGAGATTGGTAGGGGGTAATCAGCACACAGCAGCTACATTAAATACACTATTTAGTGCTTCAACAGACTGAATATTTATATTTTGGCTAGGATACACTTAATTAGGTAGGTCTTTAATTAGTCAGGATGGCCTTTTAAACAGAGAAATATTGTCCCATTGTGAAAAAACGAAAGTAATTAGAAATAATTGAAAAATATACAAACTTGTTTAAATACCGGGCAAGCAACTGAGCAAGCAAACTTCAACATATTTATTTGCTCAAAGATATTTGCATCTTTGTGCCATTTAATTCATTTATTAAAGGGATTGAAAGAATGGAAAGCTTTGATTGAGTTGATGAGACACATACATTATATTACAATTCGCAAATGATGGTAGAGAAAATGTAGCTTTGATTGCAACTAAAAACTGTTGGCTCAGGGGAGATGCACTTTAGATGAGTGTATATCAATTCAGCACATTGTTGATCTCAGTTTGATATTTTTGATGCTGAAAAGGCCTTAATTAAATGCTTACCATTGAACTATATTCCCCTATATCCTTTTGCATTTTCAGAAGTAATTTCACTCACTGTGGCACTTGTGAGCTCTTGCAATGTAACACGCCAATAATGTGCCAGCTGGACTCCTTAAACTCTCATTGACACAATGAACTGCCATTATGAGATTCAAGGATTTGCTGTTATTTATTGGATCAACACTGGAGTGAAGTCCAAGAAATTGCTTATTGACATGGAAAATGTGCATTATTACCTGTTAAACAGTAGCTAATTAACTATATATACAGTATATATATATATTTATAGTTTGTTATTTAACATATTCTATGTTAATTGATTCTGTAATATTTACAGTTGAGCAATATGTTACAATGTGAATAGGCTTGATTATCACCGAATCCGCTTGTACTGTGCACATCAATAGCAGAAAGTGGCTTTAAATTGTAGTATAATGCATGACATATACTACATTGTCAATTAAATAGAGTAATTGACCATCAAAGCACTTAGAATTAAAACTGCAATATAGCATTTCTCTTTGATATTTGAATGTGGATGAATCTGTCATACTTGTTTTCATTTTTCATTTTTATTTTTTCCAAACTAATGTTTGATCCTTCTCATTTTCTACCTTAGTTTGCTTCTTTTCAAGTCAAGACAATATGTTGTTTTTTATTTCTGAATATTTTTCCTAATAAGTTCTTTTAAACACACACACACACACACACACACACACATTTTAGCAATCTTGCTAAAACAATGCTTTTGGGAGATAATTTCCCCCATATGCAATTTTATTTTTTTTCCGTTAATATATTCATTTAAATGCATTTTTTTTCTTAAAAAAACCCTGGATAGTAAAAAAAAATAGGAATAACACAATTGGAAAGAGAATTTCATTAGCGTGTTTATCTAGTTTCAGGAAGATAAGAACTGAGTGAATTATGTATCTGTAGAAAAGGAAAATATACACTTTGCTCTTGGAACATTCCATCTTTTTTAGTCTCATAATCA
The DNA here is from genome assembly GCA_023970755.1 of Azemiops feae. Classification (NCBI taxonomy): domain Eukaryota; kingdom Metazoa; phylum Chordata; class Lepidosauria; order Squamata; family Viperidae; genus Azemiops; species Azemiops feae. Next base: position 77,675 of record JALGBA010000123.1, on the reverse strand, counting down.
GCCTAACTGGACATAAGCAAACAGATAGAAACAAATATACAGAGTTTTGATATCATCAGAACACCCAAACAACTCAGGTATAGAAGATGACTACCACTATCCCAGCATTAAACAATACCAAAGTGAATGTCAGGGAGACTGTCTGTAGTTAATATCAACCCAGCCACTCAACTGACCGATATTTTCTCCAGTTCATCAGCTTTCACAACCTCCAGAAGAGTCACTGGCAGTAACATGACATTTCTTTGACATTTTAGGCTATTTAATATGGAGATTAAATTTAATCATACTGTCCTCCAATTTCTGATGGGCTGTGCTGTCTGCGTCTTATCCAAAATGTCAAAAAGGGCCTATTCATAGACTGCAAGAATAACTTTTTCTTTCCTCCATAAGGGACTCATGAAAAGATTCTCCTACTTCCTACTGAGATTAGGATCTGTCCTTGCACTGATTGTACTAACTTTTCATAATGCTGTCTACCTCATGTTATAGAATGAAAGGCAGTGACCAAACAGTGCCATGAACCATTCATCCATCTTGAACCTCTTTAGCAGAGTGGTCACTTTTTCCCTGAAATTAAGGAAAACATACACAGATGTAAACGCTCTCTCTCTCTCTCTCTCTCTCTCTCTCTCTCTCTCACACACACACACACACACACACACACACACACAGAGAGAGAGAGAGAGAGAGAGAGAGAGAGAAATAACACTTAAACATTAAAACTGTCAGAAGCTGAGAATACTTCTTTGTCTAAATTTGAAAACAGTCCTTTTCAAGATGTCTCTCTACTTGAGGGAAAAAAGGATGAAGATACCATAAGAAGGTTATAGAAGGTTTTACTGATAAAGGCAATAATTCAAAATATATCTAAAGGTTACTGAAAGTAAAAAGGATATGATTTAAGAGAACATTTTGCCGAGATGTCCCCGATGTTGAATTTGTCCTTGTTTCAATAAAATAAGCACCTTTTGGGAAGTTTCACGGAAAGCAATTGATCTTTTCCTCTCTCTCCTTTTTTTTTTTTTAAACAACAACAGTCTTTTTTCTTTGCAATTGATAGAATTCTAGCTATTCAATTTATTTTTTAATAGAATCCAACTACAATACTTGGATTTCTGGTGGGAGCTCAGCTCAAATCAGATGGTTTCACCCAAGCTGTGCTCATATAACACATTTAACCAGGTCAGTTACAAATCTAACAGCTGTATTTGCACACACGCTGAGCTTGGTTAGATTTCGCTCTTATCCCCCTCTTTTTTTTTAACTTAGTATGTTGTGTATCTTTGATAATAGTTTGCTTTATAGACTGGAAATAATGCTTGTAGAGAGATATGCTCCAATTATGGGTATAGGGGACTATTTTTGAAGATGGTGCTTACTTGAAAGTAAAATAAGGAGGGGTTATTTGTAAGATTAAAAAAAACAACATGGTGATAGGAAAGCCTCTATTACTTATGTCTTTCTACAGATAAGAGCCTCAGTGTGCTCTTCTCAATTATGGAGAGAGAGAGAAAAATCAAATGGATGAGAACCTAAACGGTACGTGTCACAATCGGAAAGAAAAAGAACTGTACAGAGAAATGAAGTGATGAAAGCCCTAAGATACCATTCTAACTGATAGGAAACGTGTTATGTAAAAACATACAAAGTCTTTTAGACAAAGACAGGAGACAATTGTGTAGAATCCTTTAGCTAACTATCTCTATATCTATTCCCCCAAGTCCCGCCTAATAGGTTTATCGCTGCAGAAAGTGGATGTATGCAAAATTGAATTTCAGCAATCTGAATCCAGCCCATATGATATAGCAGGTGGTATAAATCTACAAAATTGGTTAATTCAGTAACCAGGTTAGACATTTCATCTAGACACAGCCAGTGGTGGGATTCAAATATGTGAACAACTGGTTTTCTGTGTGGATGCTGCTTCCAGAAGTCCATTCTGGGCCTGGGCAACAAAAAATTAGCTACCAGTTCTGCCAAAGTGGTGCGAACCGGCTGAATCCCACCACTGGACACAGCCATATATAAGTTCAGATGATGTCAGAATTGCTATTTGTGTTCAGCTCAGATTCCCTTCTTCAATCCCATATATATTAGGGCCAGTCTGAAGGTTATCTATCCTGGGAATTCACTCTCGTTCCCAAGTTGGGAAATTAAAAATGGAGAATTTTTTTAAAAAAATGGGTGTGGGGGCATATTCTGATCAGCATTTGCAAATAGGGCAATGTATCGCATCCTTGTTTCTTCTTTCAAACTGTTCCCAATTATCCTTGCAAGCAGTACAATAGCTATCCTACTTCATCATTTTTTATTATAAGGTGTCAAAGATAGAATAATAAAAGCCTTGTGTTCTTTGGGAATATGAGCTAGGACTATTTTAAAAGCAAAAGGAAAGAAAGAACAAAGGAGAGTGTTAATCCTCCGATTCTGACTAGAATTCAGGAGGAAAAGAGAGCATAGGTAGGTGCTTTTTTCTTCCTTTCTTTCTTTAGAAGAGTTTTCCCAAATGATGCTTTTCTTATTCCATTTGTCTGGGTTTACAAATTCAGAGTTGGAGAGGAGAAGTTGGAAAGATTGTGAACCATTTGTGAACACCCACTGGGGAAGTTTTAAAAAAGGGGGGAAATATGTCAGGTTTGGAAGGTCAGAATCACTCTCTCTCTCTCTCTCTCACACACACACACACACACACACACGCACACACAGAGAGAGAGAGAGAGAGAGAGAGAGAGAGAGAGAGAGAGAGAGAGAGAGAGAGAGAGAGAGAAACACACAGTTTCCAGGTTTTTTTTTTCTCCCTATCCTTTTCATGGCTTTAGATTTACTTCTTTTTTTTTATCCAGACACAACATACAGTATGTGGCTGCTGTAATTTATAATTAAATAATGCCTTGCAAACATATAAAAACAGAGGTTTAAATCCATTGCTGGTTTAATTTAGAAGCAAATTAAGTTCTTCCCAATAAAATGCTGTTCAGTGGCAAGAAATGTAAGTCTCTACCCCTTTGGTGGAAAAAAAAACCTCTAGCAGATTAAAAACACAAGATAGGCAATGCCTGCCTTTGTGATGAGGATCTGGGTGTCCTGGTGAACCACACATCAAGCAATATACGATATTGGTAAATAAATAAATAATTTAATAATAAATTATTACAGTATATTTATTAAATAAATAAATAAATAAATAAATAAATAAATAAATAAATAAATAAGCAAGCAAGCAAGCAAGCAAGCAAGCAAGCAAGCAAGCAAGCAAGCAAGCCAGAAGAGCTAATGCAGCAACCTTACGCTACATTAACAAAGACATAAAGTTGAGATCATAGTAAGTAATAATTCTGTTTCATGCTACACTAGTCAGACTGCACCTACAGTATAATACTGTGTCCAGTTTTGGTCCTTACGGTACAAGAAGGATGCTAAGGACTTGGAGTACAGAGAAGAAGAACAAAGATGGCGAGGGGCTTGGAGGATAATGCCTTTGAAGAATTGTTAAAAGAACTGGGCATAAAGAAGAGATGGCTAAGGGGTGACATGAGTAGTCTTCCAATACTTGGACTGTCATAGAGTAGAAGGTGTGGATTTATTCTCCATAGTGCCTGAGGGTAGGAGAAGAATCAACGGCTAGAAGCTTTACAGAACATGATTTGAACTTGAAATAAGGAAAATTTCCCTGACTGTGAGAGGAACAGTTTGTCTCCTGAAGTCATGGTTATTGCATCACTGGAGATTTTCCAAGAAAAAGCTAATCAGTCATTTGTCTGGGATGGTCTGAAGATTCTTGTCCTGAACAGGGAGTTGAAGTAGCATTCTAAGATCCATTCTAACATTATGGGCCTTTGATTCTTTAATTTGCTAATTCAGGTATTATTGCACACTATTATAAGTGACAAATAAGAAAGTCAAGAAAAAGAAAAAAATGGGTATGTGGAAATCATTCACATCATACTTGGTGGTTTAGAAGATCAATTTATTTGAAAGTTATCCAAAATTATGTTTTTGCAAGAACAAAAGTGATTTGTTACAAAGACACAATCGTATCATCTTTAATACTCAGGCAGCTCAGCATGTTGATTATTGATTTTTAACTTATTCTTTACTTCATCAATACTCAGAACATCTTTTAAAATATGACAGCTTAACAGTCTGATGTGCCTGCTTGGTTCCCCCCCCCCCTTGATTATGTTAATCTTGATCATTCTGTATTGCTTTGAATATTACATAATTTTCTCACATTGCACAGATAATTATACCTGTTAGATAGTCTGAAAGTGAAATAATTATATAAATATATTCAGTTAATAAATCTTAACTATGTCAGTTTATTCATTCATTAATCTTTACTTTGGTTGATAAAGAATGTAAATTCACAATGGATTTGTCTTAGGTTGCACAGGAACAAATGAGATTGTTCTCCTATTTGTATACCACAACCCCATATTTTCCAAATAATATGATCATTATAGAAGTTGTAATTCCACACATTGAAAAGAATCTAGATAGAGTTTAGAACATGATGCCTCATCCATTCAATCATTCTTGAGCATCATTTCCCATTAAAGATGATCACATATGGAGTGCATTTCCAGTGAAGTTTCTCCATCACTTGTCTAAAAATTAGTTCTGGGATGACTGCATATTACGCTAGTTCTTTGAACAAAGATGTCTATGAGCTATATAGTTTTGTCATATTTTTGTCATTTTTCTTCTGTGGGGAAGTTTCAGGAAGCATGAATGTGCTCATTATTCTTCTTTCATATTATATTTCTCACTCAAGGAAGGAAATGATTGATAACTTAGTAGTTTCAGTACTACACAATGGCTTTTGAGCCAATCATCAACTCCTGAATTCTGAAGATGTCCAGAGGAAGTTGATTAACACTTTTACTGATGCTTCAAGATATTTGCAGAATAAAAGAATGCAAAACAGAATTCTGTGACTGCTCTGGCAAATGATCTAGCGGAGTCTAGTCCAGTAACGTCTCAGTGGAAATGTTCATCAAACTAGCAACTCAAGGTGATTTGTAAGACTTTATGAAGCTTCAGCCTCAAGATTCAGGTTGATGGCATTCAATCATCACATTAATTCACTTAATCCAACAATTGGGAAGGTATGTTGGGCATGTTAAAAATCTCCTCTTCTTATATGTTTATTCAAATCAATTAAAATCGCCGAATTGGATCAACAACCCAAATTGACTCAGAGACAATCCACAGACCATTAAATTAAAATGAAAATACGGACAAATATCCCGGTCTGTCATTAGTCCTTTTACATGGATTATTGCCACAGAAATGGGAAGGAATAGATGGCACTTGTCATATTTCTCACAATTTTTGAGAGAGATTAAAGCTTATATTTCTTGAAGTATTGGGTACCTTTCTTTGGAACTTTCCCCAAACCCTACCTATTTCAGAGAAAAGACACTGATGTTCATGCATCCCAAACTCATAAATAATTTTAGTATGTTATATAATCTACAATCTACGTATATGAAATTTAGTAGAACATGTGCTCATGAACAGGCAGCAGTTTGTGGCTGCTTTGATATTAGTTTCAGAGCATACAACAATAAATCTGCAATCAGTGTTGGAAAGAACTGACACAAATCAAAGCACACTCAAGAATCAGAGTACAGAGTACATTTCATGGAGTTGGAGGTATTTGGACAGAAAATAGAAATTCCAGAATAATACTAATGGAGCTAACATATATGGTGGCAGAAATCTATGGGCTACCAAATCTGGCTGCAAAAATCACCACAAAATAGCAACCGGAAATTAGAGTTCTCAGTATCTAGTGCTCTCATCTAGTGGTTGCCTAGATTTTTGCATCTCAGATATGATAACCCTAGGTATCTTATTCTATCATTAAAACTGGTGGGGAGAGGGAAGGGCATTATTTCTTGGAACAGCTATAACCACAATGTTAGGAAGTAAATCACTAATTGCATATCCCACTAAATCAATTTCTGATTTCAGCTGGGATTCTTCCCTATGTGTCCTTCCTCTTGCCCCTTTCTAATGAATGTTTGCCTTCATTTTTGGGTGGGTATTGCTTAAAAGAAATGGAAAAGAATAGCTAAGAGTTTCTAGATCAACAGCCCCCAACCTTTTGGGTGCTAGAGACTGGTTCCATGGAGGACAGTTTTTGAGCAGACTGGGGTGTGTGTGTGGTTTCATATGCTGTCTGGATCCTGTACATGTGTGAAGGAGGCTTCACTTGCTTGCATGGCCTGGTGCTGATCCGCAACCCGAGTCTTGGAGACCCTTAATCTAGATGATATAAACTGGAATTGGGAGTGCAGTGAGAAAGTGGAGTTGACATTTGTAAGAATGCTTGAATATTATTTACTTGTATACCAAAATTACCACTTAGGAAGATATTTTCCCCCAAATAATGATGCTTGCATTGGGGGTGAAATATCCTCTAACATTTACTGAAAACATTAAAAGAAAATGTTGAAAATAAACAAATGAGTGGCAGATGTAAATGGCTGCAGATCATAGCTGAAAAGAATGAGTGTCTTTGAAGATTAGCCAACTTTTGGGAACAGCTGCTTGCCTGCTGAATTACATCCTAACAGCACAAATCTGGTAAAATGACTAAACAGGGCTTATCTATCTTTTGCTGTCCAATTGCCTCCTACCTTTAAATCATCTCCAAGGATTTTGTTCCCTCCCTTTCTCTTCTTTTCCTTCCCCAACACAGATTCCCTTGGACTTACTTCATTTCCATCTTCCCCCTCCCCCGCTCTTTTTGACTGTTTTTGCTGAGAAGAGATTGGGGAAGGTTTGAGGTGAGAAGGAATGGTAGCTAAGTACAGATGGAGAGTCAATTAATTTCATAAATGGGATGCATTATTTTATAGTCAATTGATTTTGATTAGTAGTTATCCCTTCCATTAATAGTCTATTTCTCCTGAGCTGCCTTGAGTTTGTATACACAAGTTGATCATACTGTGTATAGCTTTGACTGGCAGAGGGGAAAATCTTCAGGACTTGTTTCAGCTTGAGTTGGCAACCTTAAATTGAACAGGTGAAGAAACTGGGCATTATTCAGGACTTTTTGTCTGTGCTCATATATTTTTTTCTACTGTTCCTCTGATGGAGAGACCTTAAATTCAAGGTCACCTTGATTTCTGTTGAATATAGTACAGTATTGAACAATATCAGCGAATACTGTATCATATAGATACTTTAAATGGTCTTCTGTTCTGCAAAACTGACTTATACTATGCATACTTACCTAGACACAGCACTCCTTTAACCCCCTGGGATTCATGACTGAGTAAACATGTATAGATTGTGCTGTAAATCTTGTAGTTCTACCCCAACTTTTTTTTTTTTTTTTTTACTGCTCTGAGAATTGGGAAGAGGGTAAATGGCAAAACCATTTATATTCAACTTCTTTCTCTCTCTTCCTTCCTTTGTAGATTTAGACAGTTTCTTAATGTTTCTCCACATTAGCTCCCACTTCATAAAAGGGAAATAAAACTGGACTGCCTCATTGTAAAGGATCATTCCAAGATAAGCCTTTAATTCTATATTTGACTTTCATTTCATTATATGGTCCTCGGGGAGCAATACAGAAGAGAAGATAAACCTTGAAATCTGTGTTGTTTCTGAAATGGAACACCAGATCAAAATGATTTAAAACAAACTATTCTGAAAGTTTTGCAGGTCAGTCAAGTTATCGGTCAAATATTCTTCTATTTTCCCATGCATTTTTGTAGGAGTCTGTATTGAAATATAGTACAGTAAAATTATTTTGTGGGGGGGAAATATAATTGTGAAAAGATCATTTTCCTAGATCCCCTTGTTATTATTTCTCTACTAACCTGTTGCTGTTTCTATGCCTGATTTAATCATATAAGAATTACCAGAGAGCTTGAACTGTATGGTGAAGGAGATACTAAAAAAATCAAATGTGGTGAGAGCAAATTAAGCCAGATGAGGGTGAGAGTAACATGCTCTGCATTAAAAATATGGACATGATCTAGCAAGAGGAATATTTTGTTTTACACAATCAGATGGAGTATCCTCTTATCAATAGGCAGAACTAGAAAAGTACCTAGGGGAATGCTTGATGGTACCAGCCAGAAGAAGTACATGACATGTGTGAAAAAGGGTGGGGCTTCAATTGCACAGTCACAGCTATAATGTTGGTTTTTTTGGTTATTCCTATATTCACTAATTGCAGTAATACAGAAAGTAACTTAATAGAATCTTTGTAGATCCTGGAGCACTGGAAAAGAGCTGATGTAGTTCCCATCTTCAAAAAAGAAAAAAAAATGGAGCCAGGAAACTACAGACCTATCAGCCTGACCTCAATACTGGGGAAGAGTCTGTAAAAGATAATCAAGCAATGAATCAGTGAACACCTAGAGGCAAACAAAGTCATAACCAAAAGCCAACATGGGTTTGTCAAAAATAGATCATGCCAGACAAATCTTATTGCATTCTTTGACCAGGTGACAAAATTAGTGGACCAGAGAAATGCTGTGGATATAATTTACTTGGACTTCAGTAAGGCATTTGATAAAGTAGACCACAACCTACTACTTGATAAGATAGAAAAATGTGGGTTAGACAGCATCACCACCAGATGGATTCATAGCTGACTGACCGGCCGTACTCAGCATCTGGTCGTAAATGGAACTGCATCTACATGGAGGGAAGTGTGTAATGGGGTGCCCAAGGGCTCTGTTCTGGGCCCAGTGTTCTTCAACATCTTCATCAATGATTTGGATGAGGGGATAGATGGGAAACTCATCAAATTTGCAGACGACACCAAGCTGGCAGGAATATCCAACACTCCAGAAGATAGGCTTAAGATACAGGAGGATCTGGACAGACTTGAACATTGAGTGCTATCTAACAAAATGAAATTCAATGGTGAAAAAAGTAAGGTTCTACATTTAGGCAAGAAAAACTAAATGTATAGGTATAGTATAGGTGGTACCTTGCTCAACAGTAGTAACTGTGAGAGGGATCTCGGAGTCCTAGTGGACAATCACTTAAATATGAGCCAGCAGTGTGCTGCAGCTGCCAAAAAAGCCAACACAGTGCTAGGCTGCATTAACAGAGGGAAAGAATCAAGATCACGTGAAGTGTTAGTACCACTTTACAATTCCTTGGTAAGGCCACACTTGGAATACTGCATCCAGTTTTGGTCACCACGATGTAAAAAAGATGTTGAGACTCTAGAAAGAGTACAGAAAAGAGCAACAAAGATGATTAGGGGACTGGAGGCTAAAACATATAAAGAATAGTTGCTGGAATTGGGAATGTCTAGTTTAATGAAGAGAAGGAGTAGGGGTGACATGATAGCAGTGTTCCAATCTCAGGGGTTGCCACAAAGAAGAAGGAGTCAAGCTACTCTCCAAAGCACCTGAAGGCAGGACAAGAGGCAATGGATGGAAACTAATCAAAGAGAGAAGCAACCTAGAACTAAGGAGAAATTTCCTGACAGTTAGAACAATTAATCAGTGGAACAACCTGCCTCCAGAAGTTGTGAATGCTCCAACACTGGTAGTTTTTAAGAAGAGACTGGACAACCATTTGTCTGAAATGGTATAGGGTTTCCTGCCTAAGCAGGGGGTTGGATTAGAAGACCTCCAAGGTTCCTCCCAACATCATCATCATCATCATCATCATCATCATCATCATCATCATCATCATCATCATCATCATCATCATCATCATCATCATCATTATTATTATTATTATTATTATTATTATTATTATTATTATTATTATTATTATTATTATTATTATTATTATTATTATTATTATTATTATATTGCTACAAACAAATAAATGCAGACATAACATCACTGGTTGAAAAACATGATGATGAAATCAGTTATCTCATAGGAAACAGAGATCGAGAAGTGCAATCAGTCTTCCATCTTCTGTTTCCCATGATGTGCACTCCAGTTTCCAACAAAGTTGGAATTCTATCTGTAGCTGTGCTATCTATCTATATTTATATTGGAATTATATCTACAGTATATCTATCTAATTCTATCTGTAACTTAAGTTTGAACTGCAGAGTTGTTTGTTCGCTTGCAGAACAGATAATCTTATCAGTGCTCATGAATATGGGAGTTGCTCCCTATAATAGCTTACCATGCCGGTTTGGGTGGATTGTGGTTTCCTCCTTGGTGGTTCCTTGATTAGAGTATTGTTTTCTGCCTGATTGTTTTTCTGGTGTTGATGTCTGCTAATCTAAGTGTTAACTATTGGAAAGGAGGTGTTCTAAAATTTTGTTTCCTTCAAAAGACTCAGTGGCCCAAGAAAAACAACAACAGCAACATATAAGGGCTGTAACAGCCACTATGTAGGACAGATAGGCTATAATCTTCTAACTAAATAATATATTACCAAATGTGTATATGGCTTCTCTTTCCTCTTTAATTCATTGGGGCTGGGTCCAGATTAACATGCATATAACGGAAGAGATGGAACTCTTCTTACTTCACCCATTTTTCTAACACTCCTCAATTTCCTCCTACTCTAGGCTACAGGCTCAACAGTTCATTGTATTTTTATTAAAAAAATGATATTCTGGAGAGGTAGGGGCAGGGAAATCAATTTCTGCTGGATTTTTTATATATACATTCTGTGCTGATTACAACCCCATGACCCTGTTAATAGAAGTGCGCCTTCAGAAAACAGGGTTGACTTATTCATGCTTTGGTTTATTTGGCTATTTATGTTTGGCCTTATATCCAAGAGCTAAAGGTAGGATAAAATCATTAAAAACCATACAGTAATGCGGAATATAAATTCATACTGCAAAAGTCAGATAAATAAAATTGGTATAAATCAAGAATATACAGGATATGCTTCATGGCTCGGGACCCAAAAGCTTGGATTGAGGGTTTCCCAACATCATAAAGCTTTCAAATTGTTCATTGATCCCCCAAACAAACAATTTAATAAATACTACTTAAACTAATAAGTAAAGCCATCCAGAGTCATTAACTGAGATGGGCAGCTATAGACACTAAATTAAACAAACAAATAAACAAATAATTAAACAAATAATAGTACTATGAATAGATAATAATAATAGCAATAATGGATAGTTCCATCAAGCCTTGGGGATTGATACAAGCCACTCTGGGAAACTCCGATTTGCACAAAGAGCCAAATTTTGAAAATAAAACCCATCTTGAAGTTGACTGACTTCTCTCAGAGCCCAGTTCATTATTAGGGATTCCAGAGCTAACATTTCACATTTCCACATAATATACTCTCCCATGATAGGGTGAGAGAACAGCCCTCTCTGTAGATCATAACATTTCACAAACTGCATAGGGATGTATATATATTTCTCATAAAACTACTGCAGTGTTGCTATTCACACTTTTTAGTATCTAAACAGATTGTGTTCTGTCCTTACAGACTTGTCATATTGCAAATAACATTTTTGTTGGTGCCTTGAATACATTTTTTGATTATCAACACGATTGTGAAATAACTTGTCATTGTGAAAGCAGACATTTTTGCTTGCATTACCTGGGTTGGATGAAATGGATTATTGATTTTTTTTATATAGCATCTCAGAAGCAATTTATTTAACTTTTGTTTTTTTAATCATTTTGTGTAGGAAAAAGCTTCTTCTTTCCTGCTTGAAAATGATCATAAAACCTTCTATCATTGGAGTTTCAAAATAAGACTCCCAATTTTTATTTCTTTCCTGCTTTTGATGGAGATTTATTTTCCTTTTGATGTATTTTCTTCCCCAAGAGGAGGTATTGAACCTGGGTTCAGGTATTCCATGAAAGGAGAGACTTGTGTAAGGATCTGCATTAAAATATAAATGATGCAGTTTTTGTAACTTTTACCCCGAAGACAAATATTTTTAGCTCTTTGTAGTTTACAAACACACAGGTTGGAATAATATTCATTGGGTCTTGGATGATATAGAAAATGGACAGAATGCAATCTGTTCAGCTATAAGAAGGATGGCAAAAAATAAGTATTCATGCTTGATTTTTCTTCAGCATGAAAGTTTGCCTGCATATAGTAAAGTGTCTTTGTGAACTTTATTTATGGATCAAGTGACTGCATTTCAATCTGGTTTGAAGGTCAAGCAAGGGAAGAGTTAAAAGTAATAGTCGAATCAGGAAGAGATTCTGTGTCTACAATAGAAATGGATAACCTAAAAAATTAATAAAAACTTCTACAAATATATATATATATATTTATATATATATAAATCCTAAAAAGTCACTTACAGCAACACAAAACACCTAAACACTTCAACTCAACCAACAACAACACAATAACACCACCTCAACCACATGCCAAACCCCTAACCAACATAACAGGCATCCTTTCTTCAACACAACCCTTTTCATCTAATCCAAATAAAGAACACAACTCTAACACAACCATGACAACTTGCACAACCAACACAACACATTCTGACACTTTCACACACAGAAGCAACAACACTACTGACCACAGCATCCATGACACAAACATCCAAAACATAAATCCAATCTCACAAGACACTCACACACAACAAAACATACACACACAAGACCTGAATAGAAGCAGAATATTAAGACCTAGACCAGAATTGACACCTGCAATAAAACAAGCTGTTACAACCCAATTCCAAAATTCTGCAAAACCACATACATACATACATACATACATACATACATACATATATATATATATATATATATACATACATACATACATACATACATACATACATACATACATATATATATATATATATATATATATATATGTAGAAGTTTTTATTAATATATATGTTCTCGTAGATTGTGTGTGTGTGTGTGTGTGTGTACACACACACACATATATATATATATATTCAGAGACCATCAAGGATTCCACTGTTCAGTTCTGAGCTACATATATTTTCTTCTACAGTTTTGGAATTACTACAGTAGTATCCTCAATCAGGAGGTCTACTCTGTCAATGAAGGATTGAAGCAGGAAAGCTTATGCTTTCAGACTAATCCTTTCCTATGAGATGGGTTATTTCTTGGTACCAATAAGCTACAGATTGCACTGCCAATCATACCCACCCAAGGAATAGCTAGGCTAATGATTTACAAGGGGGGGAAAGGATTCAATGAAATCAAGTGTTTTCAATATACTTTATAAAACTAAAGTTTTATAAGGTTTTCACAACTTGGTAATAATATCTGTCATTGCTTGAAAAAAGGTAACAGCCACTGAAATTCACAGCACAAACCTTTTGTCAAACTATAAAACAGGATTGACTAATTGATCAGTAAGGCAAATTATAACATTTTACTGTTTTTGAGGAAGAGGCCAAAAGAATGGGAAAATTCATTTACTTAGAGTAAATGATAATGCTTTTAAAAAGGAGAAAGTTATGAAAACACTTTTTAAAAGCTTTCTAGTAGTTACAAGAAAAAGGCCAAATTTAAATTTATACAATAGGGACAACATAATATTCTAGCTACTCATATTTTAGACAGATTTTCTTTTATTTTCACTTAGTAAAAAAAAAAATCATTCCTGTTCCCCAAATTTTACAAAAATACAGCTGGTAGGTTAGTAAATTAGCTGTAAGATACTAAGATATTTTATTTCTTGATAGCCATTCAAAGCGGTATTGGAAAGTCTATGAAAGAGAAAACTGTAGGAATCACAAATTTGTGGTACCTTCCTAAAAAGTCGTATATGTTAAGGTTGTCTCTCCTAACCTCAGCATTGACAATGGGAAGAGCACCTCGCTAGGGAAGGTTGCCTTAAGAAATAATTACCCACTGATGTCTTTTAGACTGAATGCACACTTCATAATGTTCAAAACAGGTGAAATCAGTGAGATGGCTCAATGCTCATCTGGCTCTAAACCTAATTCTCTTAATATCAGTCTACTCCACCTATGAAAATCTGGATCTAAACTTTTATTTCTGAATGTTGTACTTGGCCTAAAGCATTTGGTTTCTTCAGTTCATTTATATCGTTTTCCCAATTCTAAGTGAGTGTATTAAAACCAGAGGTGGGATTCAGCCGGTTTGCACCGATTCGGCAAAATTGTACCTAATTTTTTTAGGGTTCAGCGAACCGGTTGCTCTGTGGCAGAACCCCCCCTCCCCAATTCTGCAAATTGAGAACATTAATAATTATCAGGTTCACCTAACCTACAAAAGTATTTTTTTTCTTATTTTCCAGCAACCTTGAGGCGGGATAACATGAAAACCCATCTCCCGAGGCTGGGCAAAAGATAATTTCTCAAGTCACTGCCACAGTACACCCCTCTGATGGGCGCAGCTGCTCCCTCGAGTGGAGTTCTGCACAGATGGTCAACATATCTCTATTGCTTCCTCCTTCACTTTTCTTGTTTCCGGTCTCGCCCTCCCTCAGCGGTATGGTGACCTTCCCCACTTATCAATTGGAAGACTCAAATCTAGGAAGCCTTCATACAACTCTCTGATAAATTGAAAGATAAAAGGGACAAGTATAAAAAGTGGGAAGAGGGGCACATAACTAAGGCAGAATATCAGCAAATAACCCGAGTGTGCAAAGAGGAAGTAAGGAAAACTAAGGCTCAAAATGAACTGAGGCTTACGGCAAAAAAAAGTTAATGAAATGATTGGTCCATTAATGGGAGAAAGTGGCATTAAGGTGACAAGCAACAGGGAGAAAACAGAACTACTTAACTTGTTTTACACGAAGGGAAAAAACAGACCAACCTATCAAAAACAGTACCATAAAAAATAGATTAGAAACACACGTTAAGATAGGCAAGAAAATGGTAAGTGAGCACCTGTCCAGCCTAGACGAGTTCAAATCGCCAGGACCAGATGGATTACACCCCAAGGTTCTCAAGGAACTGGCAGATGTGATCTCAGAACCACTGAAATATATTTTTCAAAGATCCTGGAGCACTGGGGAACTACCAGAGGACTGGAAAAGAGCTGATGTAGTTCCCATCTTCAAAAAAGGGGAAAAAATGGATCCAGGAAACTACAGACCTATCAGCCTGACCTCAATACCTGGGAAGATTCTGGAAAAGATAACAACCTTCCTCCAGAAGTTGTGAATGCTCCAGCACTGGAAGTTTTTTAGAAGAGACTGAACAACCATTTGTCTGAAATGGTATATAGGGTTTCCTGCCTGAGCAGGGGGTTGGACTAGAAGACCTCCAAGGTCCCTTCCAACTCTATTATTATTATTATTATTATTATTATTATTATTATTATTATTATTATTGTTGTTGTTGTTGTTGTTGTTGTTGTTGTTGTTGTTGTTGTTGTTGTTGTTGTTGTTGTTGTTATGCCACTGGCATTTGTAAAACATCTCCTTAACAACTGTAACATGAATTCCCAATGGAAAGTCAAATGGGTTGCTGAGCTCCCAGACACAGGAAGATATATAGATGATCCTACGCAAAAAGTGCCAGGTTCACTAGCAATGGACAATCCTGAATAGGATTCGCACTTCACATGGCATCTGCTGGATACACTCCGTAAATGGGTTATAGCAAAGGTCTCCAACCTTTCTCAATTGGCGGATCAGAGTGAAAAGGAGGGGGAAGCATTTTATGTGTGCATGCAAACAAATGGGGCAGTGAGCATGCATGATGCAAACGGGGCAGTGCTAGCACTCATGTGACACTCACTAGCACCACCCCATTTTTGCCATGCGGGCCCTAGCACTGCCCCATTTTCACCACGCAGTGCCCCGTTTGCATAGCAGCGGCAGCGGCAGCGCTAGTGTGAGTGGGGGTGAGTGTGCACACACATGCGTGCACTGGCCAGCCTGTTCCCTGGCCTGGTGCCCCGCAGACCACAGCTAGTAGTGGTATCTGAATACAGATCTTTTTAACATTAATATTTGACTGTGTTTTAATTTAGGTGAAATGGTAATATACATCATAAGTCCATGTTGCTTATGCCGTATGCTAAATAAATCCCACCTTCGATTTTCAAGTGAAAATTTCATTAGTTTAATCAGTTTTGTTTTTAATGCAGAGAAATCTGCATTTCTTACAATAATAAGAAAAGTCAAAGGGAAACAAGAGGAACAGCTTTTATGTTACCTCATAGATCTCTAATAACTCTCAAACAATTCTAGGAATGCTGATGTAGCGGGGCTGTCTGAAAGTGTCTGCAGGAGCCTGGCTGGGGAGAGAGAGATTGGGACAGCTGCTGCCAGTTTGGGCGCGGCAGGCATGGATGAGGGGAAAAGACAGAAAAGGAAGGAAGAAAGGAGAGAGGGGTTGGTTGTTGCAGTTTGTCAGGTGAAGGCAAAGAGGGGTTGGAAGTTTTAAGCTGATCCCTTCTGGAGGAGGAGGGGGAAAGGAGAGAGAGAGAGAGAGTGAGGGGGTGGAATTTTATTGCTTTCTTTTGCAAGGGGGATATCCCAAGCGGAAGCAAGAGAGAGTGTGTAGAGAAAGAAAGCTGCTGGGGCTGTTAACCTCAGATTTTAATAATAAAGGATAAGGGGGGAGGGGTTTGACACTGACCTGCCTGAGACTGTAAGAAGCCACAGAAGAGGAAGAGAGGCTTCTCTGCTGTTGTGAAGACTGAAGGCCATCTGAACTGTGATTATTGCTGCTTGTGCAAGTTTCAGACATTGTGGGGAGTTGCCTTGAGGGGGGGCGAGCCGTTACTGCAGCACGCTGACTGCTTTTGTTCGTGTTTTACCAATGCCTGGAGCCGGGGGTTTTTCCCCTCCCCAATTGTTTCCAAAAGGTCACTGAGGAATCATTGACTGCTGCTGCTATGACAGCCTGGGGCTGCTAGACACCATCACAGCATTGACTATTGGGGCTAGGGGCTGGTCATCTTTGTTCCTGGAAGCCTCTCCCTGAAGACAAGAGCCTGCCACCTCCTCACTTTGTGTGAGCCTCTGTTAGAAGAGACACTTTACTAACATCTAGAGTGCACAGCTGCAGAGCTTGACTAAGGGGAACGGGGCTGGGGCGGGCCCTGGGCTTTGGCGGCCTCTGAGGAGGTAACGCTACACTGACAAAATGTATTTCTTTGTATTAAATTCCCTTTCCTTTATTATTGCAAAGTAAAGATAATGGGAGTTTTGTTTGTTCACATTTGTAAGTCATGCCTCCTGTATGTTTTAGGCCAATTTGCCAAATAGTTATCGTTCAGTGTATGCATTTTGTAAAATATATTTGCTCATTGTAATGTGGAATTTTGAAGTTGCATGCATAAATGCATATATTTGGGGAAACTGCAAATAAAAAACATATTAAAATATGTGGAAAATTTGCATATGAAAATAAATATTAATTTGAGGTACTTTTTTATTCATTGGTTACTGTGAAGATTGGACAGAGATTGATAACTGAAACAAATGAAAAATGATGTTGACTGAAAACAGACTGAAATCAATTTTAAGACAGCCTCTATTGTTTTATGTGAATTATTTACAGCCTTGGGTGAATTTGCTGAAAAATCAGACTTTATGCATGATTTTTTTGGAAATTTGTTTAATGCAGGATACGATTACAGATATATCACTTTGCTGTGGTGAATAAACACAGAGAGAGAGAGAGAGAGAGAGAGAGAGAGAGAGAGAGAGAGAGAGAGAGAGAGAGAGAGAGAGAGAGAGAGAGAGAGAGAGAGAGAGAGAGAGAGAGAGAGAGAGAAAGAGAGAGAGAGAGAAAGAGAGAAAGAGAGAAAGAGAGAAAGAGAGAAAGAGAGAAAGAGAGAAAGAGAGAAAGAGAGAAAGAGAGAAAGAGAGAAAGAGAGAAAGAGAGAAAGAGAGAAAGAAAAACAATCAAGGCAGATCAAACTACCACAAAAGTCATTTTCAACGTTAGTTGAAATATACCAACAGGAACTTCTGGTGAAACTAACAAAACTAAATGTTCCCATAAACTGTTTCTGCTCCAGAACCAATTGTAGAGAGTCTTTTCACAGGAATTCAAGAGAAGTACAATATAAAAGGAAAGTAAGTTTGGGCAGTGGTTAAGGCATTAGGCAAGAAACAATGAGACTTTGAGTTCTAATCCTGCCTTAGACACAAAACCAGCTGGGTGACCTTGGGCCAGTCACTTTCTCTCAGCCCTAGAAAGGAGGCACTGGCAAACCACTCCTGAAAAACCTTGCCAAAAAAACTGCAGGGACTTGTCCAGGTAGTCTCCAAGAAGTGGACATGATTGAACAAAAGAAGAAAAAGACCATATAAAAAAGAATTAGTTCATCATGGATCAATAAAAAAATGAACATTCTTTTAAGACCTTTGGTTTTGAATAGAATTTGAATAAACTCGTTTCTGTCTTTCAGTTCCAATTCAGCATTGGTTTCAAAGAGGTCTTCAGAAATAGACTAATTTTTGCTGCTTCTTGAAAATCTAAATATACAGGATAAAATTGGTATATGGTAACTGATAAAAGAAGGTGAAGGAGACTTTCCAAGCTCCACTGTGGGATCCAGGGTCATCAAACTTTACTTTAGTGTTGTGTGTTTTTCTGGTTTTTCATAACTTCAGCCACAGGAAAAAAAAAAGAAAGGAAGGAAGGACTTATCCTCCTAATAAGGAATTTTTGATTTATTAACATGATGTTTGTTACTTTTTTCCTGTTCTTTGTAAATATCTGTTTAAATACTGTTTTTGACTCAGAAATAAAAGCCAGGCATATCATATATGAAATATTTTTTCTAACCTTCAGTTGCTTTATAAAAACATTTCTGTGGACGGGGTACTGATTTTCCACAACTTTAAAATTCCATAACTTTATTATTGCAATATAAAACCTGACCTTTCTGGCTTTGAATTTTCCACTGAGTGTTATCAAAAAGAACAACATACATATTTATTCCATGCCAACAAAATCTTCTGAGGAAAATTTAATATGTGAAACTTGAAAGACTGGTATTTTTTCCTACCATACTTATCCCAAGCAGCCATTACAGTACAATTTTATTTTATTTTATTTTTGATCAGAGGCTTAGGTGTGAAATTAACCTGTCTGCTTTCCTTATGGATGGTCATCCTACTTATTTCTGAATCTTGCCTGAGAAAGAATTCAAAAAGAAGCCGAAAGGCTGGAAAGCAGTACAATTGACCTCTGTGCATGTGCATGTGCCACTGTGCATAAGTTGGAAAACTTCTCACAAGAGTTTTCTGAGACTTTATCCCCTTTCCTTTCTTTCCCACAGATGATACTGCCATGCCAGCTGCTCTACAGGTACAAATAGTCTTTACCTAACGATTGTAACTGGGGCTGGAATTTTCATCATTTAACATCATGGTCATAACACTCAAGATCACATGACTGCACCACTTAATGATGGAAAGCCCAGCACTTGTGATTGCCATAGCTAAGCAAAGCACCACAGGTCATTAAGTGAGGACATCACCTGGTCGTCATTTGCTTCCCCATCTGCTTTATTTGTAGGAATCGCAAGATGTGCAGCACATAAATTTAATGAGTAAATAAAATAAATAAAGCTGGCAAAGAAGGTTGCAAATGGCAATCACATGATTGTGGGGATTCTGCGACAGCTATAAGTATGAGGATCATTGTAAGTACCATTGGTTCAGTGCCATCATGTCTTTGAACAGGTTGCTGAACGAGTGAGTCATTAAGTAAGGATAATCTGTATTAGGAGCATATTACGTGTATGCTAACCCACTCCCATGCCTTCTAATATACATGAAGCATACGAACAAAAAGGAACCATTGAATATCTGTAACTTCATGAAGCATACTATGATTATGATACTATGACAATAAGCCCCATATCAGTATGGGTAAACAAAGGAGAAAAGGATCTGTGTGATCCTTGGACGTCTTGGACTTCTTCTGTCCAAGAAGTAAAAGGAAAAGAGAGAATATTTGACGCAATCAACTACCAATCACTCAAAAGTTCAGTTTATAGTAAGATAAATATAACAAAACATTTCTATATAATTCCACTTCAGCAATTTTTTAAAAAAATTCTTTGAATTGAGCTCAGCTCCCAGAGATTATATGTACATGTACATATCCATGTCAAGTTTTTTTTTTTTTTTGCAACTGCATTTCTTTGCTCATATAACCTCTATGTGACAGTGTCCTCATGTAATCAGATCTGCTCCCTTCTTTTGGTGTGACAAACTAATCTTGCTTTCCCAATTTGTTGCCACTTTCTGCCATAAAGCTTCAAAATGAAGATTTTCTAATCACTTGTTTTCTGGTCCTTTGATGCTATCAATATGCAAAACATTGCTTAACCACAAAGCTGTTTCAACATCTATCAGTTATTTTCCTAATTAAGTTTGTTAATCACACATTCCATACAATTTAAACCATCCTTTTGTCTAAGATTGCCACTAAATTCTACCTAACTTTTCAAGTTAAATTCAGAGGCTGCCATTTGAACAACATATCCAGCAATGCATTGCAACCAGTGATGCGACTGAAGTCTTGCCCAGTACATGATGGCTAGTGGGGACCTCATAACATCTGTACTGTGAGTTTCCATCGGTTGTGAGGACGCTTCCAGATTCAGTTTAAAGTGCTGGTTTTAATTTATAATATTCTATATGGCTTGGCACTACAGCAGGGCATCTAGGGTGTGGGTCAAAAAAGATGAAGATGATGGTCATGGCCATAAGACTGAGACTCCATCCCTTTGTTCATGTGATGCTCACATATGTACAGAAGAGATGATGTTTTAATCCCAAGCTCATGTCTCCTATCGTGCCCCTGCCCAAGATACTTTCAGGACCACCTATTTCAGCTAAAACTGGCAATTAAACAAGAACTCAATTACTTGTAATTTCTTATTATTATGAAGTTAATATGGTGAGACCAAGAGGAGATTTATAGCCCTCATATTGTGGAATAACTTCACAGGAGAAGTTAGATTAGTCCCAGCATTATTGTCCTTCCAGAAGCCAATTGAAATGATGCACTCCTGGAAGGCTTTTTAAATTTAATTTATTGAAGGAACACCATGGCTATATTTATATTGCTCTAAATTATTGTTTTTAATTTTTGTATCTGCATTATTATATTGTGGGTACATTATTTTTATATATGTTGTTCATATGTTTGTACAGTGTTATTAACTTTGTACACTACCTGGAGTCATTTAGTTGGGGAGGTTTAGAAATGTAATGAATAAAGTACATTAATTAATAAATAAAATTCATTAATTAATAAATGGGCTTAGCTCATAAACTATTTAGTTCATTGGTTGGGTCATTTATAAAGTTGCATAGCTATTAAAACTTCTCCTTATAACTTTGGCTGTTTGTTGCTAGAAACCAAGTGCTTTATTTTGATTCCTACAATCCAACAGATAGGGATGCTGAATTCCAACTGAAATCAATGGGATTCAGGTGTTTAATTGCAAATTTAAGTGGCATTGATTTCTGAAAGAGAGCAAAGTACACCTAACTTCTTTGTTCTTTTTTTCTGAATGCAGCAAATGAATTGCTAGCTTTCTCAAATCTCTCTCCAAGACACTGATCTAAATAACAAATTATTTATTTCTTTACCCCTTTTCTGCTCTGTGTGAAATTTATGGTATCCAACACTGCAGATGATTCGTCTGTAAATGAGACACCATGCAGAGCCTTATAGACCAAGTTCTGCAAAAGGAAAATATATGGAAATACTATTCCAGTACTCTGAGTGCTTATATTTTAGTTATAATAATAATAATAATAAAGTTGGAAGGGACCTTGGAGGTCATCAAGTCCAACCCCCTGCTCAGGCAGGAAACCCTACACCATTTCGGACAAATGGCTGTCCAGTCTCTTCTTAAAAACTTCCAGTGTTGGAGCATTCACTGCTTCTGGAGGCAGGTTGTTCCATTGGTTAATTGTTCTAACTGTCAGGAAGTTTCTCCTTAGTACTAGGTTGCTTCTCTCCTTGATTAGTTTCCATCCGTTGCTTCTTGTCCTGCCTTCAGGCGCTTTGGAGAATAGCTTGACTCCCTCTTTTTCCCCCCCTCAAACCTTTGATAGACTAAAACAGAACATACTTCATGCATTGCCACATATCAAAGATGCCCAGGTGATTAAGTCTTGCAAGTGTTAAAGCAATATGACACTGTATATCCAGGAAGTTTTCAACTGCTTTCATTCTTTCATAATTCAGACTAATGGAAGAAAAATAATCTTGTTGCTTAGCTCCATCCAGTTCTTCTGAGAGGATTGCTTGCATTCTTGGAGGAGAGGAAAGACCATCGTACATAAAAGCCTTTCAGTATTTTTAAGCAAATGGAGTCGCGTCTGGTGAGGAAGGGTGAGTTGACATTCCATGGACAGCGGGAGATGGCTGAAAGGCAGGTGGATATTGGATCTACCCTGCTGAAAATTCTCTCTGGATGAAGGTGAGATCATGAAATTACCCATATATACTCCAGACAGTTTTTGCAGTGCTTGCAATCAGCTGGGAATTGTGGAATTCCATTGTGCTCAGAGTCATTAATGCAGCCTTTTATGAAGACTTACAGTTCAACCAAACTTCATCTTCTTAATAACTTTGGAGCTTTTTTGTGTACTATTCATTAAGATTGAAAAACCTTCAGAATGACAAGTTTGGTTTTCACTAGGTGAGTGTCTCTTCAATCCATCTTGAAAATATGGCTACAGTTTTGTAAGTTTTCTTTTTTGTAACATATAGCAAAAGGGTGATATTGTGTTGATTTTAGAAAGTTTCTTTTAAAAATATACCAAGGGTTCAGATGAATATGAATGAAAGAAAGACTTTGAAGTTAATTAAAATGATCCTCTTGGATGGAAAATAATCTCTTTGCTTATATTTTGAACTAATAACAAAACTTTGAAGTCTGTATACTAGAGGGCAGCAGATGGCTACTTAAAAGGAAACGTTTGATGGTAGGGACCAGGAAGTCCCCATTCTATTTAATTCTATAATGGGATTAAAATGTTTTATTGAAAAGGGAAATGCCCCATTGAATAAAACTGAAATGGACTTTAGGGTAGATTTAAAAATGATAAGAAAGAGATGGAAATACTGGATGTATAAATGGAGCAGGATTATGATTAATTTTTTTTAAAAAAAAGATATGCAAATCATATATCAAAAGAGTGGTGTGGATTTTTTTTTTAATTAAACTATAAGGAATTTATTGAAGTTACTTTACTAGAACTACAAAATGACTTTGATAAAGATGACAAGAACTTTGAGAGAAGAGATAAAGAGATTATGATAAAGCAGATGTTCAAACTTCATTTGTGTGACTTAAAGATCCCTGGCAAAAAAGAAAAAATACAAAATTGTTTTATTTGATTATGGTTAAAATAATGTTTTGTTATTTCTGGTGATGTCTAATGGTTTTCTTTTTGACTGAGATTGGATGATGATAGTTATTTTTAGTGATGTTTTAATAGGTATAATGCATTAATTTCTAAGATTATTTTCAATAATATTTAATTATGAATTGGGATTGGACTTTTATGACTTGAAGAGAGGGATTGGAGGGAATTTGTTTAAATGTAAATTGAAATATAAATGTTTGTTATTAATGTTAACCATTATTGGACTTTTGCTGATTAACAAGGATGGTTCAAGACCCGAGCACTTCCTGATGAGGTGAGCTCCTATCACTTGCCCTAGCTCCTGCTCACCTAGCAATTTGAAAGTATGCAGATGCAAGTAGATAAATAGGTACCATTTCAGTGGGAAGGAAACAGCATTTCATGTGCCTCGGCATATCATCATGCTGGCCACATGACCACAGAAGTGTCTTCAGACAATGCTTGCTCCCTTGGCAAAGATCAAAGATAAGTTCTCTAGAGTCAGACATGACTGGACAGGGGAAACATTTATCTTTACCTTTATAATAAAAAATGGAATGGAGAAGTATTTGGTTATATCTTAAGAGTCAGTGATAAGATGTTAATGTTGATCATACTTGTTGGGGATGTGGGGGGAGTTTGTTATTCTATTTCTCTCTCTCTTTCTCTCTCTCTCTCTCTCTCTCTCTCTCTCTCTATATATATATATATATATATATGTAGGTCTTTGGTAATTCGGGTTTTCTCCCGTGTAAAATTGGAAGTGTCTTGGCGACGTTTCAACGAAGTCTCATTCGTCATCTTCAGGCTGGTGTCTCTTCGGCCTCGTGCTTCTAGAAGCACGAGGCCGAAGAGACACCAGCCTGAAGATGACGAATGAGACTTCGTCGAAACGTCGCCAAGACACTTCCAATTTTACACGGGAGAAAACCCGAATTACCAAAGACCTACATACAAACACCCGTGAAAACCTCAGAAAACATATATATATATATATATATATATATATATATATGTAAAATTGGAAGTGTCTTGGCGACGTTTCGACGAAGTCCCATTTGTCATCTTCAGGCTGGCGTCTTTGGCTTCGTGCTTTTAGGAGCATGAAGCCGAAGACGCCAGCCTGAAGATGACGAATGGGACTTCGTCGAAACGTCGCCAAGACACTTCCAATTTTACATGGGAGAAAACCCAAATTACCAAAGACCTACATACAAACACCCGTGAAAACCTCAGAAAACATATATATATATATATATATGTAAAATTGGAAGTGTCTTGGCGACGTTTCGACGAAGTCCCATTTGTCATCTTCAGGCTGGCGTCTTTGGCTTCGTGCTTTTAGGAGCATGAAGCCGAAGACGCCAGCCTGAAGATGACGAATGGGACTTCGTCGAAACGTCGCCAAGACACTTCCAATTTTACATGGGAGAAAACCCAAATTACCAAAGACCTACATACAAACACCCGTGAAAACCTCAGAAAACATATATATATATATGTGTGTGTGTGTGTGTGTGTGTGTGTTGATAAAAAATTTTACAAGAAAAAAGCGAACACCAGGATAAAAATAAACAAGACTGTTTAATATAAACAAGCCTGTAGATAAAAGAGCACTTAGCTTTTATCAGTCAAACTGCCGACGTCCTCAGAGTTGGAGTGGGAGGCATTCTGGGAGCTGGCCTATATAGCCTCCTGCCTCTGAGCCCGGCTTCTCGAGCGCATCATCGGCCCATTGGTTGCAATAGTCCACAATGTGCTGAGTTGATCTACACCTGGCAATCTGTCAGTGGCCTTGATGGTTGCCTTCAGATCCTCCTTCGCTTTCCTTGAGCGCGTACATGCACTCGGGGGGTGGCTGTCCAGCTGCCTTTGCTCCTTATCTCCTTCCCCTCCCGTTTTGGAGCGATCTCTCAACCTACAATTAAGACGCCCTGTAGGCTGTCATCTCCAGAAGTAGATAAGGAGACCCCATGACCATGCTCAAAAATAGCATAAACAAACTTTTAAACAATTTTAAATGTTATGGGAAAATGGATGAAAACACCTTGAGGAAAATACGCCCGGGGGACTCAGCTATGGCTAGGTTCTACGGCCTACCAAAAGTTCACAAAGAGGGGGCTCCCCTACATCCGATTGTCTTGTTCAAAGGCACACCAACCTTGGAGCTAGCTAAGTGGCTGAGTGGCCATATCAGCCACCTGGTAGACAACAACCAAACCACAGTAAGATCGGCCAAGGAATTTTTAGAGAAAGTCAAGCCCTTAAAGGTGGAGGGAGATGAAGTGATGGTGTCGTTTGACGTCACCTCACTTTTCACCTCCATCCAGCAAGACTTGGCAGTCACGACATTAAGAGACTGCCTTAACGAAATGGGACAAGGACAACACCAGGACTCCCTCCACACCGAGGATCTAGTGAAGCTAATAACATTATGCTTAAAAACATATTTTACTTTCCAAGGAACCATATACAAACAGGTCAAAGGAACATCAATGGGATCCCCCATCTCAAGTATAGTGGCGGAGACTGTCCTGCAACGCTTGGAGACCATAGTGATGACCCAGTACCACCCCAAATTTTGGGTTCGGTATGTGGACGACACGTTTGTAATTATTAAGAAACAAGATAAGGCCAACTTTATGGATGCATTAAACTCTGTATACCCGGACATCCGCTTTACAGCAGAGGAGGAGAACCAGGGTTCCCTAGCCTTCCTGGATGTGTTGGTTCACCGCCAACCGGATGGAACTTTACACACAAGGGTATATCGTAAACCGACTCATACCAACAGAACCCTCCACTACAAGAGTAACCACCCAGTGGCCCACAAGATCAGCTGTGTAAGAACATTATTCAAACGGATAGACTCACATTGCAGCACAACCAGGACCAAAACTGAAGAAAGAAACCACCTCTTTCGAACCTGTAAGTACAATGGTTACCCTACCGAATTTATCAGGAACTATAGTAGACCACATAGATCCTGTGAAGACTTGCAAAAAGCCGACAGGATGACAACACAAAATGTGCGTATCCCTCTCCCATATATCAACAGTGTGTCGGAGGCAACAGCCAGACTACTGGCCCCCTTTAATATAGAAATGGCCCACAAACCAGACCAAACCTTACGGACCAAGATCATGCACGCAAAAGACCCACTCCCCAACAAAGAAAAATCCTCGATAATATATAAGATCAAGTGCAAGGACTGTGTCTGCAATTACGTTGGGGAGACTACCAAAAGGTTAAAAACTAGGATACATGAGCATGCACTGGCAGTTAAAAGACAGGAACAATATTCACAGATTTGGACCCATATGACCAACTATGGACATGAATTTGATCTTACCAGTGCACAACCTATATCCAGGGGCACCACTAAGGGAGGCCGCCTACTCAAGGAGGCCTGGCTTTCTGATGGCGACTCCATCAATCGCCACATAGAACTTTGCCCGGCATACCAAACACTTAAGATATGGAAAAAACAACACCAAAACTCACAACAAAGGCAATTTGCACACCCCTTACAAGACCAAAAGGAAGGAGGGATGGAGGAGATAGCCCATTCGTGTGACAACGAACTCACAACATATCCTACAAGGGGAACAGAGAAGAGACAAAAAACACCTCCCACGGACACCTCAAATATGCACACCCCAATCCATTCCACAACAAGGAGAAGTAATGATGGGTGCGAACGATACGGATGGCTGGATGGCGACCCACGGGGTACCCACACCACGATCCCCGCCAACAAGGGGGGAATGACGAGACACTCCACCGACGACTGCAAAAAAGAGATCCATGAGCAAACGATGGGAAGCCATGCTACGGGACCCTGCACGCACGCAAGAAGGGCAAAAGAACTAGCAAACAATGGAGGGAGACCGAAAAACCCAATGAACGATTGAGCAGCAAAGGACCTTAAGATGGGGGGGACAACCAGAAGTGAACGGATATCCACGGAAGAAGGTAGCGCTCCTGAGTGTGGGAACACACGCAGGACCATATCCACCAGAGACTGCCCTGATAGACACCCAGACTCATTCAATATATCCCCCCCGAACACACACGTGCATAGCCCCACCAAGGAAGATCAGACGGATCCCGGAACAGAACCAAAAAAGGGGATAAGCGAAAGTGAGCGAAAGCAACCGGCGCACGACAGCAGAAAGAAAGTGATTAAGGCAAAGAAAGGGAAAATAGCAACCTTGGAAGATACCAATGCAGCAAGAGACGTGTGCCGTTTAAGACCAAACCAAATAGAGAAAATGGACAGACCGATGACTAGATCGAGAAGCTGGGCGCAGAGCCGTCCGGCAGTATAAAAAGGACTCCCAGTAATCTTGTATTATGCTCTGATGATGTCGGCAGTGTTGGCCGACGAAAGTTTAGCTTTAGCTTTTGTATTAAACAGTTTCTGTTTTAATATCATCCTGGTGCTCGAACTATTTTGTTTTTATTATATATATATATATATATATATATATATATTCTTAATTATGCTAAAAATCCGAATCCCAGGTAAACACATGTCATAAAGCAAATAGATAAAAACGATCACCGGGATAAAAATCTTAAAACAAAGATTGTTTAGTTTACAAAGCTGAGCTTTCGTCGGCCACACTGCCGACATCATCAGAGCATATAACGTAGAATTTGGGAGTCCGTTCTTATATGACTGGCTGTTTCTGCGCCCGGGCTCTCGACCTGGTCATCAGTCCGCTCCTCGGCGTCGGGCGCACCGTTGTTAAAGGGGCCGTTTCCACAGGTATCCTCTCTCCTCCAGTTGCCGTTGTTCTTAGGGCATGTGTGTTGGTGTTAGGGGGTCGAGTGTCCGATCGCTCCTGCTCCTCCTGTTTCGTGCCGGGAGATCGGGTGTCAAATCGTTCTTGTTTCTCTCCTCCCCCTCCCATCCCCATGGTCCCATTCATATTAGTCTGTCTCCATGTCCCTGAGCTACCCGTGGAGCGTGTAGTTTCTTCAGCGCGTGTGCAGGGGCGCAGGAAATAGTCGTCTCGCGGTCTGCACACATTGTTCGTTGTTTCCTTCATCGCTGAGCGTGGTCATGTCCCTATCATCTGGTTTTTAGCAGGGCGTATCTTTGCTGTTCCCCTTCTCTTCCCAGCCTCCGCTGCCCCTCTTTCGTCTGTGTGTGTGTCACGAGATTGGCTGTCTGGTCCTTCCTGTTCGTTGTCTTGCTCCCCTCCTCCATATATATGCAGGTCTTACCCGTGAAAATCTACGAAAACATATATATATATATATATATATATATATATATATATATATATATATATACACATATATATATATATACACATATATATATATGTAGGTCTTTGGTAATTCGGGTTTTCTCCCGCGTAAAATTGGAAGTGTCTTGGCGACGTTTCGAGGCCGAAGAGACACCAGCCTGAAGATGACGAATGAGACTTCGTCGAAACGTCGCCAAGACACTTCCAATTTTACACGGGAGAAAACCCGAATTACCAAAGACCTACATACAAACACCCGTGAAAACCTCAGAATATATATATATATATATATTCTTTTTTAAAAATGTGTTTATTAGGCATTTGTATTATTCTTCCTCATGTGATATAATCCTTAATAAAATTATTGGGGGGGGGGAAGTAATTTTAAACAAATAAAATATTGTCATTATAGCCAAAATTTTCTTTGATGGATTGTGGATATGGTACTGATTTTTCCTCATTGAGTAACTGATATGCATAAACTTTATTTTTTATTAAAAAGGTATAAATTAAATAACGTTAATAACTCATGCCTATCCCTTTAACTTAACAACTTCTGTCTATGTAATCCAGAATAAATGCAGAAATATCCCTAATGCAAACAGACATTAATGAAGAAAAACAGCTGACATCAAATTAAATTACCAATGAAGATTTAGATTCTATTTTTCTTTCTGTTATAGCTGAAAACCAATTTCCATGATAGAGTCCAGATGTTTCCTTCATTGGGGATTTATGGCACTTAGTACCATTATAGAGCATTTAAACATAACCAGGGTAATGTAAATAAACCAAATGATTCTTCGTACCTGACATAACCCTGCTTAGTACCTTAATCCTAATGGGATCTAAATCATAGCTGCTAAGCCTTATATGAGCTTTAGTTGGTCCGTAGATATATTCAATCATCTTGCAGAAGCCAGTGTCAAATTTAAATTTAATTAATATTTGTTATAAAATTGTATTTTTAGAGACTCAAAGGCTTTAAATGGATCTGAAAAACATATAAGGTTAATGAAGATTTATTTTACTAATTTTATAATATTCAATAATTTCCTGATGGGACAGATATATTACAATTTGGAGTAAAGCCAGTTAAATCCATATGTATAATTTTATCTATAATCAATTTTAATTTACTGTAGAGTTTATAATCTGTTTGCCAGATTCTGGTAAAGTTCCCCTTGGTGCAAAGAATTGCATAAAAGTAGAAATGTCCCCTTACATTACATCAGGGCCAGATTTTCTAGCCTGAACAGTATTCAATGATTTCTGAAGAGAAAATGTAGATTCCATGAATTATATGATTTTTGGAACCAATTCTGGGAATTTAAATATTGATTAATTTTGATTGGTGATTTGAGGAATATAACTGTTGAAAAAATAGTTTCAGTTGTTGACTTACTGCATGTCTTTAGTTTTGGTTACAATTTGACCATTGTTGTCTTTAGTTGTACTAATATGTTTTTTTCTCCTTAGCTTTTTTTCATTTTTTTGCCAATAATCTATATTTTTTTAACTATCATGTTTATAGTATCTTTGTTGGCAAAAAGAAGGTGAGAGAAAATTTTATCTGTTTCCAAATCATCTATTCTATTTAGTGTCTGTTTGTAAATACTCTCTAATCCAGTTCTATTATAATTTGCTAATAGATCATTCATTTCTAAATAAGCTTTGCCTTTAATATGCACAAAAACTGAGAGTAAATAAAAATAATTTTACATAGACCTCAGAAACATAGGAGAGGAAGTTGGGGATAATCTTGAAATGTTAAAAATATGTGAGTCTATCTTTATATTTGTCTTTTTACCAAACTTTGCCCGTTTTTGTTTAGCTTAATAAATCAGCTTGCTGCAACCTTGACCAAGTTCCACACATATTAAAACATAAGTATGCATAATATCTCATTTATGAACTGTTTGCATTCCTATACAACTTTATTGAACCATATTTTAAGAAGCCTGATTCTGGAGAAGGAGTCAGAAAATGAGTACAAGGATTAAAGATCAACATTTCTTCTAAATTCCTTCTTTATTGTTAAGACAACAGTTATTTTAGAGGATCAATGAAATACTTTTGTACCTTAAAGTATGAACCAGTTTTGGTTAATCCTTCCCTGTTTTCTTTAGTACCTTAATATATATATATGAAATAAATTCTCAAAATAACGATGTATCCGTGGTTAAGGTGCTTATTTAGAAACCAGGTGGCTGTGAGTTCTAGTCTTGCTTAGGCATGAAAGCCGGGTGGATGGCTTTGGGCCAGTTATTCTCTCTTAGTCCAACCCACCTCAGAGGGTTGTTGTTTATGGGGAAAATAGGAGGAGGAAGGTGTGTTGGATATCTTTGCCACCTTAAGTTACTTATAAAGTAATGAAGGTGGGATAAAAATCAAATAAATAAATAAAAATTATGCAGAACCATCTCTGCAGTTACTGGGTCATGTTAGCTCTCATTCCTTTTGCTTTTCTTCCAACCAGGTTCCCTCTAGTTGGGGTAAAATTGTCTTTAGATGTTAAGAGCAGCTAGGTTGGGATTTAAAAGCTGAAGCACTACAGGCACACAGTATTGGGCTCAGGGACATCCCTCTTGGTCTGTTAATACAACTATCTGGACAACATCTGAACTAACCAATAGGGTTGAATGCAGAATTCAAATGTGGCTGGAAGTCTTATAAGAGCAGCTCCTAAACAAAATGCAGCTGCTTTAAGAGGCATATCAGTGAGTCACTATCTAAAGGCAGTGATACTCTCCCCCCAAAAAAGCCCCCAACAGTCAGACTGATTTAATGAACAGCAGAAAAAGGTTATACTTGCATAAGGTCCAAGGACTTCTTCCACATAATTTCCAAAACGTGCACAGCTGTAAGAAATATTACAAACAAATTACCTGACAACAATTCACATTCCATGCAAAAAAAACCAAAAACCGAGTTAAGTGCTGATATGTATGAATCTGTGTTCTCAAAACTCAGAGTACCTTTTGGTTTTGCATAATTTAAGGCAATACTGACTATGAGAGGCACTTCACCGATCTAAAGAGTTCTACTGTCAGCGCTCGAAAGCTTTTACATTTGCAACACACCTCATGTGCCATTTTAAAATTGTTATTTTTTTAAAGGCACTCTGTTAACCTTTTGCATTTGCAGGGAAGATAAAGCAGTGAATTTAGTCCACTATTTGTGCAGTACCTTTGTGAGAAGACAAAGCTATATATTAAACTGTTTCTTGTTTTTTCGGTTGTTGTTTATAATCCACAAATCAACAGCAAAGCTGAATTTCTACTTGCCAACAGCAATAACGATATATAAGGGAACTAGATAAACTACTTGAATCAAACTTGTGCAAATGATTTTGCTGCAGCACATGCATATAAAAGGATTTCCCCCTGCAAATCTAACACATTGTTAATCAATAAGTTATAGATTCTGACATTCTGTGTACTGTACCAGAAATTACGGCATCTGTTGGACCACATTCAGAAATAATGATTTGGTACACAGAGGCCATGTAAACTAAATGCCATAAGCTTATTAATTACAATATAGCAAGAGATTTTTTAACAGTGAAAGCTGTGCCATCTTCTTGTATTATTTTATGGTGTGGGAAGAATCCAGAGAAAGAAATATTTTGGGAAACATTAAAAAGGCAAAATATATTTATCCAAAGGAATAATGGAGAAGATCTTTAAAAAGGCAGAAACTTCTCTCCCCCACCCCCAGCCAAACAACTCAGCAAAAAAACAGCTTTTAGAAATGCAAATGTAATAATCCATTCAGGAAGGTTGGAGCCTTCCAGCTAGAAGCTAAAGAGATTAGGAAGACAAAGACCCCTAACATTTATATACCCCACCCAAACTCTAAGACAGGACATAATAGGATTAACCCACCAATGCCAAAGGGGCACACTCAGACTCAGGTCAAAGTACATGACACAGGAAATACAAAGCCTCAAACAGGAACAGGAAACAACCTCAAGAGCCCCAGAAGATATAAAAACCCACCACTCCCTTCTACATGTGGTCAGTTTTTCCCAGAGCCATCTTTCTGTCTGGCTCTCCTCTTCAATAAACTACAACCTTCTTTCTAAAGCAGTCTCCATTTTGTTTATTCCCAGCTTGAATTGGACCCTGATGAAGATTTTTCTTTCAACAACGGGGAGAAGCATAACTGGGATGAAGTATCATGCAGGCTTAGGAAGCCATTCATTTTAATTGAGGAACAGGCTTCCTCAGAAGTAAAGGCTTATAGGTAGTCCTACCTAAAGGAGCCTGCCCGTTAGGGTCATATGTTGTGACAGTCATAAATCAGGCCGGTCACGTGAATGCCCAAAGTGCGGGTCACATGACTACAAAGGAGGGCTATCATTGTAATTCACTTGTTCCAGGTATGTTGTAACTTCACTAACGGTTGCTAAGTGATTGGTCGTAGGTCGAGGATTACCTGTACTCAAAACAAAAAGAGTCCTACTCCTAAAATTGAATTTTCTTTGGATGACCTGAATTACTGGAATTTGAGCATGGTGCAAGGTTTCAGGCTCTAAAAAAATCCTTCACTGCAAATGTCAATGTTGGAATGATACTGGGGAACTGTGGATGATTGGATTGTTTGCAGGATCACTTCTCTTTCTGTTGTGTGGTGCTTCACTCCTGAATGTGCTTTGGACTCTTTGCTGGTTTTGCTTATTGTGTGGGCTCTTGGCCTCTCTCCTTGTTTTATTTACAGAGTGAGTTTTCTCCTTTACTGTTTTTCATGCAAGATTCTAAATTCTATTTACTTCTTCAAAAACATTTTGCCCATTGCAATCAAGAAACTAAATGTGTGACTTGTGAAAGCTCCTTCCCCCAATTCCTATATCCCAAATTCAAATTTGGGCATAATTTCTGAGAATTAGAACTGGCAGATCTGAATTGCAAAAATATGCATGATGGCAGGAACAAAGGGGGGGGGGACCGACCATTTTGCCTTTGTCTGAACTTTTATGGCTCTAGTAGTTTTATCAAAATTCTCTTTCACTTACACCGAAGGAAGCAAATATAGATAGTCCTCGCTTAAAAACTGTGTGATTTACTTAACGACCATGGTAATAAAATTGGGTGCTGTCATATGATGACTCATTGAATGATCACATTGCCACATTCCAATTGTGATTCTGTCATAGACTACCTATATTGCCAAAATAGGAGCTGAAATGGAGCTCAATCTGGCTACAGTCTGCATCTGATATAAGTCAATACAGGTCAGTCATTAAATGAAGCAGTCATTAAGTGAAACCATGAATGTGCTTACAATCTTACTTCAGCTTTTCTTTGCTTACAGATCTGCAAAGGATATAAATATAATTATTGGTCATAAAGCTACTTTTTATTACTGTCATAACTCTGAATGGTTGCTAAAGAAGGCAGTTGCTAAGTGAGTATTACTTGTAAATATTCATATGTTGGGCTGATATACCTCCTTTCAGTTAGGGCTGAGGAGAAATGTGACATTCTTTTATGACAGTTATCCAGGTGGGGAGATATGGGTTTATAAGGTCCAAGGAATGACTCTATCTTTTATCCTGTTTTTAATTATGTCAACCTACTGCTGTTTACCTATTTGCACATTCTGTGAATAGAACATCGAGGACATATAGGCGACTGTAAATTTTGGTTATAAATAATTGAAATTTAATTCCACAATAAAACAAATGCAAGTCCATGAATAATGAAAACAACTTATTTGTAATAAGAAAATCAATATTAGGTCAGAGTAATTATTTAAGTCAGTGTTTCATCAGTGATTAGAAAATGGGTATTAGAGATAAGCAGAAAATGGTATGTGTAAAATAAACCAGATTTTAAAAGCAGGTTTCTGATAAATGTATTTACACACACATACACACCATGCACATAATTGTTGTTTGTCCTAATTTCCTCTACCTATTTCTTCTAACCTGAAGTAATCTTATCACCTAAAATTCAATACCTTATTAATTACAGATTATGGAAATTAATGTGCAATATGTACGTATTGCCAATAGAAAGGATGAGGAAGAGGAAGAGGAAGAAGAGGTTAGAGTTAGGGTTAGGGTTAGGGTTTTACTATTTTCCCACAACAACAACCCTGGGAGGTGGGTTGGATTCAGAGAGAGTGACTGACCCAAAGTCATGCCTAGGGGAGACCTAAAACTTGCTGTCTCTTGCTTTATAGGCCAGCACCTTTGCCACTATGGTACACCAAATTGGCTCTCAATTATAGATGTAAACTGAAAGCAGGTACAGCATAAACCTGTGGATTGAAATGAATGGGACTCACCCTTAAGTCCACATGGAAAAAGTTGCTACAGTATGGAAGACCACCTATATCCATTTGGGCAATTCAACTTCAACATGGAGACCAGGTTTTAGGTTGCTTTATTTGGAGATTTAAACTGATTGGAGATTTTTTCTGCAAAGAAAGTATCCATCACTGAAAACAAGGCATTTCTCTCCCTATTCTCTGCCTCGACTGAATCATAATTGTCTGTTCTGGTCCCAGTAGAGGAGAGAGAGGTAAAGGAACCATTATTACACAATCCACATATGTCCTAAACATATGTTTCAAGATTTAAATGGCGTAATAAACTCTAATTATATTTTCTGTCAACCTTTTATTTAACTTTAGATATATGGAATGAGGAAAAGAACTTGAGGGTTTTTATCTAGCAATATAACTGTCACATGTTAAGGCTAAATATTTCAAGTGGAAAATTAATTGAGATTAGCTACATTTAAATATGTTGTTTGTAGAGGTTAAATTACTCACTGCAAAATTAAATTCATTTACAGAATATACAGCCAGTTTGTCTGCTAAAAAAACGTTGTCTACCAGATTATTTATTAGGAGTGTGTGTGTGTGTGTGAGAGAGAGAGAGAGCGGTGTGTGTGTGTGGGGGGGGGGGGAAGAGAGTCTATACAGGTACACACAGCCACATCTTCTGATTCAAATGCAGGGAAAAAAGTGAAATCGTATTCAGGGCAAAATATGGAGCCTGTGTAGTTTGATGCTGAAACATCTGTCTTTCTTTACTGTTCTCATCATTTATTTTTAACCGGTTGGAGGGCAGGGAGAATGCTTTTAAATACCTTTCACAAATGTTTGGTATCCCTTGGTGGATGCATGCAGGGTTCTGGCAGTGGCGCAGAACCCCAGCCACCTTGGAGTATTTTCCAATTGTGCCTAATAATAGCACTTTATAGCACTCTCTGGGCAATTTACAATGTAGAAGCATTATTTTGCACATTGCCCCCAACAATCTGGGTCCTCATTTTACCAACCACAGAAGGATGGAAGATTGAGACAACCATGAGCGGGTCAGGATCAAACTCCTGGCTGTGGGTAGATTAAGCCTGCAATACTGCATTTTAACCCCTGCACCACCAGGCTTCTTAAAAACACCCGAGCAAGCAAAATCAAGTTCACACTAGACAGAAAGGAAAAAGCTGAGAAAAACAGAGGTTTATACCCATAAAATGCCCCTTCCCTGTTTCAAAGAGGCTCAAGAGAAGCCACTATTCCTGGCTTGCAAGCAGAGAAGGAAGACCAAGCTAAGAAACTCCTCCTGCCAAGATGGTTTGATTTAATAATTTTGAACAGGCTGAAGCTTCAAAGAAGAATCATTGGTTGGAAAAGCTTTGTCTCTGAGGACTTAAGGGGGCAGGTGTGGATGAACGAATCTGCCACCCTTCAAATGCTTCCTCTGTACAGGTAATCCTCTTACGACCTGAATTTCTGTTGCTAAGTGAGTCACACCTAATTTTACTACCGTTCAGTTGTTAAGTGAATCGCTTTAATTGTTAAGTGAATCATGTGGTTGCTAAGCGAATCCAGCTTGTCGGAAACCAGCTGGGGTGGTTGCAAATGGTGATTACATGACTCCAGGACACTGCCACTGTTGTAAATACATGTCAGTTGTCAAACAGCCAAATTTTAATCAGGTGCAACGGTTGTAAGTGCAAGAAAAATCCTTTTTCTCAGTGCTGTTGTAACTTCGAACAGTCACTAAATGAATAATTGTAAGTTGAGGCCTACCTGCATGTGGGGAAAGGAAGCACTCCATTTTCATCAAAGAGTCATCTCATTGGCAAATGGTGCCCTTCAAGGGAAGACCTTGGGAGAGAATGGACCAAAGAGAGGCTACAGCGCCAAAGAGCAACGGGCGAGAGAAACCCATCCAAAACAGTGTCCTAGTCTAATATTAACAGAAAAGTAATGTTCCAAAATATTGCAACAATTAATGTAACAGAGACCTACTTTGCCCCAAGGGTGCATGGGGGATTAAAAAGATCAAGATGGAGGGCATAACTATCAAACCCCTATTCTTTTTTTTTTTTTTTTTTTTTTTACATATATGCACTATTAAAATGGGGCAGGGCTTTAACTGCATTGACACTGCTCTTATAACTGCAGTGCAGATATCTGTTTTGGCTTCCTTCCAACAATAACAATAACAATTCAGAAATTTGTATTTATTTTATCAAATTTATTTGCCACCCATCTCACTGGACAATTGGGGCATGGGCTATTGAATGATAGGGTTGTGCTCTTCTCCCGAGCCACAGGAAGGAAAATCAGATTACCTTTTTCTTTTTAGCAATTTTCTGGCTTGTGGCCTTAAAGATGACCATGGGAAAGTTTATGTGATTCCATGGAGATGCAGTGGGAGAGAATTCCTGCACTGGACAAGGGGTTGGACCTTCCAAACCTGCCATTGTGATTCCTGTAGCCCCAAATGCAATGTTTGCATTGTATATGTCATGAATTCCTTGTTTGTTTCTCACCCCACATATCTTTCTCTGGAGGCCATTTTCTTTCTTATCTTACTTGCCCTTGCCCTTATGATGCCTGTTATTACTGATCATTTAAATGTAATCCTTGTACATTCAAAGCATGTAATGCAATACTCTTTGGAGTATAATCCTGTTAAAATAAAACTGATTAGAAAATGAAAGAGCCGATTGGCCCACATCATGTGGCTCTGTATAAGTGAAGGCTGATCTTTCTCTGTATATGTAGCTCATATTGCATAATAAAAGGGGTGTGCTGCTATAACATACTGTATCTATTTTACAAGGAAGGGAAAATGCAAAGAATTGGTGAATTCAAATTTTTAGTTGGGCCTATTAGAATCTTTCAGTGTATGGAGAGAGTGAGAAGTAATTTAGGATTGCAGCAATCCTTTTTCTGGTATAAACCTTTTTTATAATAAATGTTACATTATAAATTATTCTAATTAATCTGGACTGGTAGTTGAAAAATAATCAGAAATATATATGCAAAAAAGTCTTTGTTTACTTACATATTCTGATATTTTAATCTAAGTGCCGAACAATTGCTTTGGATCAAATCTATCTCTTATATTACAATCAGTGGGTTGTCCCAGATGAGATTCCTCTTCTAGAACATAAAATTAATAATAGCCAGGAATTTTGTATTTTCACCACCTTATTGTACAATATTGTCCTAAACCTAAAGATATTTTCAGATACAAAGTCCTAGGAATGAAATCCAAACCTTTTTTTTAAAGTAGAACCTAAATTTGCAGCACTGGAAATCTCATCTTCAAATAGATACATTATCATCCAGGTTTTGAATGACCAGATAGTGTAATAAGGCAGAAAATAGGGTAAAAGCTGCATACAAGCCTGTGTGAACAGTATACTAATAATGCCTACCTCTGCTCCTTATCATCTGTGTCAAGCCTTGTGTCTGGCAATGGGGAAAAAAGCAGCAACTTCTGAAAATTATCTCCACACTAACTGAAAGAAAAATATATATATATTTTTACAATCTGCTGACAATGCCCAAATTATAAAAAGGAAAAAAAAAGAATCTGCCCTAGGTTCTGCCTCGGTTTACTTTTTCCAATAAGCGACCAAGTTGGAAGATCATTTAGAAGCAATTTATTAGAATACTCTGATAAAATGCGGTCTCACTATGAAAAGAGGGAACCCTGAGAAATGGATTACATTTACTTTTATAATTAGCACAACAAAGAACATCAAAACAAAAAGTTGACTGGTTTAGAAATAATAATAATAAAGTTGGAAGGGACCTTGGAGGTCATCGAGTCCAACCCCCTGCTCAGGCAGGAATCCCTATACCAATTCGGACAAATGGCTGTCCAGTCTCTTCTTAAAAACTTCCAGTGTTGGAGCATTCACCGCTTCTGGAGGCAGGTTGTTCCACTGGTTAATTGTTCTAACTGTCAGGAAGTTTCTCCTCAGTTCCAGGTTGCTTCTCTCCTTGACTAGTTTCCATCCATTACTTCTTGTCCTGCCCTCAGGCGCCTTGGAAAATAGCTTGACTCCCTCTTCTTTGTGGCAACCCCTGAGATATGGAATACTGCTATCATGTCACCCCTAGTCCTTCTTTTCAAAATTAGACATACCCAATTCCAGCAAACGTTCCTTATATGCTTTAGCCTCCAGTCCCTAATCATCTTTGTTGCCTTCTCTGCACTCTTTCTAGAGTCTCAACATCTTTTTTACATCGTGGTGACCAAAACTGGATGCAGTATTCCAAGTGTGGCCTTACCAAGGCATTGTAAAGTGGTATTAATACTTCACGTGATCTTGATTCTATCCCTCTGTTAATGCAGCCCAGCACTGTGTTGGCTTTTTTGGCAGCTGCAGCACACTGCTGGCTCATATTTAAGTGATTGTCCACTAGGACTCCGAGATCCCTCTCACAGTTATTGCTATTGAGCAAGGTACCCCCTATACTATACCTGTACATTTGGTTTTTCTTGCCTAATGTAGAACCTTACTTTTTCACCATTGAATTTCATTTTGTTAGATAGCGCCAGTGTTCAAGTCTGTCCAGGTCCTCCTGTATCTTAAGCCTGTCTTCTGGAGTGTTGGCTATTCCTGCCACTTGGTGTCATCCGCAAATTGATGAGTTCCCATCTACCCCTCATCCAAATCGTTCATGAACATGTTGAGAGCACTGGCCCCAGAACAGAGCCCTGGGGCACCCCACTGCACACTTCCCTCCATGTAGATGTGGTTCCATTGAGGACCACATGCTGAGTACGGCCGGTCAGCCAGCTATGAATCCATCTGGTGGTGATGCTGTCTAACCCACATTTTTCTATCTTATCAAGTAGTAGGTTGTGATCTACTTTATCAAATGCCTTACTGAAGTCCAAGTAAATTATATCCACAGCATTCCTCTGATCCACTAATTTTGTCACTTGGTCAAAGAATTCAATATGGTTTGTCTGGCATGATCTGTTTTTGACAAACTCATGTTGGCTTTTAGTAGTGATTTTGTTTGCCTCTAGGTGTTTGCTGATTTGTTGTTTGATTATCTTTTCCAGAATCTTCCCAGGTATTGAGGTCAGGCTGATAGGTCTGTAGTTTCCTGGGTCCATTTTTTTTCCTTTTTTGAAGATGGGAACTACATCAGCTCTTTTCCAGTCCTCTGGTAGTTCCCCAGTGCTCCAGGATCTTTGAAAAATATAGTTCAGTGGTTCTGAGATCACATCTGCTAGTTCCTTGAGAACCTTGGGGTGTAATCCATCCTGGTGATTTGAACTCGTCTAGGCTGGACAGGTGCTCACTTACCGTTTTCTTGCCTATCTTAACTTGTGTTTCTATTCTGTTTTTTATGGCACTATTTTTGATAGGTTGGTCTGTTTTTTCCCTTTGTGTAAAGACAGATGCAAAAAATGAGTTAAATAGTTCTGCTTTCTGCCTATTGCTTGTCACCTTCTTGCCACTTTCACCCACTAATGGACCAATCATTTCCTTCACTTTTTTCTTGTTTTTTACATGTTGAAAGAAGCTTTTTTTGTTATTTTTGACTTTGGTCGCAAGTCTTAGTTCATTATGAGCCTTAGCTTTCCTCACTTCATCTTTGCAGGCTCGAGCTATTTGCTGATATTCTGACTTTGTTATGTGCCCCTTTCCACTTTCTATACTTGACCTTTTTATCTTTCAATTTATCAGAGAGTTCTTTATGCAGCCATGCTGGTCTCTTTTGAGAGCTGTTATTTTTCCTCTTTGTTGGTATTCTGCTAGACTGGGCTTTTATTATCTCGCTTTTCAAAATTTCCCAAGCTTCTTGAGTTGTTTTCCCCTTGAGGATTCTCATCCATGGAATCCTTCCCAAGCCCTCTCTAAGTTTATTGAAATTAGCTCTCTTGAAGTCCAAGACTCTAGATTGACTGTTTTCTATTGCTTGTGCTTCCATAATGTTGAATTCCAATATTACATGATCACTACCTCCCAAGGTTCCTGTGGCTTCAACACTTTCTATCATTTCATCTCTGTTAGTGAGAATTAGAGCCAGAATGGCCAATCCCCTAGTTTCCTTCTCTACTTTTTGGGAGACAAAGTTGTCTGCTAGGTTTGTCAGGAATCTGTTTGATCTTCCACTTGATGCAGAGTTTGTCTCCCAGTTGATGTCAGGGTAGTTAAAGTCCCCCATTACTATTGTGATGTGCTTCCTACATACCTTAGTTAGCTGACTAGCAAAAAGTTCGTCTATTTCCT
Organism: Azemiops feae; assembly: GCA_023970755.1. Classification (NCBI taxonomy): domain Eukaryota; kingdom Metazoa; phylum Chordata; class Lepidosauria; order Squamata; family Viperidae; genus Azemiops; species Azemiops feae. The sequence continues at coordinate 36,643 of JALGBA010000123.1, read as the reverse complement.
CTGTTTGGTTGGGTAGCCTATAGTATACCCCTATGGCAATGTCATTTTTTCTCCCTTTTATATTGACCCAAATGCATTCAGGACAGTTTTCATCATTGTTGTGCTCTATTTCTGTAGAGATGTAGTTATTTCTTATATAGAGAGCAACTCCACCTCCTCTTTTATTTGGTCTGTTTCTTTTAAATAATTTAAATCCCTCTAGCTGTGTGTTCCATTTGTGGATTTCATCCCACCATGTTTCCCTAATGGCAACAATATCATATCTGCCCTCATTAACCTGAATTTCTAGTTCACCCTGTTTGCTGTTCATACTCTGTGCATTGGTGTATAGACATTTGAGTCCTTTATGACTGACCCTGTGTTTACTTTCTACATAACCTGTGTGGTGCCTGAGTTCTCCTATTGTCCTACCACCTATTTGGTTAGTGTACTTTGTGTGGCAATCGCTATTGAAAGCTTGATTTTGCTTGACAGCAAGGTTGATATTCTTGTCCACACACACATCTATGTTACATGCACTAATAGCCCTATAGTTTTTAGATTGCCGGGGACAGGGATGTTCTGTATCAATTAACTTACTGTCCCCGCTGTTTAGTTTAAATATTCCTCCAGATAATCTGTGAATTTATAGCTGAGTAACTCAGTTCCTTTCTTTGATGGATGCAAACCATCTCTTTTGTACATTTTTTCATTGGACCAGCTACTGACATCATGACTAATATATCCAAAGCCTTCCCCTTTACGCCACTCCTTTAGCCACATATTGAATTGTGCTATATGCTGGCCTTTTCCATTTTGCTCCTTGTACACTGGTAAAACCTCTGAAAAAATAAGCCTACAGCCTATTCCGCTAAGTTCCTGCCACAAGCTCTGGAAATCATTCTGCACAGAGAGTACATCTTTTTGGGACAGATCGTTAGTGCCAAGATGTACAATAGCATCCACATCACAGTCCTTGCTGGCATTCTTGATTATTTTAGAAATACGCTTCTTGTCCCTACTGGCAGTAGCACCTGGGAGACACCTGACCTCTTTTGGAACCTCTGTGTCCTTTCCTAAATTTACATCCCTTATAATCGAATCATCAACCAGAAGGTGGCTTCTCTTTTCGGATGCCTTTCTGCTCTTGCATGACTGATGTGTAATACCTGATTCGCACTTCTCCCTGTCAAAAACAAGTTCTTCATCTCGGTCCACGATCCCCTGTTTATTTGAGTTATCATCACAAATACCTTTACCTGTCTCCTTAATGTCCCTATTAAGGTCATCAAGGGCACTGTATCTGTTGTGCAGGGACACATCGAAAGCTTTGTGTTTATAGTTCACAGCTCTCACCCTGCCAGATCCCACGGTTGTCCACACTGCCCTTCTCCTGCAGGATCTTTGTGGTAGAGGGGGCTGATAGCGCGGAGGCTCAATAGAGTAGAAGGGCTGAACTGGACACCTAATTTCTGCCTGAAGAGCACAGATTAGTCAACAAATAGTCATCTGTTCAGTTACATCACAAGAATTACAGCATAGCCATAGAAAAGAGCATTGTATTCTGAATAAAACTAAATAAAAGTAAAAGAAACATTTGCAAAGGAAAAACATCAAAACGAGTTTGGGTAAGGTATATCGTCAGCGCTTCCCAAGGTTGGCTTGACTATTTTCTTTGTTCATGGAGGCTTGAGAACAGCTAAAAACGAAACTGTTTTCTACAATGTATTGAATGCTCTTCTGCCAGTCCTGGTTTCTGAAAGAGAGGCTTTTTCTTGAAAGTTAAGGCTTATGGGAAATTATTAGCAATACAATTGAAAAAGCAAATTTAAAATACAAGAAAACCCATGTTAATTAGCCAGTGCATCAGTACTACAAAAACCATGTGTCAGGTATTACAAAGTCCATCCTATATGGTCCTCAGAGGCTTATTTGTAAAATCACACTCCTGTTCTTAAATTATAATGATTGTCTTTATATAATTCAAACATTTTAACATTAATCTCCATTAGGATATAAGAGTACTACCATGTCTATCTGTCCTTATGGCTGTGTGAAACCAGCCCTTTTCTTCCTTTGCATATGCCATCTGCCATGCAGGAAATAATTATTTCCCAGCTATTGGGCCTAGCCAATGTGCTAGCTAGACAGTTAACAAAGCACCTCCCATGTACCATGTCCAAGGAGATATTTGAGGCAAGACAGAGCGCATTGCCCTGATTGTCAGCCAGGTCAGGAAACAAAAGCAGCAGGGATTTCAGGAATGCTTTTTGAAAGTCTTAACAGAATCATTCTCTGCCCTATTGCATGCCAGATCAAGGAAGGGTTGTTTGGACTTCCTTTCTCATGCTTCCCCTTACCTCAGGACTAAGTTTCCATTTCTCCTTCCTTAATTGTTCATTGCTCTCTTTCTTCTTGCCAAGGCCTTGAAGGAAGTCAGTAATTGTAACAGCCAGCCAGTCTTAAAGAAGACTAATGTAATGGAGACTAATCCAGTCTATAACTAATCTATAATAACCCATTCATTCCTCCCAGGAAAAGCCAGCTTAGCGGTGGGCAACTTTCCCTAGTATCCAGACTGGATCTGTAATGGTTATTGTGGATGATCTTGGAGAACAAGGGGAAGAGAAGCTGTGTAGGAAACAATTAGACAAGAGAAGCAGAAGCCCCCAGTGGTTTAATGGTCAGAGAAAGAAATTTAGGAAGAACCTACCCTAATGGACCAAGCAGTTAAAAGTGAAGTTTGCAAAATCTGTTAAAGTAGCCTCACAATAAAGTAGAATTAGTTCATCTATTATATTTTCTGTCTGGTTTATCTGGGAGGTCCGACAATATCCAAAATCTGAACAATGTCCTCCTCCCCTTCCACCATGAAACACCAACACCCCACTTATGAAGGATATTACTCAGTGGTGGGATTCAGCCGGTTCGCACCACTTTGGAAGAATCGGTAGCTAATTTTTTGTTGCCCAGGCCTAGAATGGACTTCCGGAAGCGGCATCCACACAGAGAACCGGTTGTTCACATATTTGAATCCCACCACTGATATTACTTATTCTGGCTGAAAAACTAGGGAAATTATCTATAATAATGTCAGCTGTAAGTCCTCCCTCTGTAGTCAATCTTTGTGGACTGTGTTGTTTGTATTCTTTCCTTGGCTGGATGAACTTCAAGAGTCTCCACACCAAGGGTTGTGACATTTCTGACCAAACGCTTAAAGCACTAAGAAGCATGCTCAGAGCTACAAGGAAATCTTTCAGTATCTGGGGCAGCAACTCTCTTCTTATAGCAGAAGAAATGTTATTTTCTCATAAATGAAGTATAAGGATGCTGAAATAATGAAGGATTTCAAATGTTTTGCTTCTGATATTCAAACCGTCTTGCTGCCCCAACAAAACAGCAGGAATTGCTGCCAACACATATTTTTTTCAGGCACTTTTACTCAATGAAGGTACTTGAAAAGCTCAGCAGAATACTAAGTCTGAATCTTGACAAGATTCAAGATTTATAATTTCCACACCCAGAATATAAAGCTGTGGCCCTTCATCAAGATCAATAATTATTCTCTCTCTCTCTCTCTCCCTCTCTCTCTCTCTTTCTCTCTTTTGGTGGTGGGCGGTGGGAAAGTGCCCTTGGGTCAGTTCCAACTCCTGGGAACTTCCTCCTACAGTGACTGACCCAAAGTCCCCAGCTAACTTTGTGCCTAAAGCAGGAATAGAACTCATGGTATCCTGGTTTCTAGCCTGGTACTTAAGCAAATGGTCTCTCTCCAATAAGGATTGAAATGCCTAAAATACAAACAAAATGTTTCCTATTTATATTAATATGCTTCCAATCTGCAAACCTCAGCTACTTGATTGCATCCATAGACCAGCATTTGTTAGCTAGTGGCCATGGCTTTTAATGGCTGCTTTTAAAACCCTCTTTACTTGTACATTGTAAGAGGCATTGCTTTCCAACAGATAAATGTATTTCCCGACTGCAGGCCCTTTAGGCTGAAATTTAATTTTATTTCTGTCACAGACAAGCTGAGTCCTAGGCACATACTTCAATCTTCAGATTTTCCAGAGGTTTGCATATACCAAGGATCATCTCGGTTTACAAGACTGTATGTGTACCAATTCTCTGTAGATGACAGAAAGTATCAGCTACATCACATACAGGTACATACATACTCTATTTACAACCACAATTGGCACTGGAACCTCTGTTGCTAATAAAGGAGAATATTTGTAGCTCAGAGTTGAGTTGAAGGGTCCTTGGTGCTCTCTAAGCTTGGTTGTTTTTGTTGCAGACTTTTCATTACCCAAACTAGGTAACATCATCAGTGCTCTGATGTTACCAGCACTGATAATGTTACCTAGTTTGGGTAATGAAATGTCTGCAAGAAAAACAACCAAGCTCAGAGACCACCCAGGATCCTTCACATCTGTTGGTAAATAGATGTTCGTAAGTTGAGAACTATCTTTGTAAAATTATGTATACCTTGCACTGACCTAAATATTATGCCCCAGATGTTACAGATATTTATAATAATAATAATAACAACAGCAACGACAACGACAACGACAACGACAACGACAACAACAACAACAACAACAACAACAACAATAATAATAATAATAATAATAATAATAATAATAATAATAATAATAATAATAATAATAATAATAATAATAATAATAATAATAATAATAATAAAAATTGGAAGGGACCTTGGAGGTCATCTAGTCCAACCCCCTGCTCAGGCAGGAAACCCTATATCATTTCAGACAAATGGCTGTCCAGTCTCTTCTTAAAAACTTCCAGTGTTGGAGCATTCACCGCTTCTGGAGGCAGGTTGTTCCACTGGTTAATTGTTCTAACTGTCAGGAAGTTTCTCCTTAGTTCTAGGTTGCTTCTCTCCTTGATTAGTTTCCATCCGTTGCTTCTTGTCCTGCCTTCAGGCGCTTTGGAGAATAGCTTGACTCCCTCTTCTTTGTGGCAGCCCCTGAGATATTGGAACACTGCTATCATGTCCCCCCTCGCCCTTCTCTTCGTTAAACTAGACATACCCAATTCCAGCAACCGTTCCTTATATGTTTTAGCCTCCAGTCCCCTAATCATCTTTGTTGCTCTTCTCTGTACTCTTTCTAGAGTCTCAACATCCCTATCACGCTTCCCAAAGCTGAGCTTTCGGGATTACTCCAGCATATATAGTTTTTGTAAATTCAAAAAGGATCTGCTTTCAGTCTTCATTGGGAAGAAATGTGGGATATAAACTATAAACTACACTTTGGGGGCATTTTCAGATATGGGAAACTTCAGGGAGACTTCAGGGGGAAAGAAAGATATGTAGCAAAAGCAATAGCTGCAGTTTCTTTCCTGCTACCACCATGTCCTGTGTCCATAAGCATCATCCCAAGAAATCAGAACAAATATTCTTCATACTGGATAACTAGAATGTGTTATCATAGGAAAAGCTTTTTAGCTCAATCTGATTTTTAAAATATTTTTTTTCAAAATCAAATAATCCGAATAGATTATTTAATATTCAATTTTTCCTTTAAATGTGTGGGGGGTTTTTTTTAAAAAAAGAAAGTACACTAAGAAACTGCTATGAAAAGAAAACAAATTTGTTGTTTAGATTGTGAGGAATGACAGGAAAAGCATAGTATTTCCAACTTATAAAGAAGATACTTTGTGCTATAAATTTTCTGTTTTGAGATTTACACCAGAGTACTATTATAGTAGCTAAGAAAAGATTATAATGGAAATGCTGACCCCGTTCTAGCTGTACTATTGTTGCCAACAGCACTGTAATATGCAAGTGGGTTGATAATCCGTCACTGACCTTGACATGTTTCTCATCTTCAGCAATTCTGTTGTTCTTCCTGTAAAAATTTGGCACCTTGCAGTAAAAATCAACCTCATATATCAAGATCATATTGAATAGATCATTTTGGTATAGAACAAGAATCATCTGACAAACTGCATACATAATAGTCTTTGAAAAGGTGCCTAGACCATAGAATACAGTAGGTAAATTCTTCTTGAGTGAACTAATGCAAATAATGCTTTCCTGTCCTCTGGTATGACAGGAAGAGGTGCAATAACATTTTAAGATCTGTTTCCTGACAGAGAGGCTAATCCCATGAGGATGCATACCCAAAGTTGATTTCCAAAGTTGATGAGCTAGTTCATATCCTTGGCAACTGCTTTGCATCTAAACTCTTGAACTGTTCTTATACATATAACTTAATTTTCCAATCCTGTAGGAATGTGAATATCAGCTAGCTGTGAAGATGTGAGTTTTAGTTTCGCTTTAGGCAAGAAAGCTGACTAGGTAACTTTGAGCCAGTCACTCTCTCTCAATCCAGCTCACCTCACAGGGTTGTTGTTGTTGTGGGGAAAATAGGAGGAGGAAGGAATATTAGGTACATTTGCCCAGTTGAATTATTCATAGAGATAATAAAGGTGGGATATAAATAAATAAATAAATAAATAAATAAATAAATAAATAAATAAATAAATAAATAAATAAATAAATAAATAAATAAATAAATAAATAAATAAATAAATAAATAAATAAATAAATAAATAAATAAATACACAAATACACAAATACACAAATACACAAATACACAAATACACAAATAAGTAAAATGGGCAGCTGTACAAATGTTTTTAAAAAATAAATAAACAATCCTAAAACCACATAAATATTCTTTTATCAACTTGCCAAGCATAGGATTGCCACTTTTTAAATCAGCTGAACAATTTCAAAAGATAGATCTAGCATTTATCTTATTTATTTTTCTTTTACTATTTTCATATCTTTTATCATTTGCCCTGTTACTAGGCAAATACAATTGATCAATTTGATATTTAGTGCAAATATTTATTTTTATACTGAAAAAGATTCTCATCTCTTAATTTATGAACGTTGACTGATCGATTATGTGCCATCAAGTTGATGCCAGCTCTTGGCAACCATAAAGATAGATTTTCTTTAATCTTATTATTAGAGCCATAAATGTAGGCCAAATTGTTCTGCCTTTTTTTTTGTAAGTTAACAAACCTGCCCCTACTTCATGTCTCTTCAAAGTGCTTTAAACTTTTAGCAGGTTATGGTTAACCACCCCATTGACAATACAACGATAAGGGAATTGACTTTGGCCATAGGAAATCACTACTGTCTTGTTGTTACTTTCTCCATTAATAATCAAATTTTAACCTTCTATCCTTTATACTTTTCCTTGCTCTGTTCTGCATCAGATAGGTCCACTACAGATGTAATCAAGCCAAGTGGGGTTTCCATGACAACCCTTTCTGCAGATGGTCTGATCATAACAGAATGCCCCCGCCCCTTTATTGGAGAAATCCAGGCAGCTAACGAAATAGGGTAAGTGGTATCTCAAAAGAAAGTATAAATTTAGGCTCTGAAGTCTTCTGTGAAAATGAGAGAGAAAGAAGCTAGGTGTAAGTAACCTGTAACACACCTTGTTTAATTTGACCAATATAGGTCATTTTTAAAAATCTAATATACCCATCACGTGAACACACTGGATCTTCCTTCTGCCTGAAGATAATGATAGCTTCTGGAAATGCTTGCACATTAAAATATGTAGAGACAAGTTTTAATAAAAAACATATATAAGAAAAGTGAGAATGTGAAAGAAAGATTTTTTTAAAAAGACAAGATTTTCAATATCTTGAAACCAAGAGTTTATTAGTTGCCCTTTCCATTATTTCCAATATTTTTTTCCAAACTATGTCATTTTTCCCCAAATCTACATAATATAAGTTCAAGAACAATACAGCATCCTATGCAATCTAGTTTGGAAGAAAATGATATTACTATCTAATTTAATTTAATAAAAAATTAATTTGAGAAAATTATAGCTGCTGTAATTTTTAAAAGTTTACATTATTTCATATATACATAGAACTTTACAGAGTTCAGGTATGACTGATCCCAATGCTTTGAGGCTTGCAAACTCAGATCCATAAGCCGAAGCAAAAGATGATAAACAGGTGAAGGATTTAAAATTATTTTAATGACACACATTTTGCGTTAAAATAATATAGATATTGCTATACACTTAGGACTGCAGCTTATGGATGAAGAATCACAGCTGGCATCAGAAGACTCAATAAAAATAACTTCTGAGGAAGGATGCTTAATATTTAAAAATATAGAAAAGAATTAAATTTTCCATCCCAATATCCTTGATGCAGTTAGTCATCCTTCTCCCCTGTGACTACTATTTACATTAAAAAGAAAATTTCATTCTCATGTGTTTAATATAGCCTTGAGGATACAAGCTTAGGCCAAACCCATGAGGGAGCAGACCTCAGTGGATTTACTTTTAAATAAAGTAAGCATGCATTAATTTGAACTGCAAGGCCACCCTTTTATGTTCAGTTTATTTCCAAGTAAATATGCACAAAACCTGGCTCCATATTAGTATGTGTTATTGAATGTTGATTAGATTAAGTAACACTTTCTCTGCTTTCATTCAAGTAAAATGTTCTAGGGAAAAAAAGTGATGGTAAAATGATTTTCATCTAAGCATGATCCTTGAAGGGAAATGCCAATACAGACTTTTCAACCTTCTGCCTCAGAGCATGGATATGCCTGTCTCCATATCAGCTCTAAAGCTGCTTGAAGAAAACTAGGATAGGCCAAAGCCAATGGTGGCCTAGGCCACACATAAATATTACACAAATGTAACCTGACTTGAATAGTAGGGCTATGCACAACTTTAAAGAAGTGGTTCAAAGGAAAGGTTGAATGAAGTAACACACACACACATACACACACACACACACACCGAAGCAACTTAATGAAGCGAGAGTAGTTCTTTGCTTCTAAGACTAAATTGAAGTATTCGTGTGGCTTTCTTGGTTTGCTTTGGAAGCCCACACAGATCTCTCCCTTGAAGCTTGTGCTGGGAGATGGCTTACTTATAGGAGCCTTCTCCTGCAGCATTGCCTGTGATATCTTCTATACCAGGCAATTCCACAGTGAGCTTCAGGAGAATGCCTGTGTGCAATGGAAATGGTTAATCTGTAGCTTTCTTGGAGTACATCAAGGAATCTCCCATGCCTGGTGGGTCAAAGGGAATCCTCCAACATGGAGAGGATGCAGCCAGCCTGAAGTTCTCTCAGTATATACCAAAAGGTTTCCTAGATTGGAATTTCATAGTCTGAAGGGTGAAGGGGAGGTAGGCACACAATGTAAGTAATATTACTGTGTGTGCTGGAAATAGGAAGGCCCAAATCCATCTGGAAGCGTTACAAATAATCCGGTGTCTAGATTCTGATTCTGACCTTAGTCCTTGCATTGTGTATCTTTTGAATGTGTTTTACAGAGATAAAATATTTACATTGCTCAGCACATTATGACTTGATTCCTCCTTTGTAAATCAAACTTTGCCTTTCTAACATTCTAATATATGTTTGCACACTTGAAAAAAAATGCAATTTTGTTGACAATCAGCATTTCACTGGTGGTCATAAAGATATTTTCCCTGAATGATAATTACCAGGAACGTTCAACCACCAGACAACGGGAGGGAGGGGGAAGGGGGGGAGAAGGTTTGTTTTGTTTCTGATATTCATTGAGAAATATTCTCTGAAATATCTGGTAGGCAGTAATTTTTTATTAACCGGCATACAGCATTTGTTTCAGACTGTGCTGGCTTTGATAACTATTAGCAGGACAAAAAACTGACCTTCCAGATAATTCAGCTGGAGATCTAAGGCCACTTTCATAATTGACATGGAGGGCATCTTAAAAGTTGCTCTTTCACTTGATAATGAGATACTAGGTCTCAGTGGGAAGAACAAGGCAAAAATCTGGTTATATGAAAGATTTTAATAATAATTTATGCATTAGGAAAAAGATAAAGAAGGGTCAAACCATAGCTTTGGTTGCAGGCTATGACATGCCATGTCAAGAATGGCAATTTTTAATTTTTCCTCCCTTAGGAAAATTTTTAGGACATTGTATAATATCATGAGGTACTAGCCATAAAAAGCATATATGTATTATTTTTTTCCCCGATGATGAAACAATGCAGTTATCTAGCCAATAATGATCAGGCTCTGCTTTGCCTATGTATTGTGTGCAGCAGAGATATAAAACATCCAAGATACCTTGGAAGGTACTTCCTACTTACAAGAACATTTTGTACTCAGTGATGAATTTAGATCAGCACACCAGCCATTATCAGCTTAGTGCTTCCAAGCTTGGTGGCTTCAGCAAATGATACAGGATTCCCACAGTGTGCAGGAAGGTGGCCAGCCCGGGGTATTTTTTGCCATGGCTTGCAAATCTTCCAGGCTGCATGGCTTGATTGCAAACTGCAAGGAATCCTGCCATGTCCACTAAAAGCCTCCTGGCTGCCCTGGACACTTCTCTGAAGGACTTGCCAGAAGCTTTTGGCAAGCCTTGAAAAAGCATCCCTGGCCTCAAATTGCCAGCCGCTTCCTCCATATTGCTTGCCAACACAGTTTGTCTATTATTGAGGGAGAAGATTGAAGGAGACTGCAACACTGGTCCATTTAGGCCACCTGACTTGCTTTCTCAAGGTGAATCAGGTCATCTAGTGAATCATACCACCTCCTTGGCACAAATTGTTTTGTCAAAGTGGGACTAAATAGGATGGCCCAAAATGGCCCCTTTCTGTTATTAGAACAGGCACTTTGCTTCAGCAAAATTAAAACCCTAGTATTATCACTGGCATCTCAGGATGTGAAAAATGTTATTATAAGGAAGACGCAGCAGTGCTTTATTCCAACCAGCAAAGCATGGTTGGACAAGATGTTTTTCAGTTTTGTTCAATGGCAGACATCCATTTCTTGGAAGAAATGAGTAAACAACAACGATGTTTGGTCAACATAGTGCTGCAGAATTGCTTCTTGAAATTGAAGATGTGAGCATATGTGTACACAGCAAGGGCAGGGTGTATGTTATGTGGGAAATGTATCACAATTACTGGATATAAGCATCAATGTCTTTGCAAAAGCTTAATTTTAATAGAAGATTGGTGTGGTTATGCTAGTTTTTAGTCTGAAAGGACTTAGCAAATGAAAATCAGTTTATAAAAACAAGTCAAGAAGGTTAATTCTTTTAGGCAATTCGGTTTTCATTAACAGAAAGTACTCTTTTTTTGTATGGATTTCTAAATAATTAAAGCATCTAGCTCAATACATAAAATATTTAGAAATCTATTCCAATTGCTGTAATTCAAGAAACAATTGCTCAAGGCCTTTAATTATGCTGGAGATGGTTTTAATGCTCTCAATGTGTAAATCTAAAAATAAATAATTTTTTTTTTTTTAAAAAGGCCAAAAATTTTCCAGGAGGAATAAATTTTAGATAATTATGAGCCAGAACAGAATTTATTTCATGTGCCACCTGAGGCTTTCTTTGTAATCTTCATGGAAAATATAGGAATATATAAATATGCTTATGTTAAACTTCATTATACTTTTTAAGAAGATAATATTGATCATAATTGTAGTTTAGGTTTTAAACCTTTTATAGTCATTATAAATGTCTATGAAATTCACCCAATGAAATTCACCTAGTGAAATATTTTGAATATTTAAAATGCATTACATAAACATTAAATTGTACATTATTTAATCCAAAACTGATGTATAAATATAAAGGCTAGGTTTTAAATATTTTCAACAGCATTGCACAGATCTGTAACTGGACATAGTCAAAAGCAGAGGAAATAGGATCCTCTGAGATGCTGAAGGAAACAGAGGTAGAGACAAGGGACTTTTTAAAAATACTGTAGACCGGTAAGAATATCACAATTGTGACCTCTAGAAGGAAATGGGACTGTCCAATATACTACAGCAGAGGTCTCCAAACTTGCCAACTTTAAGACTTGTGGACTTCAACTTCCAGAATTCCCCAGCCAGCCTAGCTGGCTGAGGAATTCATAGAGTTAAACTCCACAAGTCTTAAAATTGCCAAGTTCGGAGACCCCTGTGCTAGAGAAACAAAAGGATCTAAACTTAGAACTAGGAAAGATATAAAAGCTGTAGAGTTGTTGGTGGAGGTGTGCAGACATACACAAACATGGAGGGAGAAAGACGAGCAGAAGCTTAGCCTGGAGAGCAATCACTAGGAAAAAGGATAAAAAGGAAAGTTTAGCCCAGAAAGAGGCAATGGAAGGAAATATGAGAGGCAAAACTGTTAACCAAGGAAGAAAGATGACTGTGAGTAATCAGGGGGTAAAAAGAGGACCCTGCAGCACTTTTTCCAGCTGGAATTCTACTCCCTGTAGCTAGCTGGGGGAGAGAAGAGCTTTGTGATGTGTAAAAGAGGCTGCAGTTGAGTTGTCGATTTAGCCAATAGAGAGCAGGAAAGGCTGTTAATTGAACTGCCTGAGGGAAGAATCCACACTTAACAGGCTGAGATGACTGGAAGCCAAATAGGCCAGATGGGATGAGATCCAAGCCAGAAGGGGGATTAAATGGCCACAAAAGAGTGAGTGAGAACCACTGTGTGAAACATCAGAGACAGTAGCTGCTGTGATCATACTTTGCAAGGGGGGGGGAGAGAATTGGTTTATTTAAGCTCGTACTGTGCTTTCCAAATATATGAAACCTTAAAGGAGAGTGTTGTCCTTTGTGTGTGAGAAAGCACAGATAGGTCCCTTTGGGATACAGGGAGATTCAACCCATTGATTCAATATTTTAGTGTTGCTTTAGTGCACCATATGACACTGTCTCAATATCTGTTTATTATTTACATAATGCAAGTAATAAAGTTATTTTTGTCTGATTGTATGTTTATTTTTTTTTCTTACTGGATTTGCATGGAGGGAAGAGAGAAATCACTCTTATTTTAAAAGCCATCTACTAATTGCAGAGTTGGCAGCATACTTATTTAAAGCTAGTTGGATATGAACTGCAAGGATCATGTTTAGGAACACCCTAGGGAGGAGTTCCTTGAATATTGGACTGTCTCATCGGCAACCAAAATGTAGTATAACTAAGAGGGGTTTTTAAGGAAGAGATTAATTATGTGTCATCAAGCTGGTTCTAATTCCTAGTGACCACATGGTGATGTATCCCTAGCCTGGACCTTCAAATCTTCTAGCACTGCACCCCATGTTCCTGTAACTGAGTCTTTGCACCTTGCTGCTGGTCTTCCTCTTCTCTTTCCTTCTACCTTTCCCAACATCAGAGTCTTCCCCAGAGAACTAAATGTTTGCATAATGCATTCAAAGTATGATAATTTCAATCAGCTCATTTGGGTAGATTTGTTCAAAGATCTATTTGTTTGTTTTCTTGGCTATTCACAGTATTCACAGGAGTCTTCTCCAACACGCACAGTTCAAAAGCATCAATATTTTTCCTATCTTGCTCTTTCAAAGTCCCAACTTTTGCTTCCATAGAGTATCAAATACCATGGCTTATATGACTCTGATCTTTGTAGATATGGACACACCATGACATCTGAATATCTTTTCCAAGGCCTTCATGGCTATTCTATAAAGTATTAGTCTGAGTGGTTTACAAGATTACAAACAAAAAGTTACCCAAAGTTAAACTGTTAACTCACCATCAACAATATTTCTTGACTGCTAATTCCCTTACTATTGATAGTTGATCTTAAAAGGCAGAAACTATTTCACTGCTTCAATATCTTCATTGTCAATATTAAGGCTACTGCCTATTGCCATTAGTTTGGTCTTTATATTTAATCTTATCACGATTTTTTCACTGTGCTCCTTGACTTTTATTACTCAAGCTTTGCAGAATCTTTTCATGTTTGTCTAAGTATATTCACCATACTGCAAGTTATTGATGTTTCTTCCTCTAATTTGAAAACCATGCTCATCTTTTTCCAGTCTGGATTCCCTAAGTATATATTCAGCATATAAACTGAGAGTATACAGCCTTGTCTCACTCTTTTGCAAAACTGGCGCCTGTTTCTGTTTCATCATGTTCTGCCTGTACTGTGGTGTCCTGACCTGTATGTGTGTGTATATATATAGGTTTCACAGGATAATGAGATGTTCTTGGATTCCCATTTTCTAAGCATATTCCACATTAACATGATTGACACAATTAACACGACTGTAATGTACTCAGTTGTGTGAGACAGCAGGTGCAGGGCGGGAGACAGGTGAGGCTAGCGGCCACGTGGTTGCTACGGAGCCTGGATGTCTGGCGGCCCGGGCAGGCTTGCTACTTTAGCGCGGGAGAAACCCCGTGCAATGATTGGTTAAGATTACCCAGAGCTTCTTGTATAAAAGGGCGGAGCCAGTTTCGTTTTCTGTTCTGTTCTGTGTCTGATTCTAAATGAATAAACCTTGTTGTTGTTTAACTTCATCTCTTCAATGTCTACCATGCTAAGATAGAACAATTGGTGACGAAGGTGGGATTGCTGCTGCCACCTTAACGAAGGGCCCGAATTACCGTAAAGGAGGGCCAGACCACGTTGAGGGACGGCATTCCTATTTCGGCTCACTCACCCGCCAGTACGCAAACGCTGGGGGAGAGTGCTGCGAGGAACTGCCGGGAAACCCTCTAATGCGTGGCAGCATGTGGTAGAGGAGAGACTTCATCATGGCAAAGCTGGGTCGGCTAGCGGAATTCGACGTTGCTCACCCGGAGCAGTGGAGCTCGTACGTCACCCGGGCCGAGAATTACTTCCACGTTAACAGGATTGCAGAATATGAGCTGAAGGCCACCACGCTGCTCTGTGTGTGTGGCCAAGCCGTCTTCGACATCACGGAAAACCTCGTGTCCCCAGTGCCATTAGAGACAGTGCCATACGGAGAGTTAAAAAAGATGCTCAAGGAGCACTTCAAGCCGAAGCTATCGGTCATCGCATGGCGGCATGCTTTTGAGCAGAGGGACCAGCGTCCAGGAGAGTCCGTCACAGAATTCATCGCAGCCCTCCGACAGGCAGCGAGGCCATGTGAGTTCAAGGACTTAGAGGAATTGGCAATCATAGCGGGCATCAAGAAGTTCCATGACTTCTTGTATGGTCACCGTTTCACGGTCTTCACAGACCACAAGCCACTGCTGGGGCTGTTTACAATGGACAAGCAGACACCCCACATAATCTCTCCTAGGATGTTGAGATGGTCAATATTTCTCTCTGCATATGATTTTTGCATGATTCATAAACCGGGCAAAGAGATGGGCCATGCTGACGGCCTCAGTAGGTTGCCCTTAAGGAACATAGAGCCTGATCCTACCCCGGCAAACCACATCCTCTCCATTCAGGATTTGCCTGAGTCCCCTCTCCACGCAGGGGATGTAGCTGCTGAGACAGCTGCCAACAACACGTTGACACGCGTGTTAAACTGGGTGTTATCGGGATGGCCGGACACATGGAATTTCAGGGGTTTTGGAGGCGAAAGTCAGAGCTATCCACCTTCAAGGGGTGTATACTGTGGGGCAGTTGGGTAGTCATCCCGACCTCACTGAGGACTAGAGTCCTAGTATCTCTGCGTGAGGGACATCCGGGGATAGTACGCATGAAGGCGCTTGCGCGCAGTCACCTGTGGTGGCTAGGGCTTGATAAGGAGATCGAAGCCCAGGTCCAAGGGTGTCACGTTTGCCAACAGTCCAGGCCAGAAATCCCCCAAGCTCCCATCCATAGGTGGGAAACAACACAGGATCCTTGGTCGAGGATCCATATCGACTACGCTGGCCCCTTTCAGGGGCAACTCTTTCTTATTGTCGTGGACAGTCACTCTAAGTGGCTGGAGGTAGTTCCAGTGTCTGCTGCAACGTCCACTATCATCATCAGGGTTCTTGGCAGCATTTTTGCCACTCATGGACTTCCGGACATAATTGTCTCCGACAACGGAACTCAATTTACTTCCTCAGAGTTCCAGTCTTTTCTGCGGGCAAACCTAATCTGCCACGCTACGTCGGCGCCATTCCACCCGGTGTCAAATGGTCAAGCAGAACGCATGGTGTGTACTACGAAAGATTCTTTGAAAAGAATCACGCACGGCAACTGGCATCACCGGTTGGCTGACTTTCTCCTGTGCCACTGCACCACTCCATGCACTGCTACGGGCAAAAGCCCCACCGAGCTCCAATGGGGTCGCCGGCTTATCACTAAGCTGGATAGGTTACATCCGGACTGCGTTGCCTCGCAGGTGTCCCAACCGCGGGCACCGAGGCAGCTGAACTTGGGCGATCCAGTTTGGGCCTGCAACTATGGCCCTGGAAACTTGTGGGTGGTAGCTGTGGTTTGTAGGGTCACCGGCCCCCTTTCCTATGAGGTGGCATTGGATGACGGTCGTGTGCTGCGACGGCATATCGACCAGCTTCGCTGGAGGTTGCCAAGCCACTCTTCCGCTCCTGGCTCTGCTCTGGGGGGGGGGAGGAAGCTCCCGAGATTGATTGGGACGGTCAACAAGACCCTGACTATGGCTCATCGCAACTAGCAAAAGAGGGGTTTGCCATCGAGGCGGCTCCTGACTCAGGCACCACGGCCATGGGACATTGCGGGAGATCAGTTTTTCAAGCCTCTCCACGGGGGAGGGTTTGCCCATTCAGGATACTGCTCCCAACAATCTGCTCCTGCAGACCAGGGGAATACCACCCCTCAGGGGAATTCCACCCCATAGAGTACTACTCGCCAGGGGAATACCACCCCTCCAGGGAACACCACCCTTCCAGGGAACACCACCCCTCCAGGGAACACCACCCTTCCGGGGAATTCCACCCCAAGTCGGCATGCAGAGCTGGACCGACAGGCCAGCCTGCATGCCCCAATCCTGACTGCTGTAAGTGGGTCCCCAAGTCCTGGTCTGCCGAGCCCGGTGGGCAAGCTTGCAGACCAGGCAACCGCGGCACTTCTGCGGAGATCTGAGCGAATCCGAGGGCCTCCCAAGTTCCTAAAGGAGTACGTGAGGGTTCTATCGGCGCTAGCATAACATTCAGAGTTCTTGCTAGCCAAGCATTCAGGTGAGCTCAAAAGTACAACCGTACTTTTGTTCAAGCTGGCATTGCCCAGTGTTGTTTTCAAAAGCTGCCACTACCTGCTTGGTTTTGTTTTGTCAAAAGCTGCAATGAGCAAAGGCAGGCGACACGTCCTAAGAGGTCGCAGGCTGGAGTGAATGGATAGCCTCCACCCAGGGGTGGCATTACTGAAACAAACAAAAAAAAGGTGCATTATGCTTCTAACCCAGGGGGGAGGGGTGTAATGTACTCAGTTGTGTGAGACAGCAGGTGCAGGGCGGGAGACAGGCGAGGCTAGCGGCCACGTAGTTGCTACGGAGCCTGGATGTCTGGCGGCCTGGGCAGGCTTGCTACTTTAGCGCAGGAGAAACCCCGTGCAATGATTGGTTAAGATTACCCAGAGCTCCTTGTGTAAAAGGGCGGAGACAGTTTCGTTTTCTGTTCTGTTCTGTGTCTGATTCTAAATGAATAAACCTTGTTGTTGTTTAACTTCATCTCTTCAATGTCTACCACGCTAAGACAGAACAATGACTGACACAATTAAAAATCTTTCCATATCAGTGAAGCACATACTGACTTATTTTTGGTATTCTTTAGCTTTCCTAATTATCCAGCATGCATCAACAATAATGTCTCTTTTTCCATGAACTTTTCTGAAGCCAGCTTGAACAACTGGTATTTCTTTTTCAACATGGAGCTCTGAACTGTGTTGAATTATGCTAAACATTATTTTGCTAGTATGTGAAATCAAGGATATTGCATAATATTTTTGCCCATTCTCTTAAATCTCCTTTTTTTTCTTATTGGAATGTAGTTTGACCTCTTCCAATATGTTGGCTTCTGAGTCATTTTCCAGATTTGCTGGCACACTATAACTGGGCTTGAACTTTTACTGATTCTTCTTCTGTTGCTTGCTATATTTTCTGTGGACATTCCAACAATTATTGTAGCTTTCCAACTTGGTAATAACCAAAGAGCTGATCTAACATCTTTATCTTGTACTAGAGATTCTTGCAAATAGAGAATATCTTTAAGATATCTTTGATGTTGGCACCTCTACTGAACTCTATTTCAATATAGTCCTTCCATTTTTGTTTGATCTTCTTTGAATCAATTGTTATCTGTTCTTTAGCATACAAATTTGAGTTTGGAACTTCCGTCTAAGTTCAGAGATCTTTTGAAAGAATTTGCTTGTTTTTCTATATCTGTTTCTATCTTCAGTGTCTTTACAGATGTTGTAATTCTGCTTCTTGTCTCTTCTCTGGTCTCTGAAACGCTGTTAAATTTCTTCCTGAGATTTTTATTTATCTTGGTTTTGGATTATTTTCTCATTTTAGCAACTTCCACAGATTATTTGGACATTCAATTTGCTTTCTTGTGTTTCTTTAACTTGGCAGCCTCTTTTCACATTCATCCTTAAAAAAAATAATGGAAGTTTTTTCTTAAGCCTCATGGAGATTTAGATTAGCTTTATGGTGAACAGCTGAAAAATGAACAGGCTTTTTTTTTTTGTTGCTAATTTCTTATCTCCAAATATGTGGATGAAAGCTAGAAAAATCAATTGCAGTCAGACTTAGGTGAAAATCTTTAAGAACCTAATAGAAATGCTTAAAATCTCCTCAAATCACTCATTATTCAAAAAGTGAAGCATTTCAGCAAAAATTACACTTATTTTAGGCATTCAGTAATAACTTTTTCTATCTGTGGGTTTCTGACTAAGGACTGAAATCTGGGTTTGTTAAGATGCTCAAGGTGTAACATTATTAGAAAACTCATGTCTGGTTGGAAATATATTTGCAGCTGTGTGTCCTCAAAGTTAAACAAATTTAATTGGATTCAACTGAATTGAGCATCAACATCAACCAGGTGAGTTACAGATTTTTGGACTGCATGTATGATTAATGGGCCAACAAATATTGTAGGAACTGTCACCTTAAACATTAAGAAGCCATCAAATTGCCTCTGCCTGAAATTGAGGATTATACTTTATAAAAATGGGCCCTTGTCAGTCAACAGGAGTGCTGATTTACCACCAACTTATCAGGTATTTAGCTGAGGAGGTGAGGAGGTGGCAGCAATAGGAAATAACTGCCATCAACACACCAATCAACCAATAGGAAGGCACCAAATAAATATGATGTATAGAATTGCCCAAAGCACACATTCCAGTAGAGAGAAGTTCCCCGAGGATGAGTTCCAGCATGAAGCTCGGAAGATGAAACCTTTGGTCCCGATAACCGACCCAGATTGGATCTTGAAACTTCATAAAAACATAATGTAGGAATATAAAAACAACTTTGCTGAATCAAGTCATGGCCCATAGGCCAGTATTTTCTTTCTCAAAATGGCCAATAAGATGATGGAGACATACTGGAGGTAATATTGATCTTCCATGAATTTGCCAAAAAAACCTCTCCCCATTTAAAATTATAATATTATAGTAACCGATTCCAGAGTTGCAGCATTATGACATTTGTTAAGCGGGTCATATGCCCCTGCCTGATTTTACTAATGTGCAAAATGGCTTACAAGCCTGAACAAATTGCTTGGACCTAGTTTATTCACCCATTCATCCATTCATTCACGTTGTATAGCCTGTTGTTTCTCTGCATCATGGTTAAAAGGTCACTGATTGAAATTTGGGAGACAGCGCCATACTCCTCCATCTGAACAGATTAAGGAATCCATGTGCCACTTGGAAAGCCACGGAAAGCAATATAGAGCTTCCTTTCTCAGCTGAGGTGCACTTGTAAGTGAGAACGTTCTGTTGAGTTGTATTTGCATATACTGTAGTTTACGTATAAACTGGAGCAGGTATTTATTTACGCTTTTCATGCAAGGTTTTGTTAGAAAAGGAATCCAGTCACATTCAAAATCAACGCATTCTGCAATAGATCCACTTGGGTTTATTGGAATTTCTTTCAGGCACGCATTGCAAGCAGTACTCCTGAGGTTCTGAATACAATCACTAGTTTTCCCTAAGATTAAAACTCTCCTTGCAGCTGCTCTTGCACCCAAAGCCTGTCAGAGATTTAAAAAGACTCCCGGTGTTTGGATCAAAGTGTCACCAAGCGCTCAGTCCCAGACTCATCAGTCAAATATGGTCAGGCACAGATCATAGTTCAGATCACCCCACAAATAACATGTCATGATACAGTATGTGCACCATTAGGGATTGAAACAGTATTGTTTGCAAAACATGCATTTCTTAAAATATTCTGTGGTACACTCACTGTTCAGAAGAAGCAAACCAAACATGAAAGTAAAGTTTCATGCTGTGACATGAAACTAAAAATTAACCAAAACAAAAGTATATTTAAATATATAAGCTATGATATGCACTTTTAGATCCATTTATAGGTGTATGACGCTCCCACTCATTACTTTCTTTTGGCAAAGTTGCTGGTGGCGTTTCTCTGCAAAAGCTGAACAAGGACAGATTCTTCATGAATCCCCATCACTTCGATCCCTTTTGAGTCTTTGTGGAAAGACTTTGAGGGTAGTCCTTTTTTCTCCCAATGTTTAAAAAGGGTTTTATTTCAAGAAGTCTGTGAGTCAGACATCCCTGCAAATTTTGAGGTTTGGGCCGTAGAGCAAGAGTGTCGTTCACCAGAAGAAATTAGATTTCACATACTGTCCAAAGATGGGGATGGGGTGTGTTAGAAAAAGGAACAAGCCAGGACTATTATGTTTTTCATGGCAACACAAAGATGTACGTCTTTCTCTTACAAGAGAAGAAGGGAAGGGAAAGGGGAGAAAAAGACAGCAGACATCACATTAGCTCAGGCTCAATATAGCAACAAGAGAGAGTAGACAATGTAATCAAACCCATGATGTTTAATAAGTATAGTTGGAAATAAAAAGAGACTTAGAGAATACAGAATAACAGAGTTGGAAGAGACCTTGGAGATCTTCCAGCCCAACCTACTGTTTGAGCAGAAGACCCTATAACATTCTGGACAAATGGCTGTCCAATCTCTTGTTAAAAACCTCCAGGGATGGAGCCCCACAACTTCCAGAGGCAAGCTATAATTCTAGGCTGGATCCCTCCTTGATGATTTTCTGTTGGTTACTTCTTGTCCTGTTCCCAGATGCTTTGGAGAATAGGTCAGCCCCCTTTTCTCTATGGCAGCCCCTCAAATATTGGCAGACAGCTATCATGACACTCCTAATCCCTTTCTTGGTTAGGCTAGACATGCCTGGTTCCTTTAACCGATCGTCGTAAGACTTAGCCTCCAGATCCCTAATCATCTTTGTTGCTCTTCTCTGCACTCTTTCTAGAGTCTCAACATCTTCTATGCATCATGGAGACCAGAACTGGGTGGTCTTTCCAGTGCAGTATAAAGCAGTACTAACACTTCACACGGTCTTAATACTATTCCTCTGTCCACAGCCTAAGACTGCATTGGCAGTGGCAACTGCAGCACAAACCATACTTAAGTGGTTGTCCTTTACGACACCTAGATCCCTGTCACAGTTACAGCTGTTGAGCCAAGGGCCACCGATTCTATACCTGAACATTTGGCTTTTCTTGCCTAAATGTAAGACCTTATTTTTCTCAGCAATGAATTGCATTTTGATGGATAGGGTGCAGTATTCAAATCTGTCAAGATCCTTCTATATCTCGGGTCTGTCTTCTAAACTGTTGGCTATTCTCCCCAGCTTTGGTGTTGTCTGCAAATCTGATAAATTCCCCTTCTATTCCCTCTTATAAACCATTTATGAAGGTATTAAGAGCACTGGGCCTAAGAAAGAACCTTGAGCTACCTCACAGCATTTAGATGTAGTTTCTATTGGGGACTACATGTTAAGTGCAGTTGGTCAGCCAGTAACAAATCCCTCTGGTGGTGATGCTGTCTAGCTCACATTTTTCTATCTTACCAAAAGGTAGTACTTTAGTATTACTTTACCAGTTTTGGTATAGTCATTGTTGGATCTAGAACACCTAGAGGATTAGACATAGAATACTTCCAGAATCCCTTCCAATCTTATTACAGTATTCTGTGTTTTAGGTTTTCAGAGATCTGATGCTTCAGAATAAAAACAATTTCATGGCTGTGCTGGCTTTCTCTATTGCCAATTCCCCTGGTTTCTTTCTGCTGTCGGAGTTACTTCTAGGCGTTGATTTCTCTGCTCTGGGCGGACCTTTGCAATTCTTCCAATTCTGTTCTGTTATTTATGATACTGGATCTTGTTGTTTCCAGAATTGGTGCATTTTTTTCAAGTAGCCTCTTCTTCTTGGTCTTCATGCGGAATAAAAGATGGTTATTTCTTTGTAAGGATAAACATCTTTTCTTCCAGTCATTCTTCAGCTGCCGGCCCTTGTTCCTCAGCTAGCAATCCTGATTTTTCACCACATGTCCAGGAATTCCAACACTTAGCATAGATCCTATAACCTGGGTGATGACCAAGTCATTATGGGTTTCTGTAATTTATGTCTCACCATGTTTCTTATGGGAGAGACACTCTTTGTCTGACTCCTCTGATGAGACCTGTCAATATAGTTAAACCTCTGGCATAGCTGTCATCTTCCTCAGAGTATGCAAGCTCCACAAGAACATCAAGGTAGCTATTATTATGATTCACTGAACAGTCAGCCAGATGTTCAGACTGGATTTGATAATTTTTGTTCACCTGTTGAATCCTTCCCAAGGACCTGGGATGGGCAGATGTTAATGTTTGATGGTTTTAGAGAGATTGTCACTGGGCATAGGCTGTTGTGAGTAAAGTTGCCTTTTGCAATTAAGCAATGGTAATTTCATCATTGCCAATACTTTTCCAAGTGGAAACCTAGCAGTTTAAAAGAATGTACAATGCAAGTAGATAAATAGGTAGCACTCTGGTGGGAAGCCAACAGCGCTTCGTGCGATAGCAAGAAACCAGCCGGCGCCAGTCCTGCACAAATGCAAGTAAATAAATAAATAAATAATAAACCTGCTTAGCAACAACTTTCAAATTGCTAACTGGTGTTGTAGCTGAGCTTGACTTATAAAAAAAAAATCTCTTTCCACCTGAGCAGAAAGAAAATTGCTCCAAAGCAGAGGAGCAAAACTCTGATTCCTGATTGACAAGATAATTTGTGGAAACTGCAAGAAAAGCAAGACCAACTTGAATGTAGCGTGGATTGATTACAAGAAGGCATTTGACTCCATGCAATCTGATTGGATAATCAAGTACCCAGAGATACAATGGGTCAATAGAAACAGCAAGTAGGTTAGAATGGAAATCATGTTAGTACAATCCTGTATTTGAAGATTGTATTTGAAGAAAAACCAGATCTTATTTTGAAACACAGATAAGAATTTCAATAAAAAAATAACTAACACATTAAATTGCATATCAAACAGCATTTTTTGTCTAATCCAAACTAGCCAGTTGAAAGAGGCAATAATTTATCTGATGAATAACTTCTCAGCAAAAATTAGCAGGTAGAATATTAGCAAATTTTTTAATTACATTCGCCTTTGGAATAATTCAGCCCAGCATGTCAAGAAAAACCATCTAAGCTCTATTTGTAATGGCATAAGAGAGGGCATTCTGTCTAAAATCTTCTATTTCATGGCTGAATGTTATAGCCTAATTTGAATGTGAAAATTTCAGAACAATTCATGGAAAAATTCAAACAAAAAAAATTCTTTTTTTTGCATGACTCCTACCGTATTTCCCCGAAAATATTGACCATATTCAGAATGAAACAAAAACATATCAAATCACTTACTCCATCTCTACTACAATCTGTGGTTGGGAATCCTCATGTTCTTGACTGCGATAGAGTCACCTATTTTCATTTGACCCCGAGCTACTGTAAAAGAATAACCATTGTGTTGCAAAATTGATTTGATTTTTACTACCAAATGTTATATGATAACTTTTCTATGGGAAAAAAAACATGTAATGTCTTAAAAACTGTATCATTTACCTTCTTGACGCAATCATCTGTTTCCTCCTATTTGCTTCTTGCAGAGGCTGAAAATTGTTAAACAAATATTTTAGAATGAGGTAGAGTCATCAATTGAAACATGTCTATTTCTCTCCCAGAAGTGGAAGGACAAAACTCACCGACAATTTTCTCTCCGAGTAGGGTATAGACTGCAGGTGGGAGCAGATGGTGTCGATTGCCTGGTCCCAAGCTCTCATAAGGTCTCTTTTCCTCTCCGTCTCTCTTGAGACCTCCTGTTAAAAGAAATTGAGCAAGTACAATTAATACATTATAAAATCTCGCTTATAGAGGTTGTTCTAATTTCTTACTATCATGTAAGATACTTACAGTGGTGAGTCGGCTGATTGCCTTCTGGTACTTTTCATATTTGTCCTTTAATATTGCAACCTGCAACTCCTCTCTGTCAGCATCTCCTGGCAAAAAAAGTAACAAAAGAATTAGAACTCGTACAGCCAAGATGAATAAATCGCTTTTGTTTTTAAAATGAAAACAATTAAAATGTTGTTAAGTTAAAATAATATTCACTTTCTGGATCCAGTTTTAGTTTGTGCTCCAGCTCCTCATTCTGCTTCAGAAGCCGGTTCGCTGGCTAAGCTCTTGTTCTCCTCTTCCAACTAAGATGCAGAAATTAGAGGAAGCATGCATCAGTCATCGAATATAGATACGCAGACAAAAAGAGGGGCTTAAATCAGGATTGTAAGGGAAATGAATGACTTACAGCTGTTATGGTGGCATCTTTCTCTGCCAGCTCCTTCTCATGTAAGCATCTCACCTCTTCTATCTGCTTCTGTTCTGTATTTTTATGGAAAAACACTTGTGCTGTTAAACAATATTCCCAAAAGACATTACATATTAACCCACCAACAACACTGAAATTTAAGACTGGTCATTAAATAGGAAGGGTCAGGTGTGGTGCAGAGGGAGGGTTGCCTTTGTATCCCCACTCCTGCCACAGGTTCTCACACAAACAAAAGAGTTGGTTACTCACTTTGTTCTCTTTGGTGGTCTCTGTATTTCTGCAGACAGACCTGCCAAAAGAAGACATTTTGAACACCTCAGGACAAACCAACTTATAATACTAAGTATTATAAATCATAGTGTGGATACAATCATAGTAGCTGCAGTCATATCCAGTTACAATGCACGTTGGCTGCATGCTGACTGTTTGTTCTAAAGCACTTTGCAGTAGTTCTGGCAAAATGCTTTGACCAAAAAGCCACATTTTGAAAAGCAAGGTAACTAAATCAATCTATTATTAGTCTTACATAGTAGCATCTTTTACTAGTTTTCAATAGAATTTATATATGCCTCCTCTAAGCAAAATGTTAATACTTGTAGTTGAGACAAAATTTAGATCTTTAAAAATAATATCAGCGTTGCATATAATCCATAGAATTCTTCTATGATAACTCAAAACTGAGATCTGGAAGGCATTATATTAAAAATTATATTTGTATTCTAAATATATATACATTTTTGGAAATGTTGCTGCTTGGGAATAATCATAATCAGGCTTCATTTTTACCTACTCTGCCTCTGCAGCCAGTAGAACATATTAGATAGTTTTCTGTAAAGTTAAATCAAGCTAATAGTATAGGAGCTAAAACTGAATTTGCTTGGGATTTTAATTATTTCTTTGTTCATTTACAGGCATGTCTCTATTGAAGTCAGTGTGAGAGAAAAATAGCTTATTTCCATAGGCGATACAATTTGGCAGATTGAACCCATTTTTTAAAGTATATTGTTTCTAACTCTCTACACAATGGATTAAAAGTATTTCAAGACGTAATCCTGGAATTTGTTTTCAATTTGCAATGCTGCATCAGGTAAACATGGTGGGGCCCACATGTCAAGGGAGCAATGTCCTGGGATTAGGTTTTCCAAGAAGCTGATCATCTTTGCTTACTTGCTTTGCCATCTTTCCAGAAGTCAAACTGACTAAAAATCAACCTGACTCCTCGTTTATGTTGAATAAAATGTTTCAAGCATTGTCTCATAACCTTTCTTTTTCTTATAAAAAAATATCTCATAATTAGAGCCCAATTTAATGTCACTAGCTCAGTGTTTCTCAACTGTGGCCCCCTGAAGATGTGCAGACTTCCACGCCCAGAATTCATGCTGGTGAGAGAATTCTGGGAGTTGAAATCCACGCATCTTCAAGTGGTCAAAGTTGAGAAACACTGTTTAGACCGGGGGGAAGGTGCGGGAGAGAGTGAGACCCCCTAGTGACTACATGCATGCTTTCATTAATTTTTGTGGCAGCACATATCAATGCTTGGCCAATGTCGTGTTTCAGTTTTTTTTTCTTTTTTGAAAAAAATAGAAAAGAAAAAATGAATTTATGGGAAATTATACTTCCAAGGCTTTTTCTTCAGATGGTCTTTTGCTATTGGAGTCAAAGAAAGTCAACTCAGTCTGGAAAGAAGGGATCCTAGACTCAGAAGGCCAACTGGTGTTTTTTTTTTTTAATACACATATGGTAGAACTTCCCAGTTATGGAAAAAATATTAACAGGAACAAAAGTTCCGTTGGATCCCATATGCTAATCTTATTTAGAGAGTTGGAGTGAATCAAATCAGCTAGTTCATCCTCATGTCCCTCTAACCATAACATGAAGACCCTCACTAACCATTGTTAAGTAACAACCCTCATGGCATCACCTGAATTTCACCTCTAGCCAGCTGCAGGGACAGCTGAAGCTGCCCTTTAGTTACTCTGCAGTTAAAGTGATGTTTTAATGGCCCTCTTCTTCCAATATAAACCTGGCTGTACAAACAATTGACAGTGCTGATGACAACATAGTCAGAAGCTAGGATCTTCCCATCTATAGTTTAGTGTAGGGTGACTCTGGGCCTCGTGACTACTAGTTGTATGGATTTTAGGCAGCTGTTTGTAAATTGTCAAGAGTTGCTATGGAGTCAACAGTATAAAAATACTATTAAATCAGTCAGCCTGTGCCAGCTTCTCTCCATCTTTCCTCCGACACAGTTCTGGGCTGATTATCAGAGAAGACATTGCTACATGTACTGTTCTGGTTCCACCGTTGTGTATAGTGAGGGAGCGGTCAGTGATATAAGCAAGTGGGTTGATTGTCATGGGAACAGGTATTTGGGGAAGGGGACCACATCCATGCATTGCAGCAGTTGTCTCCATCTGTCACAGCCAAAAACAGTAGGAAGGGGTGGGGGGCTCTCTCCCCTCCCTCGTTACACCTGGTGAATTGAAATAGGGATCAATGTCACTCTGAACCTTTCCCAGTGCTAAAAAGGGACATGGGATAGGGTTAGGGTTAGAGTTAACCAGGACTAATGGCCAATGCAGTTTAGCGTGCCAGGAGACTAGAACACACACTATTTATTTGCTTATTTATCATATTTAAGAATTGCCCATCTCCCTCATTCTAGGTACTATACAAATGCAATATTAAAACATGAGCATCGTATATAAAATTTAAAAGAGGCAAGCGATGTTAAAAATTAATTAGAAAGAGGGATTATTATTATTATTATTATTATTATTATTATTATTATTATTATTATTATTATTATTATTATTATTATTATTATTATTATTATTATTATTATTATTATTAATGTTATGTTACATGTCATGTTACCACTTTGAATCTTGAACTCATCCTAGAGTTATGCAGTTGACAAGTAAATAAATAAATAAATAAATAAAAAAAGAGGACCTCTTACCTCAAACAGGAGTTTCCCTGCATAGTATAAGAATGTCTCCATCCTTAATGCCCTAAACTAAACTAATCCTAAACTAAATAAATATATTAAATATAATAAATAGATAAATAAATAGATAAATAGATATATAAATAGGTAAATAGATAAATAGGTAAATAGGTAAATAGGTAAATAGATAAATAATTAGATAAATAGATAAATAGGTAAATAGATAAATAAATAAATAAACAGATAAATATAAATAAACAAATGTGATATTAAATAAGATAAATAATGCCTTAATGCCTTAAACTAAACTAATCCTAAACTGAAAGAGCAGCATGCCACTTTTGGAGGGCCTGGTGTGAGCCTGAGAGAAAGTCCCTCCTCCTCATTCAGTTTTCATTCTGTTTCAATTCTTATCTTTTATTGCATGGAAAGGTCCTTTCTCAAAAAATATGGAAATCGTACTCATTGCACTAGCACATTGGAGGTTGAGCTATGTGAGGTCCTACATTAAAGAGGAATGGATGTTCTTTGAAGGCATTCTTCAGGCTATCTCATCTGATTTTAAGATAAAGAACTAAAAGAAAAGGGACTAGGGTAGGGGTCTTCAAATTTGGCCCTTTTATGACTTGTGGACTTCAACTCCCAGAATTTCTCAGCCAGCATGCCTGGCTGAGGAATTCTGAGAGTTGAAGTCCACAGGTCATAAAAGGGCCAAGTTTGAAGAGCCCTGGACTAGGGCTTTGGAAATTGCTCATTACAGGCCCCTGGGCAGATCTCAGTCATCTCTCTTTCATGTATTTCTCTTAAATTTGTATCTTTCTTTTTGGGTGACTATATAATGCAAGTGTATTTCTTTCTTTGATTTTCTTTTAGTCAGACATTTCTTTCTTTTTCTTTTTTTTTGAGGATGCATATAGTACACCGGTTTTGGAAAGTCAGCTTTTCTTCTTTGACAAGAGAGAGCTAGCAGCCCCAGTGAACACTTTCTGCTGAGCCATCATTTCTCCCATGAGCTTTAATTCAAAATCAAGATGACCAAAAGGCAATGCTGACAGATTAAGAAACCTTTCCACCTTTTTATTTTTCCTTGAGAAAAGTGAGATAGTAAGAGAAGTACTACTCAGAGGCCATTGGCTATTTCAGCTCTGAGGTCTAGCGGAAAAGGTTAACATTTTCAAAAGCTCCAAATCAACATTTACCAAGGGCCAAAGCATGAGAGGTAGCCTCTCTTTCAGGCAACTGATGCTCTTTGGTTTTATTCATGCAATATTGAACCTGCGCTGAAATTCATTTAAAATGCAGTGTATGTTTAAATTTTATTTTAGCAGCACAGAGTTAAGCAAAGAAGCTGCAGGGAGATCAGTTGTTGTTGTTTTTTAAAGGAAAGGATAGCTTCCTCCTATCTTGGAACTATAGTTAAGTTTCTGTAGCAAATTCATGACTGATGCAAACATTTTGACAGGGAAAGGTCTTGGTAGCAACTGTCAGTGGAAAGCTATCCAAGAATCAATGTAGTATGACTCACAACATAAGACACCATTTTCTGTGCATAGAAACAAAACTGAAATGATGACAAGAGATTAAAAAAAAAAGCTATTCTACTCTGAAATTGCAGACTGACCTTGTCTTTCAGTGGGAGTCTTTCCAAAAGTTAAATTTGATAGTGCAAGTTCCATAGATCTAAGGTCTGTAAACTGACAACAATAATTGCATGAGTTCCTACTGTATCTTATTTCCTTCCCCCCCCCCCTCAGCTAAATATTCAACAAGAATATTCCTATGCAGTGTGATCCTTTTGGCAGAAACCGTTTTGAATGACTCTTTGCAGACAGCTTGTGCTAGTATCCTTTCTTTATCAGTTGGCCATCACTGGTGGACTTATCTGGAGGTGGTTTTGGCAGATTGTAATTTTGATTAGCTAGAATGACTCTGAGTTAGCATTGGGCCAGGATCCTGGGGAAATTAAATGCTGCTCATTGCTGCATCTGTTTCCAGGTTAGTCCTTAGCTAGGTTAGTCCTTTGATACCTGCTAGAAAAGGTATCAAACGTGGGCTTACGGTTCTGTGCAGCTAGCGCACCAGCCGAGGGATCAAGACATCCGATCCCTATGGCTGATTTCTCTCTGTTTGGGGACCCTAAATGGGCCCAAAGCTACCCTGAAGAGATGGCAAGGAAGGAGGGAAGCCCCGTCGATCCTGGGGAGACGGCGGTCGATCCGGACGTCTGGTGAAAGCTCTCCAAAAACCGACAGAAGAAAGGCTAGCGTCATTCATGAATGCATTCTCAATTTAACATCACAACAATCAAATGATCAGAAAACAAAAAATGAGAGAGATCATGTAAAGCAGACAAGTGAACATAAGCTAGTAGAGACTCAAGTGGAGAAAGACTTACAAGAATCACTGAACATTCTTTTTCTCTTTTTCTTTTTCTCTCTCACGTCTTTTCTTTTTCTATGTCTTTCTTTTGTGTTTTTTTCTTTAAGGTAATTAATTGTGGGAAAATTTTAACCAGTAGAAATGTTTTGAACATTGTAGGGAAAATAAATTTATATAAGAATTGTAAACAGCATTTGTGACGAGGCAAACAAGATGACCAGATAGAAAAGAAGTATGATATTGATGAGATTATTATTGGTAGAAATTTTAGAAAAATCTTTATATTTAATTGTTACCTATCAAATTAATAAGAATTGTATTAATTTAGGTTGCAAAGAGAATATTATTGGAAGAAGAGGAAATCTAGTAAAGTTATAATATGGATTTTGGAATATAGAAATTAACCGATAGTGATTACTTTGTAAATATAAACCCAGACAACATGCTGTTTACCAAATATCAAGATGTTTATATTACAAAATCAATAAAATATATTAAAAAAAAGAGGCAGATGGCATGGAGCTGAAATGTTGTGGGGGAGGGATTGCAGGCATATCTGTATTAAGCCTATCAGAGGTTAGCACACTTACTTTAGTTTTTATTAATCCACCTGCAAAACATTATGCTATTAAAAAATTGCCCACCAATTTTAGTGATACAAATTGGGGAGAGGTCTAGAGGATCCGCATCAGTTGTAAGTTTCTGACCTTGGCTGCAGCCTGCAATTTTGTATTTGGCACACTTGGTAGAGAATTCCGCTATCGCTTCTGTTCCATCATGCCATCTCTCTGGCTTTAGTGTACTGCAGATATTTCCTCAGAGTTAATTAAGTTAAAGTCTTCCGATGGGCTTTTTTTAAAACCTGGCTCTTGATTTTATTAGCAGGAATAGGAGGTAGGGTCAAGTGTGGGGTGGGAGTAACCAAAATATTTTTTAGATATGTCCAAGCATTACATCTAGGAGAAGTTATTGAAGGAAAGGAATAAGAACAAAGAAAGGGTGAGCATGTGGAGCTGTAACCAGTTCCCTGCTGAGACATCTTATTTCCTTCATGTATACATCAGTATTCATCCCAGAGGCTAAGAGAGTTTTTTTTTTCCTCTGTAGGTTATTTGGTTTGCTTCAGGGGAATTTTTCAAGATAACAAGCCTACTATAAGCTGGTCTGCAAAAACCAGGCAAACACCAAAGTGCCATCTAGTGGTCATATGGATTTTTTCCAACCCAGATAAGGGAAGCCTATTATGTGAGGAATTCCTGATTTGCCCAGAGCTTCTCTGCCTCCTCCTTTGAAGTTAGTGCTGCTGTTGTTATGTTTAAAGATGAAATAGTAACATTTTGCCTTGAATGCCCCAAATATCTGATAGCGCCCTGAGCATTTTGCAAAACTAACAAGCTGGTGCTGTCTTTGTCAAACTGTCTGCTGTCTCTTAGTTTCTGTAACTAACTGGAACATTCAGGGCTCTGATGAAAGCCCTGGTAGCTTTGTAAAAATGCTCAGGGCAATATCAGAGCAGGGCTACTGTGAAACTTTCCACCACGTGCCGCATTTTGCCTGCACTGGGTCAGGCCCCATCCGAATATACACTGAAACAACATAACATAAACACACATGCACATGCACATGCACAGACACACAGAGTTATAAGATAGTGAAACCACGGGCGAATTATGGAAATGGTTGCTCATTACTCCTATTTGTTAAATTTAGAGCTTAGGTTGTTGTGGTGATTTACATCCTTTACATGATGTCACACCGTTTACCTCCTTTTACATCATTTGCCTGGTGATTGCGGAGATGACATAACTCATGCAGTTGCACTATTGCTTCATTACTGACCTGTTGTAAATTGCCAAAGAGTTAGTCAGATAGTTGCTTTCTGATGTTTCTTGGATGTTTCCAGTTTCTAATTCAGCTCCTCAGGTTAAAATCTGGCTTGGTTTCTCAATAATTGGAAGAACTTTGGTGGAAGGTCCATACAGAGTCATAGAAGTGCAGGGTTAGAAGGAATCCTGGAGGTCTTCTAGTGCAACCCGCTACTAAAGGTAGGAGAATTTATACCCTCCCAGACAAGTGGTTGTCCATTTTTTTTCTTGAATGCTCCTATGGTGGAGCATTCACAACTCTGGGAGGCAATCTAATGTATTGATTAATTGCTCTCACTGTCGGGAAATTTCTTCTTAGTTCTAGGTTGGTTCTCTCCTTGAGTAGTTTCCATCCATTGCCTCTTGTCTTGCCCTCAGGTGCTTTTGAGAATAAGTCAAACCCCTCATCTCTAGGACTGACCCTCAAGTACTGGAAGAAAACTATCAAGTTACGCTTAAACCCTCTCTTCGATAGGCTAGACATACCTTGCTCCCTTAACCATTCACCATACAATTTAGCCTCCAGACTCTTTATCATCCTTGTTGCTCGCCTCTACACATTTTCTAAGGTCTCAGCATCTTTTTTGTATCATGGTGACCAGAACTCCTAGTGTATATATACTTTTTTCCTTTGATCTTTTAGCATAGCAAACTTACTATTCCAATCCACTTAAAAAGAAAAGAAAAAAAACCCCTCTTCTTTAAAATAAAAAGGGAAATGAAAGGGGGGGGGGAGATAAAGAATGTATGTGCGCGTATATATTGCATAAAAGTTTCGATAAAGGACTATATTTCTAATTACCCATACATATTCAAAAGAACATTCTAAGATAACTGACTTTATTCTGCTACAGTAGGGTTTTCTTTCCTTTACATTTTGAGCCACTTCATTAAGCTTGATGTAAATAGATCCAAGCAATGTCCATGTAATTAGCCAATATGTAGTATTCTGGAAAGGTTCTGTAGTTGCAGACATATAGGTACAGAGACTAGGATGCAGCAGAAAAGGTAGGCTGTGCATTAGGTGATTTATAGCAGCTGACAATAAATTCAAGAGGGTTTTTTACTCTCTTGAGCAGTGAAAAGATCATATCATCTTGTCTGGTATACCTTTACTCCTGAGAATTAAAAATAGTCCAGCAAATGTTTGGAAATGTTGCTGCATGAAAAGAAATGTGTCTGGACTAAAACCATCTAAGACAAATTGTAGTCTAGAATGTATGTCTATGGCAGCATTTTAAGTCTTGCAGGAAGGAGTTTATAATAGAAATACTGACAGGCATTTAACTATACCATTGCCTTGGAGGACTGTTGTAATAATTGGATTTGGGGAGGGAATGCAAAGCTAATTTTACAAATACTTTTTGCCTGAGGAATAGCCATCATTTTTGTCTGAAACAGCTATGACATAAACCAAGAAAGCGTGGAGCACCCCTGGTTTGGAGAGTGGGATGTTAGAGAAAGAAATTGCAAAGTTGCCTTTCAAAGTAGATCCTTTGTAAAACACCAAGAGAACACAGTCCCTGAAGAGATGTAATTGATGGATTCTGCTGCAGTACTCAAAACTACATTGACGAGATCTTAGTTTGTTCTTCAAAGTGACATTTTATGCAGAAAGGTAATTTCTCTAATCTCATGATAAATAAATGATGAATCTGAGATATTTAACAAAAGAAAATAAATTAAAAAAAAAAACACAGAATAGCCAAACATATAAGGACAGATATGTTACATCTGAAATGGGAGCTATTGGTTTATTAAAGTCCTTGGCTTCTGCCCAATCAAAATAGATTTCTTAGTTTGCTTTTTGAGTTGCCAGAGAAAAGACAGACCCCACCCAGACAAAAATCAATGGTTACAACTCTCCTAGAGGTAGATGAGAATATGAAAGGGGCATGCACATGGATGCACAGGATCTGGTGGCTTGGGCCTTCCCAATAAGCATCTCCAAACCTTCCCCCCACAACCCCTTAGATTCTTCCTACAACTCTTGGGAAAAGCCAACTTGATATGTAACCAGCTGTCGCTTTACTCTATAGAAATCCACCCAGAGATTTACCAGAAAGAGGAAAATGACAACCTCCTTCTTCTAGCAACCAGCCTGACATGGCAGAAAAGCAGGTGCTCCAGCTAGAACCTCTTCCCGCAGTACAATGGTTCTTTCTAAATCTTTATTTTGTATAATAGACCCAGAGATCTGAAATGAAGTTGGAAAAAAAGATAGGGGAGAAGGAATGGACAGCGATTCTCAGGGTTCAACCACACAGCCTTTTTGCCTTGCTGGGCAAAAGCCTCACTTACCATTTGCTGATGCATTTTGATCTATAGAGAATGTTTGTAACTCAGAGTTGAAATGAGGGGCCCTTGGTACTCTCTGAGCTGGATTGTTTTCTCACAGATATTTCATTACCAAAGTTGGTAACATCCTCACTACTACTAGGGAGTGGACTTTGGTCTCATTTTATATTGATTTATATTGACGGCACTCTGACAAATCAGCCATCAACAGTCATATAGACATAAACAACATTTACATACCATTCAAAAAAGACAACAACAAGCCAAAAGGGGGACAAAAAGACCAAAACACCTCCTCACCAGCAGTCGACACCCAGATGAGCAGAGATTAAAATCAAGTTTAACATTAGACTAACAATCAAGAAGCAAACAATACCCCAAAGAAGCTAACAGTAAACAGCCCAACCAAGGAACCACCAAAATTACTCCCATCAACACTGACAGGGGAGCCATTAGAATATAAAATGAGAGCAAACCCCAGTCCCTACTAACACTGATGATGTTACCTAGTTTGGTAATGAAAAATCTAGAAGAAAACAACCAAGCTCAGACAATGCCAAGGATCTCATATTTTGATCTCCTCAGAATATATAAATCAGAAATCTAAAATCTTGCTAGGCAGGATAGCTTGCACCCAAACTTCCTGTGGTCCACTTCAGAAGCAGCTATTCTTGCTGGACCACCTTTGCTGTCGCTCCTCAATTCCATGGAGTGATCATTCTGGATATCAGAAAATTAACCAATAGGGGAACTCAGGCACCACACAGGTTACGTAGAAAGTAAACACAGGGTCAGTCATAAAGGACTCAAATGTCTATATACCAATGCACAGAGTATGAACAGCAAACAGGGTGAATTAGAAATTCAGGCTAATGAGGGCAGATATGATATTGTTGCCATTACAGAAACATGGAGGGATGAAACCCACAAATGGAACACAAGGCTAGAGGGATTTAAATTATTTAAAAGAAACAGACCAAATAAAAGAGGAGGTGGAGTTGCTCTATATGTAAGAAATAACTACATCTCTACAGAAATAGAGCACAACAATGATGAAAACTCTCTTGAATGCATTTGGGTCAATATAAAAGGGGGGGGAAATGACATTGCCATAGGTGTATACTACAGGCCACCCAACCAAACAGAGGAAATAGATGAACTTTTTGCTAGTCAGCTAACTAAGGTATGTAGGAAGCACATCACAATAGTAATGGGGGACTTTAACTACCCCGACATCAACTGGGAGACAAACTCTGCACCAAGTGGAAGATCAAACAGATTCCTTGCAAACCTAGCAGACAACTTTGTCTCCCAAAAAGTAGAGAAGGGAACTAGAGGATTAGCCATTTTGGATCTAATTCTCACTAACAGGGATGAAATGATAGAAGGTGTTGAAGCCACAGGAACCTTGGGAGGAAGTGATCATGCAATATTGGAATTCAACATTATGGAACCACAAGCAATAGAACACAGTCAAACTAGAGTCTTGGACTTTAAGAGAGCTAATTTCAATAAACTTAGAGAGGGTTTGGGAAGGATTCCATGGATGAGAATCCTCAAGGGAAAAACAACTCAAGAAGCTTGGGAAATTTTGAAAAGTGAGATAATAAAAGCCCAGTCTAGCACAATACCAACAAAGAGGAAAAATTACAGCTCTCAAAAGAAACCAGCATGGCTGCATAAAGAACTCTCTGATAAATTGAAAGATAAAAGGGACAAATATAGAAAGTGGAAAGAGGGGCACACAACTAAGACAGAATATCAGCAAATAGCCCGAGCCTGCAAAGATGAAGTGAGGAAAGCTAAGGCTCATAATGAACTAAGGCTTGCGACCAAAGTCAAAAATAACAAAAAAAGCTTCTTTCAACATGTAAAAACAAGAAAAAAGTGGAGGAAATGATTGGTCCACTAGTGGGTGAAAGTGGCAAAAAGGTGACAAGCAACAGGGAGAAAGCAGAACTATTTAACTCATTTTTTGCATCTGTCTTTACACAAAGGGAAAAAACAGACCAACCTATCAAAAATAGTGCCATAAAAACAGAATAGAAACACAAGTTAAGATAGGCAAGAAAATGGTAAGTGAGCACCTGTCCAGCCTAGACGAGTTCAAATCACCAGGACCAGATGGATTACACCCCAAGGTTCTCAAGGAACTGGCAGATGTGATCTCAGAACCACTGAACTATATTTTTCAAAGATCCTGGAGCACTGGGGAACTACCAGAAGACTGGAAAAGAGCTGATGTAATTCCCATCTTCAAAAAAGAAAAAAAATGGAACCAGGAAATTACAGACCTATCAGCCTGACCTCAATACCTGGGAAGATTCTGGAAAAGATAATCAAACAACGAATCAGCGAACACCTAGAGGCAAACAAAGTCATTACTAAAAGCCAACATGGGTTTGTCAAAAACAGATCATGCCAGACAAATCTTATTGCATTCTCTGACCAAGTGACAAAATTCGTGGATCAGAGGAATGCTGTGGATATAATTTACTTGGACTTCAGTAAGGCATTTGATAAAGTAGATCACAACTTACTACTTG